>OZ025260.1:17925907-18472907 GCA_964019135.1 Arenicola marina | reverse complement strand
AGAACAGATTCAACTTCCACTCTTTACATTTATTATCAGTTGTTGTATTGTAAGACTTATATGTATGTATCAATATAGCAAAATATAAATTTAAAAAAATTAAAAAATCAAAACTTTCAGTCTTTATCAGCAAACACGGCCGAACTACTGCCTATTCGGGTTAACCTCCTACCCCATGTTTAGCATGTTTCAGATATGCATGCTTCGATCGCGTTACCTCCAAGTGACGCCGGATCCAGTTGTGCTGCGTTAATGGTGGTCGACATCAGCATCAGTGTGGAGACCAGCGCCCCTCGCAGCAGACCCGGAACTAATGCCATATCAATGCTATGCCGACCAGCGCGTCCACCAGGGTAAAATCACTCTCACTGTAATGGTAACACCCTCATACGTATACACTCTCATTGTAATGGTAACACCGTCACACATGTACACTCTGACTGTAAGGGTAACACCGTCACACATGTACACTCTCACCGTAATGGCAACACCGTCACACAAGTACACTCTCACTGTAATGGTAACACCGTCACACATGTACACTCTCACCGTAATGGCAACACCGTCACACAAGTACACTCTCACTGTAATAGTAACACCGTCACACATGTACACTCTCACTGTAATGGCAACACCGTCACACATGTACACTCTCACTGTAATGGTTACACCGTCACACATGTACACTCAATGTAATCGTAACAACGTCACACAAGTACACTCTCACTGTAATGGTAACACCGTCACACAAGTACACTCTTCTCTAATGGTAACACCGTCACACATGTACACTATCACTGTAATGGTAACACCGTCACACAAGTACACTCTTTTCTAATGGTAAAACCGTCACACATGTACACTCTCAGGGTAATGGTAACACCGTCACACAAGTACACTCTCACTGTAATGGTAACAGCGTCACACATGTACACTCTCACTGTAATGGTAACACCTTCACATATGCACGCTCTCGCTGTAATGGTAACACCGTCACACAAGTACACTCTCACGGTAATGGTAACACCGTCACACATGTACACTCTCACTGTAATGGTAACACCGTCACACATGTACACTCTCACTGTAATGGTAACACCGTCACCCATGTACTCTCAATGTAATCCTAACACCGTCACACAAGTACACTCACGGTAATGGTAACACCGTCACACAAGTACACTCTTCTCTAATGGTAATACCGTCACACAAGTATACTCTTCTCTAATGGTAACACCGTCACACATGTACACTCTTCTCTAATGGTAACACCGTCACACATGTACACTCTTCTCTAATGGTAACACCGTCACACATGTACACTCTTCTCTAATGGTAACACCGTCACACATGTACACTCTTCTCTAATGGTAACACCGTCACACATGTACACTCTTCTCTAATGGTAACACCGTCACACATGTACACTCTCACTGTAATGGTAACACCGTCACACATCTACACTCTTCTCTAATGGTAACACCGTCACACATGTACACTCTTCTCTAATGGTAACACCGTCACACATGTACACTCTCACTGTAATGGTAACACCGTCACACAAGTACACTCTTCTCTAATGGTAACACCGTCACACATGTACACCCTCACTGTAATGGTAACACCGTCACCCATGTACTCTCAATGTAATCCTAACACCGTCACACAAGTACACTCTCACTGTAATGGTAACACCGTCACACATGTACACTCTCACTGTAATGGTAACACAGTCACACATGTACACTCTCACTGTAATGGTAAAACTGTCGCACATGTACACTCTCACTGTAATGGTAACACCGTCACACATGTACACTCTAACTGTAATGGTAACACCGTCACACATGTACACTCTCACTGTAATGGTAACACAGTCGCACATGTACACTCTCACTGTAATGGTAACACCGTCACACATGTACACTCTCACTGTAATGGTAAAACTGTCGCACAAGTACAATCGCACTGTAATGGTAACACCGTCACACATGTACACTCTCACTGTAATGGTAACACCGTCACATATGTACATTTTGGTTTGACGACATATTTTGTTCTACCAAAAGGTTACATTTGCATATACGCTGACTTAGATAGAATTCATCAAAACAGTCATTCAAAAAGTAAACGAAAAAGGTAAACAAGAAAACTGCACAACAAGTCGCTCCATCTAGTGAGCTGTAGCGTAGTAATCTACGTTATGCCGCTAGTTAGTGGGTAAGTTGGTAGTGGCATTGCGACGATTCCACGAGAAGTTTCCCACGGACGTCACAAAGGTTGACTGACCTGCTTACTACGCGCCCGGGTTGTCTGTGCAGGGCGGTACAACGGGGCGGACAAGGCTCAGATGTAGACTGCTGTAACATGCAAAAGTACTTTCTTTTCATCACCAGATCCTGCTCGGCGTTAGTCCTGGTGATTTCTGTTGCTATCGGGGAGTAACTAGCACAGCTACCTAGCCCTGGGGATAAATAAACCTGTCAGTATAATGATATGGGGTTCGATAGAATGAAGTGTTTAAGGCCGCCTTTGTGCATAAACGGGTTAAACTGATTACCTTGAGTACGAATCCTGCTACCCAGCAAACACGGAACATTCGCGTAATATTCACTCAATGTTATTTCCATGTTATGTTACGGAAGAACATTCCCGTAATAAACGCAGAATATTATTTCAGTGTAATGAAGACGTTAAAAATGTTACACTGTTTCCTGCTTCATTTCTGTGAGGTCACTATCATGTTCGTTTAATGTTCTCGAAAGGTTCGCTCGTAATATTCGCCAAAAAAAATTCCCTGAATATTAAGAAAACTTTCCTGAAAAACATTCCCGGGATGTTTTTGGGTAATATTCCCGTAACATTGGCGGAATATTCGGAGAATATTATTTTGTTACGTGGGTAGTTACTAAAAATAGCCCTCCCTCGTGCGCACATACATAAATAGATTCGGACAATCACTGGCTCAGACCCGCGGGGTATCCAGTATAAAAACACCGCATGGCTACTGGCTATAGCATTTAAACAAATTGGGTTTCACGTGATATTTCACCATAGTGACTAAACCTTGTTGTTACGGTTAGTGTCGATTGATGCCACTGAATTTATAATACAAAACCATACCAACTTCGCCCTATCACGGCAACATTCTTTCTTTTTTGAGCTCAGTATATAATGATATTCAAATAGTGTACAAATTATACAAATCTAGATAAAAAAAGTATCGTAGCTGGACATACAATTAAGCTTATCAACAATGCTCATGTAGTCATGTAGGCCTACAGATAAATGATTCACTGAAGCCTGATGTCCAAGGCAAATATTAGATTACTGCAATTATAAGGTCATGGGCAATAAACATATGATAACAAACTATGTAAAGCATTTTTAAACGTCACTTCCGCTTTGCTTGGTGATTGGTTTCATGATGTTCGCGGCCATTTTATCACTCGTGTTTGTCCGAATCCTTAAGCTCATTAAGTATTCATGTATGCGCATATCAAATGAGGCTGAGCGTGACGTCATTCGTACTCCGGGCAGATAATGTCCGGGACGATGAAGGATGAATGGATGAAACAAGCCCCATGTTAGGGACCCTGGCCTGGGTTAGTACCAACGACCTGTTCATCTGTAACTCAGCCTGCATACCAAGTGAGCCGGAATCCCCGTCGAGAGTGCTTGAATAGAGCGCTACACTCGTTCTACCGGGATCTTTCGTTAAGTACGAGATAAAAAATACCGAAGCCTGGAGCGAACGTGCTTTTCGTCCACTTTCGTCGCCATGTGGAGGCTAAAATGACGCGTGCACCCTTGTTAAGAGTGTTTTATAAGAGGGTTGTTTTAACCGTTTCATGGGACATCGCACTCTCTGCCTTCGACTTCGGCTAACTCCGCTAGAGACACCGTCCAAACGAAGGAAAGGAGCTCCACCTATAGCGAATGCGAGCTTAGGGACAGCGGTAGAGCCGGAAGGTCACTGTGGACTGTGGAGGGTATTATTTAGAGAGGAGCTATGTTGAGGATACATATTGTACAAGTAAATGTTGGTCCTAGTGTCAGTGAATCAGGTCACGACAATGTATTGATCTCCTGATAGACCTGCACACACACTCTCGGGAAGCCTATGGCTGCCGCACATAAACATGTATCCATGGAGGTTATAGTTACTCACGGACAGCTCCACAGCTCTTGATGATCACGGCTGAACGGCTGGACGTCTTCTGCACACGGTGTGTTTGGAGTCAGTACCCAGACAGTACAATGTAAACGAATAGTGTTGTCTACGCACTATGGCTGCCGCACATAAACATGTATCCATGTAGGTTATAGTTACTCACGGACAGAGTCCACAGCTCTTGATGATCACGGCTGAACGGCTCGACGTCTTCTGCACACTGTGTGTTTGGAGTCAGTACCCAGACAGTACAATGTAAACGAATAGTGTTGTCTACGCACTATGGCGGAACGGAACTACCAAACGGCTGACTCATACCGTGTGACGGGGGGGGGGGGGAAGTAGGAGCAATGTGGGGGCGATGTGTGGGCTATGTACCAAAGGGGCCGTCTGTCTGCGGCCTGACGCTGGGGTGGGGGTGGGGGAGGGGTTGGGGGGGGGGGGGTAAGATGTTTTCGTCCTTCCGGGTGTCATGACCGATGGCTGGAGATGTTGAATACGGGATGTTAATGTAAGGAGAATGCCCATGTAACAGTAGACTACATTCTTGAAACAGAATATATAAAAAGAGTATATCTTTTCAAGAATCAAGTATATCTTTTTCAAGAATCAACTGTTACACGGGTATTCCCCGTAGCGTGCAGATGAATCATTTTCAAAACGTGTCTTCCATGTAAAAATTATGCTTAATATAACTTCCTGATGGCAAAATGTTTATTTAGGCAGCTAAATATATATTATATCTCTGTGCGTTCACAGCCTTGTCCGGTTTACAGCCTTGTCCGGTTCACAGCCTTGTCCGGTTGTCCGGTTCACAGCCTTGTCCGGTCCCCAGCCTGGTCTGGTCCACCGCCTTGTCCGGTTCAAAGCCTTGTCCGGTTCACAGCCTTGTCCGGTTCACAGCGGTTCACAGCCTTGTCCGGTTCACAGCGGTTCACAGCCTTGTCCGGTTCACAGCCTTGTCCGGTTCACAGCCTGGTCCGGTTCACAGCCTTGTCCGGTTCACAGCCTTGTCCGGTTCACTGCCTTGTCCGGTTCGCAGCCTTGTCCGGTTCACAGCCTTGTCCGGTTCACAGCCTTGTCCGGTTCACAGCCTTGTCCGGTTCACAGCCTTGTCCGGTTCACAGCCTTGTCCAGTTCACAGCCTTGTCCGGTTCACAGCCTTGTCCGATTCGCAGCCTTGTCCGGTTCACAGCCTTGTCCGGTTCACAGCTTTGTCCGGTTCACAGCCTTGTCCGGTTCACAGCATGGTCCGGTTCACAGCCTTGTCCGGTTCACAGCCTTGTCCGGTTCACAGCATGGTCCAGTTTACAGCCTTGTCCGGTTCACAGCTTTGTCCGGTTCACAGCATGGTCCAGTTTGCAGCCTTGTCCGGTTCACAGCTTGGTCCGGTTCACAGCTTGTCCGGTTCACATCCTTGCCCGGTTCACAGCCTTGTCCGGTTCACAGCCTTGTCCGGTTGACAGCTTGTCCGGTTCACAGCCTTGTCCGGTTCACAGCCTTGTCCGGTTCACAGCCTTGCCCGGTTCACATCCTTGCCCGGTTCACAGCCTTGTCCGGTTCACAGCTTTGTCCGGTTCACAGCCTTGCACCGCACAGAGATATAACTGGCAAGCTGCATCTTCTTTTACGGTTGACAGAACTGACTCACTTGCCCTGAGGCGGAAAGCGGCATGTGATGACTCACCCACCTATCATAAATACTGCATGTGGGTGACGTGTCCATGCCGCTCCGTGTCTGCTCAGCCGATTACATCCGGGATGACGTCAGCTCCTGCTTTTACAAGGACATATATTATAACTTAAAGCTGCCCATACAAGTTTTCCTTCTACGTTATGACGAAAAATCTTCGATTTTTCCGTCATCTTTCAGTACGTTGGTTTGTCTGTGTGTGTGTGTGTGTGTGCGTGTGTGTGTGTGTGTGTGTGCGTGCGCGCTAGGTCGCAAAACGCAACATGTCGTTCTGTACTTTACCCATCGATAGGTATCCGACATGGCTCGGTCAAGATTGTTAGCGGTGTATGTACGTCAAAGGTCAAGGTCACAGGAAACTTCTGCAACAAATGCTCTTTAACATGGGACCCTACGAGAGCTATTAACTATTAAGAACCGCTGGCGGACCTCAATTGCGTGATGTGTGGCCTGGGACTCGTCACTTGGCTTATCCAAACAAGATATCAACACCGCGCGGCTCACTAATCTTCTAAAAAAAAACAATACAGAGAGGCTCTGGACTGTCGCGAGCGGTGGTAGCGACCGCGGTGCCAGTGTAGGCCTACTGTTGTGGGGTGGGGGGGGGGTTAAAGATGGAGTGGTGGGATGATTGAGTTGGTTGCTATGAAACTAATGTGCATGGTAGGGATGTAGAAACTAGTTATGTAAACTGAAACTGAATAAACAGGCAGTTTGGATTTAGCTGGAGGCGAAACTAGGGAGTGACTTTTACTTTGGGGATGGGGCCAACAATTGAGAGGATACTCACTATAGCGACAGTTTTAGAGCTGCCTGATTTGATGGTCAATATGGATCTGAGGTATTAAATATAGATCTGAGGGGTCAATCTGGATCTAAAGCGTCAAATCTTGATCTGAGGGGCCAAATATGTCACAAATAAAGTCACAGTCAAGTCTATTGTTAAGGTCATGGTCATTGCAGTGGACCAAAGGAATAACCCGAATTTTACATTTTACGTCATTCTCACCCTTCGGGTGACTCAATCTCGTTTGATTTTCAAGATGTGTTGCATATATGTGGCCGCGGAACCAAGTTGGTTTTGTGGAACCAGGTCGGTCCGCCCGCGTATGGCATTGCACCTTGTTCATCAAAAAGTCATCAACATAAAATCACCCACACGCGTCACTGGATAGCAAAATCGGCTAGCGCAGGATTATAAATATAAATTGTTCAGTATGGCGTAATGCTTATTGCGCTTCAGACGAAATCAACTTCACTCGAGGGTAGAGCAATTTTAGTGGAAAGCATTTGCGTTTCACTACAAGTGAATTCTGATGAGAAAATAGAAGTTCATTTGGATTTGCGTTCACTTGACTTGTACGTGCGCAGCAAATCTCAATCCCCAACTTTGATCTGTTACCAAGGGTCATCGCGTCGGCTAATTGTTCACAAACTGAAGATGTGTACAAAGTTCTTCCGTCCCTGGGAGGATAACTCGATGCCGACCACCGTTCTATGCCCAGTAACAGCGGCTACCAGAGTGACGTTAGGCTGTCACCAACGGACGCTACACTTTCAGCGGCATCTCACAATTTCACCAAGCGCCCCACAAGAGCAAGCCGCTATCTCAGTGGAACAGCTGTCGACATGTTGAAGCAGTGGTACTCTCTCAACCGCCACCACCCATATCCTTCCGACTATGTAGTCCGCTACATATCTCGACACGGGAATATCTCAGTCAACCAAGTCAAAAAGTGGCTGGCTAACACGCGTATGCGAGATCCCACCAGGGATCACACCAGCAACTCTTCCCCGGATAGCAAACTGCCGTCTTCAACAGACAACTCCTCTAAGAGACAACGTCCTGGCAAGCGGTCGGCTTCAACCCTCGGATATTCACTTCGGGCCAACGAAATCGACAGTCTTTGGAATTTACTTATTCACTTATTCATCTCCACTGCTCATATTTCTAACTCTAAAATTGCCATCCCGAAATCGTTATGTGTTATTAACTGCGTACCTAAATATACCTCAAATTCATCATCTCTACAAATTATACGTCTAAAGAGCAACTCGCAAACCAGTTTAATTGTCAATTTATGCGATAAGCAACAATCGAGGAAACATATGTTAATGTTGCTGAAGTCAAGACACCTTATTTGTCAAAAAATTGTAGCTTTCAATAAGTATAAAGATTTTTACATAGAAGTCCGTTTTCATCATAAAGTCATAAATACTGTTTTGCCGTGCATATCTGATGTAAATCCATTGCATAGGACTGCATCGCTTTACACAACTATTAGTATCCACGAAGGAAGTGCGAACTAACTTAACAGGTGCGAAGACAGCAATACAACTTGATTGCAATTAGTGTTCTTTGACACTGCCAGCATCTACAACCCGTTGACATTGCTCAACGTGCCACTATTGTATCTAAATCATCCACACGCGTCCTTATATAGCAAAATCGGCTAGCGAAGGGTTACATAAATTGTCCACTTTGGCGTAATGCTTCGTTCCAACATTTATTGCGCTTCAGACGAAATCAACTTCACTCGGCGAAAGAGCAATTTTAGTGGAATGCATTGTTTTCACTAAAAGTGCATTCTGATGTCTAAAACTCGATGCCACAAACAGTCCTATGCCCTGTGACACAAATCAGGTCATAATTGAGAATTTAGCCAATAGTAGACATTGGCTGTCAGTGAATTTTCTCACTTCTTCGTTGTTTACCAGATGTTTACTACATAATCACAAATCAGGGCAAACCCAAATAAATCGTAAAACAACAATTTTTAATTGACGAGTTTCGATCATCAAGAAAAAAAGACTAAAACAATTATGTTGGTGAATGGGCATAATTTATTTGTTTGCATCACGCATGAATTCAGAGACACTACATAACGCTTGCAGCTCTGGTGATACGCTGCCATCAGCCAACACATACTTATGTTTTGTGCCGTCTGGGTGACGATGACGTATAGCTTATAACACAAACATTAAGGCGTGCCTCGCTCATTAAGACATAATCCGGTAATGGCCTTGCCCTTGAAGTCCAAATATCGTACTTTTATGGATAGCGACGTTAAAGTCACCATAAATCATTATGAAAAGCCATCCACAAAAGAACGTGCGAACACCGATGTGTTTGTCACCTGGATTTTCACCGATGCCTTAACGGCGTGTTAAGGTATTTTAATTGTTGACTTCGGCAAGTCGATGTCGTTGCGTAACGATTTCCTCGTCCGTGGCTTGTCCGACGTGGACAACAATCTGGTGTACGGGTGCTGGCGAGTGGTCGCGGGTGGCTCGGGGCATTCACTGGCGCTCTTGGAGTGCTGTCGGGTGGGGTCTCGCATGCGTCTGTTGGCCAACCATTTCTTGACCTGGTTGGCTGAGATATTCCCGTGCTGAGATATGTACCGGACGACATAACTGGTGGGGTATGGGTGATGACGGTTGAGGGTGTACCACTGCTCCAGCATGCCGACAGCTGCTGTACTTAAATATCGATTACTCCTAAAGCAGCTATCACAAGGCCAACTGGTGTTCTGACTCCGCCTGAGTTTGGCCGTCTGCAAGTCGTTCTCCCAGTTGTGCCACTGTCCAGTTACCATCGCGTTATTCCCACTTGAAAGACGTCGCAATTCCAATGCGTTCGATGGGGCAACGCCAGTTGGGTTTAAATGGCTGAACGCAGGCAGTATGTGAACGACAGGTACCTGCACACCCCTCTGGTTGGTACAGTCATGGATATCGGAGACATTCAGGTCGGTTTGCACAGTTTCGGCACATCGAGCGATGGGACGGGTGGGAACCTTGCACGATGAGGAGTGATTCTCGTAGGGTGTGCCAGTGGTAATCAGTGACGTACTCTCTGCATGTCTGGCAACAGCCTCCCAAGGACGAAACAATCGGTGTGGTCGTCTCTCCTTCAGGGAGCTCGATGTGTCGGTAGCATCTGAAACACGGCAGATAGATCAACATCCAAGTTTATTGATACTGAATGCATGTCGATGAAAAATATTTTACCCGATTAACGTAGTCGCGTGTACTTCGCATTTCACCGTAAATATCATGTCCCTGAATGAACGTCATCGACAGCACAAGCGCATACGATATTTAATTCACAACTTACACTTACCTATATTTTCCGTTGTCGATATTCCTCTTTCGCCGAGCTGGGATGAAGAAATTACGTGTATTACCGGGTTCATCCTTACAGGCACATGTCAGACTTTAGAGAGGCACCATCTACTTCCGCCCCCACCGGGCGGACGTCACACTGATCAAGAACCCTCTCGTAATTGAAAAACAAGATCCTATATTCACTGTTTCAGCCTGTTGTGGGGCGTCAAATCGCTAATCCATGTGCTTCACTCGGAGTCGCTAAGTTGGTTGAGATGCTTCCTCCGTGGGACCGAAGATCTGTTATGACCCTCCACTGTCGCCACGCCGTCTTATATACGATATGAAGTCTACTGCGTGTTGCCGGCTGCGTGGGCGTTCAGATTTCAGCCATGTCCTGTTCCCTATGACTCTGGCACGTCACTCCACTCAGTGGTACTAATACCAGGTCTCACCGTCACCAGTGGTCTATTGTTGTCGCAAAGTCTCATACCATCCCGAATGGCTGAGACCCGACCAATAACTTACTGCTTTCCTTGCGGTCTCTAGGACTTGCTGTAGATGTTGTAGGATAAACGCCTCGTCTCAGCGTGAGTCGTGACAATGAGTGACGGAGAATGTAATAAGCAACAATAACATCAGCTATATGGCGTGACTGCCGATACAAGTGTCTTACAGATTAACGCTGTGAGAGCATGGAGGCTGTTATCTCCGTCTCCCTGTGAGTTGATTGCCTTGAGTCGCGCTGGCAGCAGTCGGTTTGCCTTAGTGCAGGCAATGTTAACATACGATGGCGGGGGATTTCAATTCGCTGGCGGTGGAACTCATATCATGTCAGTCCATGGTAACCCGTATCTCACAGATCCTTATTTGTGTTTATATGATTGCACGACTGCAGAAGTGATCCGTAATGCAAATAGCAACCTGCCATTTCCGTAATCATGGTGTATAATACGGTAATACCCAATAAGGAATTCAGACGGGGTCCGGGATCTGGTTCGGGTATTGGCCAAGGTCCGGGGTAAGCTGTTGCCGAGTTGATATGGGTCACACGATACGTTGGGCTCTGAATAATTAAATTAAAATTTTAAGTTGTCTGTCCCTGGAGCCTCTAGATCAAGGGAATAACAGTCAGTTATTCGCCCCCGTTCCCCTAACACGTTTGCTATAAGTATAAACTATTCCGACCCAAATGAGACCCAATGCTTCATTCTTAAACTCTAGGGTGTGCCCGTGAACAGATTAATGATGTTAGTTATTTTGGAAGTATTGTGCTATCTAAGCTACGCATTCTAACCATTGTTTGCTATTAAACCGGTCAAATTATCCCCGCTCTACCACTGCCGCACTGGGCCCTATTGTACCACTGCCGCACTAGGCCCCGCTCTACCACTGCCGTAATGGGCCCTGTTCTACCACTGCTGCACTGGGCCCCGTTCTACCACTGCCGCACTGGACAACGTTCTACCACTGCTGCACTGGGCTCGGCTCTACCACTGCCGCATTGGTCTCGGCTCTACCACTGCCGCACTGGGCCCTGGGCCCTGCTCTACCACTGCCGCACTGGACTCGGCTCTACCACTGCCGCACTGGGCCACGCTCTGTTACTGCCGCACTGCGCTCGGCTCTACAGCTGCCGCACTGGGTCACGCTCTACCACTCTATGATTGCCGCACTGAGAATAAATAACACAAAACAAGTTTCGTATTGGCATTGTCATGTATTTAAAAAAAGCCTGTTAAGTATCAAGGAATGTAAAACTGAGAAAAAAATCAGTCGAAATGCTATGTAACCCGAAATCTAGATGACGAATGCGCGAAGGCGGTGGCCAACCGTTCACGCTGCAATACAGCGAGAGTTGAGGAGGTGGAGGACGGGGTGAAGGCCGAGACGGATGCAGAAGAGGGGAGGAGAGAAAGCAGAGGACGATGAGGAGAGAAAGCAGAAGAAGAGGAGGAGGCGGTGGAGGAGACGAGAGAGGAGGCGGAGGAGGAGAAGGCGGAGGAGGCGGATGAGGAAGAGGGGGAGAAGAGGAAGGCGGAGAAGGAGGCGAAGCGGAGGAGGAGGTGGGGGAGGCGGCGGAGGCTGAGGAGGCTGAGGAGGCGGCGGAAAATGCGGAGGAAACACAGGAGGCGTAGGAGGAGGCAGAAAATGCGGAGGAGGAGTAGTTTGAAGAGGCGGAGGAGGATTAGGCTGAGGAGGCAACGAAAGATGCGGAGGAGGCATAGACGGGAGAGGAGGCGGAGGAGGCGGAGGAGGCGGAGACGGGAGAGGAGGCGGAGGAGGCGGAGGAGGCGGAGACGGGAGAGGAGGCGCAGGAGGCGGAGGAGGCAGAGAAGGCGGAGACGGGAGGGGAGGCGCAGAAGGCGGAGGAGGCAGAGAAGGCGGAGGAGGCGGAGACGGGGGAGGAGGCGGAGGAGGCGGAGGAGGCGGAGGAGGCGGAGACGGGAGAGGAGGCGCAGGAGGCGGAGGAGGCAGAGAAGGCGGAGACGGGAGAGGAGGCGCAGGAGGCGGAGGAGGCAGAGAAGGCGGAGGAGGCGGAGACGGGGGAGGAGGCGGAGGAGGCGGAGGAGGCAGAGAAGGCGGAGGATGAGGCGAAGGATGAGGCGGAAAAGGCCGGAATGTTTTACCGAAAACACAAAAGCAGCACGTGGTCGTTAAGCGACACACCGTCGAATGTGACTTATTTCAGGACAATTGGTTGGTTGGCATCCGTCCGCGAACGACGATGGATTTGCAACTTTTGTTTTGGTTTATTAAGTAGTAAGAATTGTTTCGCTGCATTTGCGCTTTCTAAGCATAGGGACGAGTTGACACATGGGGTATCACAACATAACACACTGCGTGTAGCTACCATCGACGCAGATACGCAATGCGTCCCCATTTTCAGGGGACAAAATTGCCCCGCTGCTGGATAATGACGTAATCAATGTGATGTGGACCACATTGGCGTACCGTGCACGTTACCCACCGACCAGGCAACACAAACAACAGCTACATTGTCCACTTACGAAAGCAATAATGAAAACAATTGCCGTGGTAAACAAACAGACAAACCACGTGATGTTAAGGCGATCCAGCATTAAGTAAAACTGTCCTGCATATATATACTTTGGACCGTTGACCACTGATATTCATACTCATATGTATACAATGTATGATATATATTTATACAGTGTGTAATGTAGATGCATACAATGCATAGTGCAGATGTATACAGTGTATCATGTACTTAGATGTATCCAGTGTATAATGCGGATGTATACAGTATATTATGTACATGTATACACCACTTCGCGTTCGCGTATAAATGCAATTTTTAACAAACAGAACAAACCGGATAAACCGAGCTACTCTTTAATGCATTTTCTAAATGCCTTCCTCTAAACGTATCAATTCCATTTATTTACCGTAGTTGCCCTGCCGTCACTCGTTAAGTGAACGCAGGTTTCAGAAGTTGGATTTCCATAAGATATATGAGGGGTGTATTTTTCTCTAAAGTCTTTAAATAGCATGCATTTCAATTCATAATGTAATTGGTCTCCACTTCTATACCAAATGCGCACATTAGACACAAATTCTATCTTCCGATTAAACCAACATCGGCCAGTTTAGACGCGTATTGATACAACATATATATATTTATATATACATATATATATATATATATTTATATATATATATATATATATATATATATATATATATATATATATATACCAAATGCTTGGCTCGGACATATTACGTCCTAACCACGTGTCAGAAAAACTTGGCTGATGATGGTTGCCATGACTACGAACATCCCGGCCACGTGACCATCGGTTCTAGATGCGCCACCTGCAACGAACAACGAGCATTTAGATAACACTCGCCACCTATGCGTAGAGGGCAGACATGTAAACTTGCTTCGCATGGGTGATTCCTTCACCAGATGGCGCCACGTTTTAGACAACATTCGACACCGAAAAGAAACAATTCTGGTGCGAAAAGCCACGAGCTTGACAGACTATTGCGAAAAGACATTTTTGGGTGCGTACCTTACGACAAGACCATAGATACCGTCTTGTGACACACTTAACGCTACACAAACATTCATAACCTTAAGTGGAAAGAACAATTATAACAGATTATTTGCCAGCCATATAGAGAAGATCATAACGCAACAAATGAGTTTTTTCAATTAGGAAGTTTTAGTTAATGGACATTTATTGAATCCGGGGCTGCGTCGCCTTACAAAGAGATTACGAAGTATGGATTACTG
This sequence comes from Arenicola marina, assembly GCA_964019135.1. NCBI lineage: Eukaryota > Metazoa > Annelida > Polychaeta > Arenicolidae > Arenicola > Arenicola marina. Next base: position 18,458,669 of record OZ025260.1, on the reverse strand, counting down.
GGCGGAGTAACTATATTGTACGTCATATCTTGAGCAAAGTCGAGAGATTACGTAAGATCTCCTGAGATCACGTGAGATCTCCTGAGATCAGGTGAGATCTCCTGAGATCACGTGAGATCTCCTGAGATCACGTGAGATCTCCTGAGATCAGGTGAGATCTCCTGAGATCACTTGAGATCTCCTGAGATCAGGTGAGATTTCCTGAGATCACGTGAGATCTCCTGAGATCAGGTGAGATCACCTGAGATCACGTGAGATCTCCTGAGATCAGGTGAGATCTCCTGAGATCACGTGAGATCTCCTGAGATCAGGTGAGATCTCCTGAGATCAGGTGAGATCTCCTGAGATCACGTGAGATCTCCTGAGATCACGTGAGATCTCCTGAGATCAGGTGAGATCTCCTGAGATCAGGTGAGATCACCTGAGATCACGTGAGATCTCCTGAGATCAGGTGAGATCTCCTGAGATCCCGTGTTTGGGGGCTACTAGAGGCCATGTCCTTACCGCACGGTGATGACGTGCACGTGGTGGTGTTGGTGCTCAGCCCGACACAGCCCGTCGTCACATTCGGTGGGTCGCTCAGCACATCGATGCAGCTGCGCGTATGGGTCGCATATCCATCTCCACAGGTGGCGTTGCATTCGCCAGACTCCCAATCCGACCATCCTGCCGTGAAACAATAATAATTCCTCTAACCGTCTCTTGACCTACGTCTAGGAAACCTCAGACCTCCACAAAAGATGACAGTAGTTGTTCGTATTTTGTGACACACTTAACGCTACACAAACATTCATAACCTTAAGTGGAAAGAACAATTATAACAGATTATTTGCCAGCCATATAGAGAAGATCATAACGCAACAAATGAGTTTTTTCAATTAGGAAGTTTTAGTTAATGGACATTTATTGAATCCGGGGCTGCGTCGCCTTACAAAGAGATTACGAAGTATGGATTACTGGGCGGAGTAACTATATCGTACGTCATATCTTGAGCAAAGTCGAGAGATTACGTAAGATCTCCTGAGATCACGTGAGATCTCCTGAGATGAGGTGAGATCTCCTGAGATCACGTGAGATCTCCTGAGATCACGTGAGATCTCCTGAGATCAGGTGAGATCTCCTGAGATCACTTGAGATCTCCTGAGATCAGGTGAGATTTCCTGAGATCACGTGAGATCTCCTGAGATCAGGTGAGATCACCTGAGATCACGTGAGATCTCCTGAGATCAGGTGAGATCTCCTGAGATCACGTGAGATCTCCTGAGATCAGGTGAGATCTCCTGAGATCAGGTGAGATCTCCTGAGATCACGTGAGATCTCCTGAGATCAGGTGAAATCTCCTGAGATCGCGTGAGATCGCCTGAGATCAGGAGAGATCTCCTGAGATCACGTGAGATCTCCTGAGATCACGTGAGATCTCCTGAGATCACGTGAGATCTCCTGAGATCACGTGAGATCTCCTGAGATCAGGTGAGATCTCCTGAGATCACGTGAGATCTCCTGAGATCAGGTGAGATCTCCTGAGATCAGGTGAGATCACCTGAGATCAGGTGAGATCACCTGAGATCAGGTGAGATCTCCTGAGATCCCGTGTTTGGGGGCTACTAGAGGCCATGTCCTTACCGCACGATGATGACGTGCACGTGGTGGTGTTGGTGCTCAGCCCGACACAGCCCGTCGTCACATTCGGTGGGTCCCTCAGCACATCGATGCAGCTGCGCGTATGGGTCGCATATCCATCTCCACAGGTGGCGTTGCATTCGCCAGACTTCCAATCCGACCATCCTGCCGTGAAACAATAATAATTCCTCTAACCGTCTCTTGACCTACGTCTAGGCAACCTCAGACCTCCACAAAAGATGACAGTAGTTGTTCGTATTTTGTCGAAGCCTCGTTGCTATTCGTCCAATGAAGGCAGTTGGGTCATCCTCAACAACTCGGTTCTTCCGAATCAAGCCCACACGATAGCCCACCCCCCCCCCCACCCCCAACACACACATGTCATGATGTCAGTATTATACACCGTCCTATAGTCTAGCTGTTGTACAAACATCTTATCCAGTCCTATATCCTAGCTTTTCTACAAACATATTATCCAGTCTTATAGCTTTGCTGTTCTACAAACAGCTTATCCTGTCCAAGAAACTCATTCAATGTAAACTCCAATAACGACCACTTACACCATGACCACTCACACAATGACCACTCACACAATGACCACTTACACAATGAACACTCACATAATGACCACTCACACAATGACCACTCACACAATGACAACTCACACAATGACCACTCACACAATGACCACTCACGCAATGACCACTCACGCAATGACCACTCACGCAATGACCACTCACACAATGACCACTCACACAATGACCACTCACGCAATTACCACTCACACAATGACCACTCACACAATGACCACTCACATAATGATCACTCGCACAATGACTACTCACAATGACCACCCACACAATGTCCACTCACACAATAACCACTCACACAATGTTCACGCACACAATGTCCACTTACACAATGACCACTCACACAATAACCACTCACACAATGTTCACTCACACAATGTCCACTTACACAATGACCACTCACACAATATTCACTCACAATGACCACTCACGCAATATTCACTCACAATGACCACTCACGCAATGACCACTCCCACATTGACCACTCACACAATGACCACTCCCACATTGACCACTCACCAGCGCGTGTCAGAGCCGGGACATCCGGACAAATGTCTATTAGGTTGACAAACGTGAAGCTGCAATTTTGGGCAGCACCGGCTGCAAATATGAAATACAGTTTGGCTGAGAACATGCACGAAATATTTAATTCATATTTGAGATATATTTTGCTATTTATTATAATTCTCAAGTGTGCAAAATTCATTACCTCTATATAGGACCAAAGGAATAAACCCGAAATAATGTTTTGAAACCATGCAAAGGCCAAGGGTGGCAGAACCGCATAAAATACAAAGGCATAACAAATGCCCAAATGGAATTATTTTGCGTGTGAAGGCTTGGCATTTTTAAATGGGAAAATTGGCAATTTATGCATGCGATTTCATACTTTTTGATCCCTAAAAGTTATTGAAAATAACAATTCTGACACCACGCTATGCTGCATATACATACCGTCTACAAGGATTGCCTCCCAGGACTGTGGGGTGTGGTTTACGATGCGATTAAAGGAGCGCAGACAGGCGGTGGTCAGGGATGTCACACCATTGATACAATCCACAAGGTCGTCAACATGCCTACCAAGAGTAATGCAACAAAAAGTAATTTATACATATGCGTCTATCTTATCAGCGATTATATGGTATAGATAGTTTTATGAACGCATATACAAAGTTCTATGTCAACCATATGTTTGTGATATGTGATTTGCTTTGACGTGGACTTACAATGTATTGTATCATAACGTATTGTTACATGTCTGTGCCATGACATTTGCTGTGACGTGGTCTTAGACTGTATTGTATCATAACGTATTGTTACATGTCTGTGTCATGAGATTTGCGGTGACGTGTTGTAAGTCTCCGCTACCGTCCCCACCCTTGTCTATATTCCATGCATGCCGGACTGCCAAATGGAGTCTCTTAGCCTTGCCCGTGATATCAATTAACCACAGGTTTTCAACTTAGTGGCAAACGTCATTACTTTTTGCGTTCCGCGGTGTCTCGGGATAGACACGCTTGCCACATTACAGCCGAAACGGCGATGTTTATTAGGTTTCTGAATTTATAGAATGAAACAATATAGAACAGTATAGAATGAGTTTTCCGCAAATTGTCATATATATGTCGCTTGGTTTATATTTGGCGGGACAAGCTCGACAAGCAGCTTTGACCGTCCAACCAATGAGAATGAATGCATGTGGCTAGGTTCACTACATTCCAGGCTGGGTGAGGGTGCAGCGTTAGAGTGAGCGCTACGCTCGCCACTCATCGCATTTACCCGGTAACTAAAGTTTATACTTTAGTATGATAATCTACAGAAAAAAGAGCAGCGAGTTTGCCGTGGTGTCCTAAACAAACTGAACTAGCTTGCTGGCACTGAGGTATGGCTGGATGTGTAACAGTTAGCTTACTGGCACTGAGGTATAGTTGGGTGTGTAACAGCTTAATGATACTGAGGTGTGTCTAGATGTGTAACAGTTAGCTTACTGGCACTGATTTGCGGCTGGGTGTGTAACAGTTAGCTTACTGGCACTGAGGTGTGGCTGGGTGTGTAACAGTTAGCTTACTGGCACTGAGGTATGTCTGGGTGTGCAACAGCTTACTGGTACTGAGGTATGGCTGGGTGTGCAACGGTTAGCTTACTGGCACTGAGGTATGTCTGGGTGTGCAACGGTAAGCTTACTGGCACTGAGGTATGTCTAGATGTGTAACAGTTAGCTTACTGGCACTAAGGTATGGCTGGGTGTGTAACAGTTAGCTTACTGGCACTGACGTATGTCTGGGTGTGAAACGGTTAGCTTACCGGCACTGAGGTATTCTAGATGTGTAACAGTTAGCTTACTGGCACTGAGGTATGTCTAGATGTGTAACAGTTAGCTTACTGGCACTGAGGTATGGCTGGGTGTGTAACAGTTAGCTTACTGGCACTGAGGTGGGGCTGGGTGTGTAACAGTTAGCTTCCTGGCACTGAGGTATGGCTGGGTGTGTACCAGTTAGCTTACTGGCACTGAGGTATGGCTAGGTGTGTAACAGTTAAACTTACTGGCACTGAGGTTCGCAGCCTTTTAGGAAATTACTCGGATTGTACTTCTGATCAATGCAGCTCGTGTAAACGATGATTGCCTCCACAGTAGTACAATTTACTGAAATCAGAATGCATAGATTTAGTTAAGGACGGTGGGGCGACGCACCGGGGGCGGGGGCGGTTGGGGCGGAAGGTGGTGGGGCGACTGCCCGGTCCCGGGGGCTGGGGCGGTTGGGTGGAGGGCGGAGGGCGTTGGGGGGCACCCTGGTCCCCCTCCCCCCCCCCACCCGCCCCCCCCCACCCCTCCCGGAGGGGATGACAGCCCGGTCCCCCTCCCCGCCCCCGCCCCTCCCAGCCCCCGGAGGGGATGATAGCCCGGTTCCCCGTCAGATCTTTAGAGATCTCATCCCGTCCGAAGTGGACCACCTGTATCGCAATATCCTGGATCGGCCCTATTCAGCCTTGTCGCCAAACCGCTATTACGTCTGTAGAACAACTATTTCGTCTGTAGAACAACTTCCAGTCTCTAGATTTATTATCAGTTGTTGTATTGTAAGACTTATATGTATGTATCAATATAGCAAAATATAAAAATTTTTAAAAATTAAAAAAATTAAAACTTCCAGTCTTTATCAGCAAACACGGCCGAACTACTGCCTATTCGGGTTAACCTCCTACCCCATGTTTAGCATGTTTCAGATATGCATGCTTCGATCGCGTTACCTCCAAGTGACGCCAGATCCAGAGTGAGTGGTGCTGCGGTAATGGTGGTCGACATCAGCATCAGTGTGGAGACCAGCGCCCCTCGCAGCAGACCCGGAACTAATGCCATATCAATGCTATGCGGACCAGCGCGTCCGCCAGGGTAAGATCACTCTCACTGTAATGGTAACACCCTCATACGTATACACTCTCACTGTAAAGGTAACACCGTCACCCATGCACATTCTCACTGTAATGGTAACACCGTCACCCATGTACACTCTCACTGTAATGGCAACACCGTCACACATATACACTCTCACTGTAATGGTAACACCGTCACACAAGTACACTCTTTTCTAATGGTAACACCGTCACACATGTACACTCTCACCGTAATGGTAACACCGTCACACATGTACACTCTCATTGTAATGGTAACACCGTCACAAATGTACACTCTCACTGTAATGGTAACACCTTCACATATGTACACTCTCACTGTAATGGTAACACCGTCACACATGTACACTCTCACTGTTATTACAGTAATGGTATCACCGTCACACAAGTACACTGTCACTGTAATGGTAACACCGTCACACAAGTACACACTCATTGTAATGGTAACACCGTCACACAAGTACACACTCATTGTAATGGTAACACTGTCACACATGTACACTCTCACTGTAATGGTAACTCCGTCCCACATGTACACTCTCACTGTAATGGTAACCCCGTTACACATGTACACTCTCACTGTAATGGTAGCACCGTCACACAAGTACACTCTTCTCTCATGGTAACCCGTCACACATGTAACCTCTCATTGTAATGGTAACACCGTCATACATTTACACTTTCACTGTAATGGTAACACCGTCACACAAGTACACCCTTCTCTAATGGTAACACCGTCACACAAGTACAATCTCACTGTAATGGTAACACCGTCACACAAGTACACTCTTCTCTAATGGTAACACCGTCACACAAGTACACTCTTCTCTAATGGTAACACCGTCACACAATACGCTCTCACTGTAATGGTAACACCGTCACACAAGAACACTCTTCTCTAATGGTAACACCGTCACACAAGTACACTCTTCTCTAATGGTAACACCGTCACACAAGTACACTCTTCTCTAATGGTAACACCGTCACACAAGTACGTTCTCACTGTAATGGTAACACCGTCACACAAGTACACTCTTCTCTAATGGTAACACCGTCACACCTGTACACTCTCACTGTAATGGTAACACCGTCACACATGTACACTATCACTGTAATGGTAACACCTTCACATATGTACTCTCTCACTGTAATGGTAACACCGTCACACATGTACACTCTCACTATAATGGTATCACCGTCACACAAGTACACTCTCACTGTTATGGTAACACGGTGACACAAATACACTCTTTTCTAATGGTAACACCGTCACACATGTACACTATCACTGTAATGGTAACACCGTCACACAAGTACACTCTTATTGTAATGGTAACACCGTCACACATGTAAAATCTCGCTGTAATGGTAACACCGTCACACAAGTACACTCTTTTCTAATGGTAACACCGTCACACAAGTACACTCTTTTCTAATGATAACACCGTCACACACGTACACTCTCGCGGTAATGGTAACACCGTCACACATGTACACTCTCACTGTAATGGTAACACCGTCACACAAGTACAATCTCACTGTAATGGTAACAACGTCACACATGTAAACTCTCACTGTAATGGTAACCCTGTTACACATGTACACTCCCACTGTAATGGTAACACCGTCACACAAGTACACTCTTCTCTAATGGTAACACCGTCACACAAGTACACTCTTCTCTAATGGTAACACCGTCACACAAGTACACTCTTCTCTAATGGTAACACCGTCACACAAGTACGCTCTCACTGTAATGGTAACACCGTCACACAAGTACACTCTTCTCTAATGGTAACACCGTCACACCTGTACACTCTCATTGTAATGGTTACACCATGACACATGTACACTCTCACTGTAATGGTAACACCTTTACATATGTACACTCTCACTGTAATGGTAACACCTTCACATATGTACACTCTCACTTTAATGGTAACACCGTCACACATGTACACTCTCACTGTAATAGTTACACCGTCACACAAGTACACCCTTCTCTAATGGTAACAGCGTCACACATGCACACTCTCACCGTAATGGTTACACCGTGACACATGTACATTCTCACTGTAATGGTAACACCTTTACATATGTACACTCTCACTGTAATGGTAACACCTTCACATATGTACACTCTCACTGTAATGGTAACACCGTCACACAAGTACACTCTCACTGTTATGGTCACACCGTGACACAAATACACTCTTTTCTACTGGTAACACCGTCACACATGTACACTATCACTGTAATGGTATCACCGTCACACAAGTACACTCTCACTGTAATGGTAACACCGTGACACAAATACACTCTTCTCTAATGGTAACACCGTCACACATGTACACTCTCACTGTAATGGTAACACCGTCACACAAGTACACTCTCATTGTAATGGTAACACCGTCACACATGTACACTCTCACTGTAATGGTATCACCGTCACACAAGTACACTCTCACTGTAATGGTAACACCGTGACACAAATACACTCTTCTCTAATGGTAACACCGTCACACATGTACACTCTCACTGTAATGGTAACACCGTCACACAAGTACACTCTCATTGTAATGGTAACACCGTCACACATGTACACTCTCACTGTAATGGTAACACCGTCACACATGTACACTCTCACTGTAACGGTAACACCGTCACACAAGTACACTCTTTTCTAATGGTAACACCGTCACACATGTACACTCTCACTGTAATAGCAACACCGTCACACAAGTACACTCCTCTCTAATGGTAACAGCGTCACACATGCACACTCTCACCGTAATGGTTACACCGTGACACATGTACACTCTCACTGTAATGGTAACACCTTTACATATGTACACTCTCACTGTAATGGTAACACCTTCACATATGTACACTCTCACTGTAATGGTAACACCGTCACACAAGTACACTCTCACTGTTATGGTCACACCGTGACACAAATACACTCTTTTCTAATCGTAACACCGTCACACATGTACACTATCACTGTAATGGTAACACCGTGACACAAGTACACTCTCATTGTAATGGTAACACCGTCACACATGTACACTCTCACTGTAATGGTATCACCGTCACACAAGTACACTCTCACTGTAATCGTAACACCGTGACACAAATACACTCTTCTCTAATGGTAACACCGTCGCACATGTATACTCTCACTGTAATGGTAACACCGTCACACAAGTACACTCTCATTGTAATGGTAACACCGTCACGCATGTACACTCTCACTGCAATGGTAACACCGTCACACATGTACACTCTCACTGTAACGGTAACACCGTCACACAAGTACACACTCATTGTAATGGTAACACTGTCACACATGTACCCTCTCATTGTAATGGTAACACACATGTAACTCTCACTGTAATGGTAACACCGTCACAAAACGTACACTATCACTGTAATGGTAACACCGTCACACAAGTACACTCTTCTCTAATGGTAACACCGTCACACAAGTACACTCTTCTCTAATGGTAACACCGTCACACCTGTACACTCTCACTGTAATGGTAACACCGTCACACATGTACACTATCACTGTAATGGTAACACCTTCACATATGTACTCTCTCACTGTAATGGTAACACCGTCACACATGTACACTCTCACTATAATGGTATCACCGTCACACAAGTACACTCTCACTGTTATGGTAACACGGTGACACAAATACACTCTTTTCTAATGGTAACACCGTCACACATGTACACTATCACTGTAATGGTAACACCGTCACACAAGTACACTCTTATTGTAATGGTAACACCGTCACACATGTAAAATCTCGCTGTAATGGTAACACCGTCACACAAGTACACTCTTTTCTAATGGTAACACCGTCACACAAGTACACTCTTTTCTAATGATAACACCGTCACACACGTACACTCTCGCGGTAATGGTAACACCGTCACACATGTACACTCTCACTGTAATGGTAACACCGTCACACAAGTACAATCTCACTGTAATGGTAACACCGTCACACATGTAAACTCTCACTGTAATGGTAACCCTGTTACACATGTACACTCCCACTGTAATGGTAACACCGTCACACAAGTACACTCTTCTCTAATGGTAACACCGTCACACAAGTACACTCTTCTCTAATGGTAACACCGTCACACAAGTACGCTCTCACTGTAATGGTAACACCGTCACACAAGTACACTCTTCTCTAATGGTAACACCGTCACACCTGTACACTCTCATTGTAATGGTTACACCATGACACATGTACACTCTCACTGTAATGGTAACACCTTTACATATGTACACTCTCACTGTAATGGTAACACCTTCACATATGTACACTCTCACTTTAATGGTAACACCGTCACACATGTACACTCTCACTGTAATAGTTACACCGTCACACAAGTACACCCTTCTCTAATGGTAACAGCGTCACACATGCACACTCTCACCGTAATGGTTACACCGTGACACATGTACACTCTCACTGTAATGGTAACACCTTTACATATGTACACTCTCACTGTAATGGTAACACCTTCACATATGTACACTCTCACTGTAATGGTAACACCGTCACACAAGTACACTCTCACTGTTATGGTCACACCGTGACACAAATACACTCTTTTCTACTGGTAACACCGTCACACATGTACACTATCACTGTAATGGTATCACCGTCACACAAGTACACTCTCACTGTAATGGTAACACCGTGACACAAATACACTCTTCTCTAATGGTAACACCGTCACACATGTACACTCTCACTGTAATGGTAACACCGTCACACAAGTACACTCTCAATGTAATGGTAACACCGTCACACATGTACACTCTCACTGTAATGGTATCACCGTCACACAAGTACACTCTAACTGTAATGGAACCACCGTGACACAAATACACTCTTCTCTAATGGTAACACCGTCACACATGTACACTCTCACTGTAATGGTAACACCGTCACACAAGTACACTCTCATTGTAATGGTAACACCGTCACACATGTACACTCTCACTGTAATGGTAACACCGTCACACATGTACACTCTCACTGTAACGGTAACACCGTCACACAAGTACACTCTTTTCTAATGGTAACACCGTCACACATGTACACTCTCACTGTAATAGCAACACCGTCACACAAGTACACTCCTCTCTAATGGTAACAGCGTCACACATGCACACTCTCACCGTAATGGTTACACCGTGACACATGTACACTCTCACTGTAATGGTAACACCTTTACATATGTACACTCTCACTGTAATGGTAACACCTTCACATATGTACACTCTCACTGTAATGGTAACACCGTCACACAAGTACACTCTCACTGTTATGGTCACACCGTGACACAAATACACTCTTTTCTAATGGTAACACCGTCACACATGTACACTATCACTGTAATGGTAACACCGTGACACAAGTACACTCTCATTGTAATGGTAACACCGTCACACATGTACACTCTCACTGTAATGGTATCACCGTCACACAAGTACACTCTCACTGTAATCGTAACACCGTGACACAAATACACTCTTCTCTAATGGTAACACCGTCGCACATGTATACTCTCACTGTAATGGTAACACCGTCACACAAGTACACTCTCATTGTAATGGTAACACCGTCACGCATGTACACTCTCACTGCAATGGTAACACCGTCACACATGTACACTCTCACTGTAACGGTAACACCGTCACACAAGTACACACTCATTGTAGTGGTAACACTGTCACACATGTACACTCTCATTGTAATGGTAACACACATGTAACTCTCACTGTAATGGTAACACCGTCACAAAACGTACACTATCACTGTAATGGTAACACCGTCACACAAGTACACTCTTCTCTAATGGTAACACCGTCACACATGTACACTCTCATTGTAATGGTAACACCGTCACACATGTAACTCTCACTGTAATGGTAACACCGTCACACAAGTACACCCTTGTCTAATGCTAACACCGTCACACATGGACACTCTCACCGTAATGGTAACACCGTCACACATGTACACTCTCATTGTAATGGTAACACCGTCACATATGTACACTATCACTGTAATGGTAACACCTTCACATATGTACACTCTCACTGTAATGGTAACACCGTCACACATGTACACTCTCACTGTAATGGTATCACCGTCACACAAGTACACGCTTCTCTAATGCGAACACCGTCACACATGTACACTCCCACTGTAATGGTAACACCGTCACACAAGTACACTCTCAGTGTAATGGCAACACCCTCACACATGTACACTATCACTGTAATGGTAACACCTTCACATATGTACACTCTCACTGTAATGGTAACACCGTCACACATGTACACTCTGACTATAATGGTATCACCGTCACACAAGTACACTCACTGTTATGGTAACACGGTGACACAAATACACTCTTTTCTAATGGTAACACCGTCACACATGTACACTATCACTGTAATGGTAACACCGTCACACAAGTACACTCTTATTGTAATGGTAACACCGTCACACATGTACACTCTCACTGTAATGGTAACACCGTCACACATGTACAATCTCACTGTAATGGTAACACCGTCACACAAGAACACTCTTTTCTAATGGTAACACCGTCACACAAGTACACTCTTTTCCAATGATAACACCGTCACACACGTACACTCTCGCGGTAATGGTAACACCGTCACAATGTACGCTCTCACTGTAATGGCAACACCGTCACACATGTACACTCTCACTGTAATGGTAACACCGTCACACAAGTACAATCTCACTGTAATGGTAACACCGTCACACAAGTACAATCTCACTGTAATGGTAACACCGTCACACAAGTACACTATCCTCTCATGGTAACACCGTCACACTTGTACACTCTCACTGTAATGGCAACACCGCCACACATGTACACTCTCACTGTAATGGTAACCCTGTTACACATGTACACTCCCACTGTAATGGTAACACCGTCACACAAGTACACTTTTCTCTAATGGTAACACCGCCACACAAGTACACTATCCTCTAATGGTAACACCGTCACACAAGTACGCTCTCACTGTAATGGTAACACCGTCACACAAGTACACTCTTCTCTAATGGTAACACCGTCACACAAGTACACTCTGCTCTAATGGTAACACCGTCACACAAGTACACTCTTCTCTAACGGTAACACCGTCACATAAGTACACCCTTCTCTAATGGTAACACCGTCACACAAGTACACTCTTCTCTAATGGTAACACCGTCACACCTGTACACTCTCATTGTATTGGTTACACCGTGACACAAGTACGCTCTCACTGTAATGGTAACACCGTCACACAAGTACACTATCACTGTAATGGTAACACCGTCACACAAGTACACTCTTCTCTAATGGTGACACCGTCACACATGTACACTCTCACTGTAATGGTAACACCGTCACAGAAGAACACTCTTCTCTAATGCTAACACCGTCACACATGTACACTCTCACTGTAATCGTAACACCGTCACACAAGTACACTCTCACTGTAATGGTAACACCGTCACACATGTACACTATCACTGTAATGGTAACACCTTCACATATGTACTCTCTCACTGTAATGGTAACACCGTCACACATGTACACTCTCAAAATAATGGTATCACCGTCACACAAGTACACTCTCACTGTGATGGTAACACGGTGACACAAATACACTCTTTTCTAATGGTAACACCGTCACACACGTACACTCTCGCGGTAATGGTAACACCGTCACAATGTACACTCTCACTGTAATGGCAACACCGTCACACATGTACACTCTCACTGTAATGGTAACACCGTCACACAAGTACAATCTCGCTGTAATGGTAACACCGTCACACAAGTACACTATCCTCTCATGCTAACACCGTCACACTTGTACACTCTCACTGTAATGGCAACACCGCCACACATGTACACTCTCACTGTAATGGTAACCCTGTTACACATGTACACTCCCACTGTAATGGTAACACCGTCACACAAGTACACTTTTCTCTAATGGTAACACCGCCACACAAGTACACTATCCTCTAATGGTAACACCGTCACACAAGTACGCTCTCACTGTAATGGTAACACCGTCACACAAGTACACTCTTCTCTAATGGTAACACCGTCACACAAGTACACTCTGCTCTAATGGTAACACCGTCACACAAGTACACTCTTCTCTAATGGTAACACCGTCACATAAGTACACCCTTCTCTAATGGTAACACCGTCACACAAGTACACTCTTCTCTAATGGTAACACCGTCACACCTGTACACTCTCATTGTAATGGTTACACCGTGACACAAGTACGCTCTCACTGGAATGGTAACACCGTCACACAAGTACACTATCACTGTAATGGTAACACCGTCACACAAGTACACTCTTCTCTAATGGTGACACCGTCACACATGTACACTCTCACTGTAATGGTAACACCGTCACAGAAGAACACTCTTCTCTAATGCTAACACCGTCACACATGTACACTCTCACTGTAATCGTAACACCGTCACACAAGTACACTCTCACTGTAATGGTAACACCGTCACACATGTACACTATCACTGTAATGGTAACACCTTCACATATGTACTCTCTCACTGTAATGGTAACACCGTCACACATGTACACTCTCAAAATAATGGTATCACCGTCACACAAGTACACTCTCACTGTGATGGTAACACGGTGACACAAATACACTCTTTTCTAATGGTAACACGGTCACACATGTACAATATCACTGTAATGGTAACACCGTCACACAATACACTCTTATTGTAATGGTAACACCGTCACACAAGTACACTCTCACTGTAATGGTAACACCGTCACACATGTACAATCTCGCTGTAATGGTAACACCGTCACACAAGTACACTCTTTTCTAATGGTAACACCGTCACACACGTACACTCTCGCGGTAATGGTAACACCGTCACAATGTACACTCTCACTGTAATGGCAACACCGTCACACATGTACACTCTCACTGTAATGGTAACACCGTCACACAAGTACAATCTCGCTGTAATGGTAACACCGTCACACAAGTACACTATCCTCTCATGCTAACACCGTCACACTTGTACACTCTCACTGTAATGGTAACACCGTCACACAAGTACACTATCCTCTCATGCTAACACCGTCACACTTGTACACTCTCACTGTAATGGCAACACCGCCACACAAGTACACTATCCTCTAATGGTAAGACCGTCACACAAGTACGCTCTCACTGTAATGGTAACACCGTCACACAAGTACACTCTTCTCTAATGGTAACACCGTCACACAAGTACGCTCTCACTGTAATGGTAACACCGTCACACAAGTACACTCTTCTCTAATGGTAACACCGTCACACCTGTACACTCTCATTGTAATGGTTACACCGTGACACATGTACACTCTCACTGTAATGGTAACACCTTTACATATGTACACTCTCACTGTAATGGTAACACCTTCACATATGTACACTCTCACTGTAATGGTAACAGCGTCACACATGCACACTCTCACTGTAATAGTAACACCGTCACACAAGTACACTCTTCTCTAATGGTAACAGCGTCACACATGCACACTCTCACCGTAATGGTTACACCGTGACACATGTACACTCTCGCTGTAATGGTAACACCTTTACATATGTACACTCTCACTGTAATGGTAACACCTTCACATATGTACACTCTCACTGTAATGGTAACACCGTCACACAAGTACACTCTCACTGTTATGGTCACACCGTGACACAAATACACTCTTTTCTAATGGTAACACCGTCACACATGTACACTATCACTGTAATGGTAACACCGTGACACAAGTACACTCTCATTGTAATGGTAACACCGTCACACATGTACACTCTCACCGTAATGGTATCACCGTCACACAAGTACACTCTCACTGTAATGGTAACACCGTGACACAAAGACACTCTTCTCTAATGGTAACACCGTCACACATGTACACTCTCACTGTAATGGTAACACCGTCACACAAGTACACTCTCATTGTAATGGTAACACCGTCACACATGTACACTCTCACTGTAATGGTAACACCGTCACACATGTACACTCTCACTGTGACGGTAACACCGTCACACAAGTACACTCTTCTCTAATGGTAACACCGTCACACATGTACACTCTCATTGTAATGGTAACACACATGTAACTCTCACTGTAATGGTAACACCGTCACAAAACGTACACTATCACTGTAATGGTAACACCGTCACACAAGTACACTCTTCTCTAATGGTAACACCGTCACACATGTACACTCTCATTGTAATGGTAACACCGTCACACATGTAACTCTCACTGTAATGGTAACACCGTCACACAAGTACACTCTTGTCTAATGCTAACACCGTCACACATGTACACTCTCACTGTAATGGTAACACCGTCACACAAGTACACTCTCAGTGTAATGGTAACACCGTCACACATGTACACTATCACTGTAATGGTAACACCTTCACATATGTACACTCTCACTGTAATGGTAACACCGTCACACATGTACACTCTCACTATAATGGTATCACCGTCACACAAGTACACTCTCACTGTTATGGTAACACGGTGACACAAATACACTCTTTTCTCATGGTAACACCGTCACACATGTACACTATCACTGTAATGGTAACACCGTCACACAAGTACACTCTTTTCTAATGGTAACACCGTCACACAAGTACACTCTTTTCTAATGATATCACCGTCACACACGTACACTCTCGCGGTAATGGTAACACCGTCACAATGTACACTCTCACTGTAATGGCAACACCGTCACACATGTACACTCTCACTATAATGGTAACACCGTCACACAAGTACAATCTCACTGTAATGGTAACTCCGTCACACAAGTACACTCTTCTCTAATGGTAACACCGTCACACAAGTACAATATCATCTCATGGTAACACCGTCACACTTGTACACTCTCACTGTAATGGCAACACCGCCACACATGTACACTCTCACTGTAATGGTAACCCCGTTACACATGTACACTCCCACTGTAATGGTAACACCGTCACACAAGTACACTCTTCTCTAATGGTAACACCGTCACACAAGTACACGATCCTCTAATGGTAGGACCGTCACACAAGTACGCTCTCACTGTAATGGTAACACCGTCACACAAGTACACTCTTCTCTAATGGTAACACCGTCACACAAGTACACTATCCTCTAATGGTAAGACCGTCACACAAGTACGCTCTCACTGTAATGGTAACACCGTCGTACAAGTACACTCTTCTCTAATGGTAACACCGTCACACATGTACACTCTCATTGTAATGGCAACACCGTCACACATGTCACTCTCACTGTAATGGTAACACCGTCACAAAACGTACACTATCACTGTAATGGTAACACCGTCACACAAGTACACTCTTCTCTAATGGTAACAGCGTCACACATGTACACTCTCACCGTAATGGTAACACCGTCACACATGTACACTCTCACCGTAATGGTAACACCTTCACATATGTACACTCTCACTGTAATGGTAGCACCTTCACATATGTACACTCTCACTGTAATGGTAACACCGTCACACATGTACACTCTCACTGTTATGGTAACACTTTGACACAAATACACTCTTTTCCAATGGTAACACCGTCACACATGTACACTATCACTGTAATGGTAACACCGTCACACAAGTACACTCTCATTTTAACGGTAACACCGTCACACATGTACACTCTCACTGTAATGGTAACACCGTCACACATGTACACTCTCACTGTAATGGTAACACCGTCACACAAGTACACTCTTGTCTAATGCTAACACCGTCACACATGTACACTCTCACCGTAATGGTAACACCGTCACATATGTACACTCTCACTGTAATGGTAACACTGTCACACATGTACACTCTCACTGTAATGGTAACACCGTCACACATTTACACCTGTCACTGTAATGGTAACACCGTCACACAAGTACACTCTTCTCTAATGGTAACACCGACACACAAGTGCACTCTTCTCTAATGGTAACACCGTCACACATGTACACTCTCACTGTAATGGTAACACCGTCACACAAGTACACTCTTGTCTAATGCTAACACCGTCACACATGTACACTCTCACCGTAATGGTAACACCGTCACACAAGTACACTCGTCTCTAATGGTAACACCGTCACACATGTACACTCTCATTGTAATGGTAACACCGTCACACATGTAACTCTCACTGTAATTGTAACACCGTCACAAAACGTACACTATCACTGTAATGGTAACACCATCACACAAGTACACTCTTCTCTAATGGTAACACCGTCACACATGTACACTCTCACTGTAATGGTAACACCGTCACACAAGTACACTCTTGTCTAATGCTAACACCGTCACACATGTACACTCTCACCGTAATGGTAACACCGTCACATATGTACACTCTCACTGTAATGGTAACACTGTCACACATGTACACTCTCACTGTAATGGTAACACCGTCACACATTTACACCTGTCACTGTAATGGTAACACCGTCACACAAGTACACTCTTCTCTAATGGTAACACCGTCACACAAGTACGCTCTCACTGTAATGGTAACACCGTCACCCAAGTACATTCTTCTCTGATGGTAACACTGTCACCAATGTACACTTTCATTGTAATGGTAACACCGTCACACATGTACACTCGCACTGTAGTGGTAACACCGTCACGCATGTACACTCTCACTATATTGGTATCACCGTCACACAAGTACACTCTCACTGTTATGGTAACACCGTGACACAAATACACTCTTTTCTAATGGTAACACCGTCACACATGTACACTATCACTGTAATGGTTACACCGTCACACAAGTACACTCTCATTGTAATGGTAACACCGTCACACATGCACACTCTCACTGCAATGGTAACACCGTCACACATGTACAATCTCACAGTAATGGTAAAACCGTCACACAAGTACACTGTTTTCTAATGGTAACACCGTCACACAAGTACACTGTTTTCTAATGGTAACACCGTCACACAAGTACACTCTTTTCTACTGGTAACACCGTCACACACGTACACTCTCGCGGTAATGGTAACACGGTCACAATGTACACTCTCACTGTAATGGCAAAACCGTCAAACATGTACACTCTCACTGTATTGGTAAGACCGTCACACAAGTACAATCTCACTGTAATGGTAACACCGTCCCACAAGTACACTATCCTCTAATGGTAACACCGTCACACATGTACACTCTCACTGTAATGGCAACCCCGCCACACATGTACAATCTCACTGTAATGGTAACACCGTCACACAAGTACACTCTTTTCTAATGGTAACACCGTCACACAAGTACACTCTTTTCTAATGATAACACCATCACACACGTACACTCTCGCGGTAATGGTAACACCGTCACAATATACACTCTCACTGTAATGGCAACACCGTCACACATGTACAATCTCACTGTAATGGTAACACCGTCACACAAGTACAATCTCACTGTAATGGTAACACCGTCACACAAGTACAATCTCACTGTAATGGTAACACCGTCACACAAGTACACTATCCTCTCATGGTAACACCGTCACACTTGTACACTCTCACTGTAATGGCAACACCGCCACACATGTACACTCTCACTGTAATGGTAACCCTGTTACACATGTACACTCCCACTGTAATGGTAACACCGTCACACAAGTACACTATCCTCTAATGGTAAGTCCGTCACACAAGTACGCTCTCACTGTAATGGTAACCCCGTCACACAAGTACACTCTTCTTTAATGGTAACACCGTCACACAAGTACACTCTTCTCTAATGGTAACACCGTCGCACAAGGACACTCGTCTCTAATGGTAACACCGTCACACAAGTACACTCTTTTCTAATGGTAACACCGTCACACCTGTACACTCTCATTGTAATGGTTACACCGTCACACAAGTACGCTCTCACTGTAATGGTAACACCGTCACACAAGTACACTCTTCTCTGATGGTAACACTGTCACACATGTACACTTTCATTGTAATGGTAACACCGTCACACAAGTACACTCTCACTGTAATGGTAACACCGTCACAAAACGTACACTCTCACTGTAATGGTAACACCGTCACAGAAGAACACTCTTCTCTAATGCTAACACCGTCACACATGTACACTCTCACTGTAATCGTAACACCGTCACACAAGTACACTCTCACTGTAATGGTAACACTGTCACACATGTACACTCTCACTGTAATGGTAACACCGTCACACATTTACACCTGTCACTGTAATGGTAACACCGTCACACAAGTACACTCTTCTCTAATGGTAACACCGTCACACAAGTACGCTCTCACTGTAATGGTAACACCGTCACCCAAGTACATTCTTCTCTGATGGTAACACTGTCACCAATGTACACTTTCATTGTAATGGTAACACCGTCACACATGTACACTCGCACTGTAGTGGTAACACCGTCACGCATGTACACTCTCACTATATTGGTATCACCGTCACACAAGTACACTCTCACTGTTATGGTAACACCGTGACACAAATACACTCTTTTCTAATGGTAACACCGTCACACATGTACACTATCACTGTAATGGTTACACCGTCACACAAGTACACTCTCATTGTAATGGTAACACCGTCACACATGCACACTCTCACTGCAATGGTAACACCGTCACACATGTACAATCTCACAGTAATGGTAAAACCGTCACACAAGTACACTGTTTTCTAATGGTAACACCGTCACACAAGTACACTGTTTTCTAATGGTAACACCGTCACACAAGTACACTCTTTTCTACTGGTAACACCGTCACACACGTACACTCTCGCGGTAATGGTAACACGGTCACAATGTACACTCTCACTGTAATGGCAAAACCGTCAAACATGTACACTCTCACTGTATTGGTAAGACCGTCACACAAGTACAATCTCACTGTAATGGTAACACCGTCCCACAAGTACACTATCCTCTAATGGTAACACCGTCACACATGTACACTCTCACTGTAATGGCAACCCCGCCACACATGTACAATCTCACTGTAATGGTAACACCGTCACACAAGTACACTCTTTTCTAATGGTAACACCGTCACACAAGTACACTCTTTTCTAATGATAACACCATCACACACGTACACTCTCGCGGTAATGGTAACACCGTCACAATATACACTCTCACTGTAATGGCAACACCGTCACACATGTACAATCTCACTGTAATGGTAACACCGTCACACAAGTACAATCTCACTGTAATGGTAACACCGTCACACAAGTACAATCTCACTGTAATGGTAACACCGTCACACAAGTACACTATCCTCTCATGGTAACACCGTCACACTTGTACACTCTCACTGTAATGGCAACACCGCCACACATGTACACTCTCACTGTAATGGTAACCCTGTTACACATGTACACTCCCACTGTAATGGTAACACCGTCACACAAGTACACTATCCTCTAATGGTAAGTCCGTCACACAAGTACGCTCTCACTGTAATGGTAACCCCGTCACACAAGTACACTCTTCTTTAATGGTAACACCGTCACACAAGTACACTCTTCTCTAATGGTAACACCGTCGCACAAGGACACTCGTCTCTAATGGTAACACCGTCACACAAGTACACTCTTTTCTAATGGTAACACCGTCACACCTGTACACTCTCATTGTAATGGTTACACCGTCACACAAGTACGCTCTCACTGTAATGGTAACACCGTCACACAAGTACACTCTTCTCTGATGGTAACACTGTCACACATGTACACTTTCATTGTAATGGTAACACCGTCACACAAGTACACTCTCACTGTAATGGTAACACCGTCACAAAACGTACACTCTCACTGTAATGGTAACACCGTCACAGAAGAACACTCTTCTCTAATGCTAACACCGTCACACATGTACACTCTCACTGTAATCGTAACACCGTCACACAAGTACACTCTCAGTGTAATGGTAACACCGTCACACATGTACACTATCACTGTAATGGTAACACCTTCACATATGTACTCTCTCACTGTAATGGCAACACCGTCACACATGTACACTCTCACTATAATGGGATCACCGTCACACAAGTACACTCTCACTGTTGTGGTAACACGGTGACACAAATACACTCTTTTCTAATGGTAACACCGTCACACATGTACACTCTCACTGTAATAGTAACACCGTCACACAAGTACACACTTCTCTAATGGTAACACCGTCACACAAGTACACTCTCATTGTAATGGTAACACACATGTAACTCTCACTGTAATGGTATCACCGTCACAAAACGTACACTACCACTGTAATGGTAACACCGTCACACAAGTACACTCTTCTCTAATGGTAACACCGTCACACATGTACACTCTCATTGTAATGGTAACACCGTCACACATGTAACTCTCACCGTAATGGTAACACCGTCACACAAGTACACTCTTGTCTAATGCTAACACCGTCACACATGTACACTCTCACCGTAATGGTAACACCGTCACACATGTACACTCTCATTGTAATGGTAACACCGTCACATATGTACACTCTCACTGTAATGGTAACACCTTCACATATGTACACTCTCACTGTAATGGTAACACCGTCACACATGCACACTCTCACTGTAATGGTAACACCGTCACACATGTACAATATCACAGTAATGGTAAAACCGTCACACAAGTACACTGTTTTCTAATGGTAACACCGTCACACAAGTACACTGTTTTCTAATGGTAACACCGTCACACAAGTACACTCTTTTCTACTGGTAACACCGTCACACACGTACACTCTCGCGGTAATGGTAACACCGTCACAATGTACACTCTCACTGTAATGGCAAAACCGTCACACATGTACACTCTCACTGTATTGGTAAGACCGTCACACAAGTACAATCTCACTGTAATGGTAACACAGTCACACAAGTACACTATCCTCTAATGGTAACACCGTCACACATGTACACTCTCACTGTAATGGCAACCCCGCCACACATGTACAATCTCACTGTAATGGTAACACCGTCACACAAGTACACTCTTTTCTAATGGTAACACCGTCACACAAGTACACTCTTTTCTAATGATAACACCGTCACACACGTACACTCTCGCGGTAATGGTAACACCGTCACAATGTACACTCTCACTGTAATGGCAACACCGTCACACATGTACACTCTCACTGTAATGGTAACACCGTCACACAAGTACAATCTCACTGTAATGGTAACACCGTCACACAAGTACAATCTCACTGTAATGGTAACACCGTCACACAAGTACACTATCCTCTCATGGTAACACCGTCACAATTGTACACTCTCACTGTAATGGCAACACCGCCACACATGTACACTCTCACTGTAATGGTAACCCTGTTACACATGTACACTCCCACTGTAATGGTAACACCGTCACACAAGTACACTTTTCTCTAATGGTAACACCGTCACACAAGTACACTATCCTCTAATGGTAAGACCGTCACACAAGTACGCTCTCACTGTAATGGTAACACCGTCACACAAGTACACTCTTCTCTAATGGTAACACCGTCACACAAGTACACTCTTCTCTAATGGTAACACCGTCACACAAGTACACTCTTCTCTAATGGTAACACCGTCGCACAAGGGCACTCTTCTCTAATGGTAACACCGTCACACAAGTACACTCTTCTCTAATGGTAACACCGTCACACCTGTACACTCTCATTGTAATGGTTACACCGTGACACAAGTACGCTCTCACTGTAATGGTAACACCGTCACACAAGTACATTCTTCTCTGATGGTAACACTGTCACACATGTACACTTTCATTGTAATGGTAACACCGTCACACATGTACACTCTCACTGTAATGGTAACACCGTCACACAAGTACACTCTCACTGTAATGGTAACACCGTCACAGAAGAACACTCTTCTCTAATGCTAACACCGTCACACATGTACACTCTCACTGTAATCGTAACACCGTCACACAAGTACACTATCACTGTAATGGTAACACCGTCACACATGTACACTATCACTGTAATGGTAACACCTTCACATATGTACTCTCTCACTGTAATGGCAACACCGTCACACATGTACACTCTCACTATAATGGTATCACCGTCACACAAGTACACTCTCACTGTTGTGGTAACACGGTGACACAAATACACTCTTTTCTAATGGTAACACCGTCACACATGTACACTCTCACTGTAATAGTAACACCGTCACACAAGTACACTCTTCTCTAATGGTAACACCGTCACACAAGTACACTCTCATTGTAATGGTAGCACACATGTAACTCTCACTGTAATGGTATCACCGTCACAAAACGTACACTATCACTGTAATGGTAACACCGTCACACAAGTACACTCTTCTCTAATGGTAACACCGTCACACATGTAACTCTCACCGTAATGGTAACACCGTTACACAAGTACACTCTTGTCTAATGCTAACACCGTCACACATGTACACTCTCACCGTAATGGTAACACCGTCACACATGTACACTCTCATTGTAATGGTAACACCGTCACACATGTAACTCTCACCGTAATGGTAACACCGTCACACAAGTACACTCTTGTCTAATGCTAACACCGTCACACATGTACACTCTCACCGTAATGGTAACACCGTCACACATGTACACTCTCATTGTAATGGTAACACCGTCACATATGTACACTCTCACTGTAATGGTAACAACTTCACATATGTACACTCTCACTGTAATGGTAACACCGTCACACATGTACACTCTCACTGTAATGGTATCACCGTCACACAAGTACACGCTTCTCTAATGCGAACACCGTCACACATGTACACTCTCACTGTAATGGTAACACCGTCACACAAGTACGCTCTCAGTGTAATGGTAACACCGTCACACATGTACACTATCACTGTAATGGTAACACCTTCACATATGTACACTCTCACTGTAATGGTAACACCGTCACACATGTACACTCTCACTATAATGGTATCACCGTCACACAAGTACACTCTCAGTGTTATGGTAACACGGTGACACAAATACACTCTTTTCTAATGGTAACACCGTCACACATGTACACTATCACTGTAATGGTAACACCGTCAAACAAGTACACTCTTATTGTAATGGTAACACCGTCACACAAGTACACTCTTATTGTAATGGTAACACCGTCACACAAGTACACTCTTTTCTAATGGTGACACCGTCACACAAGTACACTCTTTTCTAGTGGTAACACCGTCACAATGTACACTCTCGCGGTAATGGTAACACCGTCACAATGTACACTCTCACTGTAATGGCAACACCGTCACACATGTAAACTCTCACTGTAATGGTAACACCGTCACACAAGTACAATCTCAATGTAATGGTAACACCGTCACACAAGTACACTATCCTCTCATGCTAACACCGTCACACTTGTACACTCTCACTGTAATGGCAACACCGTCACACAAGTACGCTCTCACTGTAATGGTAAGACCGTCACACAAGTACGCTCTCACTGTAATGGTAACACCGTCGTACAAGTACACTCTTCTCTAATGGTAACACCGTCACACAAGTACACTCTTCTCTAATGGTAACACCGTCACACAAGTACGCTCTCACTGTAATGGTAACACCGTCACACAAGTACACTCTTCTCTAATGGTAACACCGTCACACCTGTACACTCTCATTGTAATGGTTACACCGTGACAAATGTACTCTCACTGAAATGGTAACACCTTTACATATGTACACTCTCACTGTAATGGTAACACCTTCACATATGTACACTCTCACTGTAATGGTAACACCGTCACACATGTACACTCTCACTGTAATAGTAACACCGTCACACAAGTACACTCTTCTCTAATGGTAACAGCGTCAGACATGCACACTCTCACCGTAATGGTTACACCGTGACACATGTACACTCTCACTGTAATGGTAACACCTTTACATATGTACACTCTCACTGTAATGGTAACACCTTCACATATGTACACTCTCACTGTAATGGTAACACCGTCACACAAGTACACTCCCACTGTTATGGTCACACCGTGACACAAATACACTCTTCTCTAATGGTAACACCGTCACACATGTACACTCTCACTGTAATGGTAACACCGTCACACAAGTACACTCTCATTGTAATGGTAACACCGTCACACATGTACACTCTCACGGTAATGGTAACACCGTCACACATGTACACTCTCACTGTAACGGTAACACCGTCACACAAGTACACTCTTCTCTAATGGTAACACCGTCACACATGTACACTCTCATTGTAATGGTAACACACATGTAACTCTCACTGTAATGGTAACACCGTCACAAAACGTACACTATCACTGTAATGGTAACACCGTCACACAAGTACACTCTTCTCTAATGGTAACACCGTCACACATGTACACTCTCATCGTAATGGTAACACCGTCACACATGTAACTCTCACTGTAATGGCAACACCGCCACACAAGTACACTATCCTCTAATGGTAAGACCGTCACACAAGTACGCTCTCACTGTAATGGTAACACCGTCGTACAAGTACACTCTTCTCTAATGGTAACACCGTCACACAAGTACACTCTTCTCTAATGGTAACACCGTCACACAAGTACGCTCTCACTGTAATGGTAACACCGTCACAAAACGTACACTATCACTGTAATGGTAACACCGTCACACAAGTACACTCTTCTCTAATGGTAACGCCGTCACACATGTACACTCTCATTGTAATGGTAACACCGTCACACATGTAACTCTCACTGTAATGGTAACACCGTCACACAAGTACACTCTTGTCTAATGCTAACACCGTCACACATGTACACTCTCACCGTAATGGTAACACCGTCACACATGTACACTCTCATTGTAATGGTAACACCGTCACATATGTACACTCTCACTGTAATGGTAACACCTTCACATATGTACACTCTCACTGTAATGGTAACACCGTCACACATGTACACTCTCACTGTAATGGTATCACCGTCACACAAGTACACGCTTCTCTAATGCGAACACCGTCACACATGTACACTCTCACTGTAATGGTAACACCGTCACACAAGTACACTCTCAGTGTAATGGTAACACCGTCACACATGTACACTATCACTGTAATGGTAACACCTTCACATATGTACACTCTCACTGTAATGGTAACACCGTAACACATGTACACTATCACTATAATGGTATCACCGTCACACAAGTACACTCTCACTGTTATGGTAACACGGTGACACAAATACACTCTTTTCTAATGGTAACACCGTCACACATGTACACTATCACTGTAATGGTAACACCGTCACACAAGTACACTCTTATTGTAATGGTAACACCGTCACACATGTACACTCTCACTGTAATGGTAACACCGTCACACATGTACACTCTCACTGTAACGGTAACACCGTCACACAAGTACACTCTTCTCTAATGGTAACACCGTCACACATGTACACTCTCATTGTAATGATAACACCGTCACACATGTAACTCACTGTAATTGTAACACCGTCACAAAACGTACACTATCACTGTAATGGTAACACCATCACACAAGTACACTCTTCTCTAATGGTAACACCGTCACACATGTACACTCTCACTGTAATGGTAACACCGTCACACAAGCACACTCTTGTCTAATGCTAACACCGTCACACATGTACACTCTCACCGTAATGGTAACACCGTCACATATGTACACTCTCACTGTAATGGTAACACCGTCACACATGTACACCCTCACTGTAATGGTAACACCGTCACACATTTACACCTGTCACTGTAATGGTATCACCGTCACACAAGTACACTCTTCTCTAATGGTAACACCGACACACATGTACGCTCTCACTGTAATGGTAACACCGTCACACAAGTACACTCTTCTCTAATGGTAACACTGTCACAAATGTACCCTTTCATTGTAATGGTAACATCGTCACACATGTACACTCTCACTGTAAAGGTAACACCGTTACAAAACGTACACTCTCACTGTAATGGTATCCCCGTCACACAAGTACACCCTTCTCTAATGGTAACACCGTCACACATGTACATTCTCACTGTAATGGTAACCCTTTCACATATGTACACTCTCACTGTAATGGTAACACCTTCACATATGTACACTCACTGTAATGGTAACACCGTCACACATGTACACTCTCACTGTAGTGGTAACACCGTCACGCATGTACACTCTCACTATATTGGTATCACCGTCACACAAGTACAATCTCACTGTAATGGTAACACCGTCACACAAGTACACTATCCTCTAATGGTAACACCGTCACACATGTACACTATCACTGTAATGGCAACACCGCCACACATGTACAATCTCACTGTAATGGTAACACCGTCACACAAGTACACTATCCTCTAATGGTAACACCGTCACACATGTACACTCTCACTGTAATGGCAACCCCGCCACACATGTACAATCTCACTGTAATGGTAACACCGTCACACAAGTACGCTCTCATTGTAATGGTAACACCGTCACACATGCACACTCTCACTGTAATGGTAACACCGTCACACATGTACAATCTCGCTATAATGGTAACACCGTCACACAAGTACACTCTTTTCTAATGGTAACACCGTCACACAAGTACACTCTTTTCTAATGATAACACCGTCACACACGTACACTCTCGCGGTAATGGTAACACCGTCACAATGTACACTCTCACTGTAATGGCAACACCGTCACACATGTACACTCTCACTGTAACGGTAACACCGTCACACAAGTACACCCTTCTCTAATGGTAACACCGTCACACATGTACACTCTCATTGTAATGGTAACACCGTCACACATGTAACTCTCACTGTAATTGTAACATCGTCACAAAACGTGCACTATCACTGTAATGGTAACACCATCACACAAGTACACTCTTCTCTAATGGTAACACCGTCACACATGTACACTCTGACTGTAATGGTAACACCGTCACACAAGTACACTCTTCTCTAATGGTAACACCGTCACACAAGTACACTCTTCTCTAATGGCAACACCCTCACACAAGTACACTCTTCTCTAATGGTAACACCGTCACACAAGTACACTCTTCTCTAATGGTAACACCGTCACACAAGTACACTCTTCTCTAATGGTAACACCGTCGCACAAGGACACTCTTCTCTAATGGCAACACCGTCACACAAGTACACTCTTCTTTAATGGTAACACCGTCACACCTGTACACTCTCATTGTAATGGTTACACCGTGACACAAGTACGCTCTCACTGTAATGGTAACACCGTCACACAAGTACATTCTTCTCTGATGGTAACACTGTCACACATGTACACTTTCATTGTAATGGTAACACCGTCACACATGTACACTCTTACTGTAATTGTAACACCGTGACAAAACGTACACTCTCACTGTAATGGTAACACCGTCACAGAAGAACACTCTTCTCTAATGCTAACACCGTCACACATGTACACTCTCACTGTAATCGTAACACCGTCACACAAGTACACTCTCACTGTAATGGTAACACCGTCACACATGTACACTATCACTGTAATGGTAACAGCTTCACATATGTACTCTCTCACTGTAATGGTAACACCGTCACACATGTACACTCTCACTATAATGGTATCACCGTCACACAAGTACACTCTCACTGTTATGGTAACACGGTGACACAAATACACCCTTTTCTAATGGTAACACCGTCACACATGTACACTATCACTGTAATGGTAACACCGTCACACAATACACTCTTATTGTAATGGTAACACCGTCACACATGTACACTCTCGCTGTAATGGTAACACCGTCACACATGTACAATCTCGCTGTAATGGTAACACCGTCACACAAGTACACTCTTTTCTAATGGTAACACCGTCACACAAGTACACTCTTTTCTAATGATAACACCGTCACACACGTACACTCTCGCGGTAATGGTAACACCGTCACAATGTACACTCTCACTGTAATGGCAACACCGTCACACATGTACACTCTCACTGTAATGGTAACACCGTCACACAAGTACAATCTCACTGTAATGGTAACACCGTCACACAAGTACACTATCCTCTCATGGTAACACCGTCACACTTGTACACTCTCACTGTAATGGCAACACCGCCACACAAGTACACTATCCTCTAATGGTAAGACCGTCACACAAGTACGCTCTCACTGTAATGGTAACACCGTCGTACAAGTATACTCTTCTCAAATGGTAACACCGTCACACAAGTACACTCTTCTCTAATGGTAACACCGTCACACAAGTACGCACTCACTGTAATGGTAACACCGTCACACAAGTACACTCTTCTCTAATGGTAACACCGTCACACCTGTACACTCTCATTGTAATGGTTACACCGTGACACATGTACACTCTCACTGTAATGGTAACACCTTTACATATGTACACTCTCACTGTAATGGTAACACCTTCACATATGTACACTCTCACTGTAATGGTAACACCGTCGCACATGTACACTCTCACTGTAATAGTAACACCGTCACACAAGTACACTCTTCTCTAATGGTAACAGCGTCACACATGCACACTCTCACCGTAATGGTTGCACCGTGACACAAGTACACTCTCATTGTAATGGTAACACCGTCACACATGTACACTCTCACCGTAATGGTATCACTGTCACACAAGTACACTCTCTCTGTAATGGTAACACCGTGACACAAATACACTCTTCTCTAATGGTAACACCGTCACACATGTAACTCTCACTGTAATGGTAACACCGTCACAAAACGTACACTATCACTGTAATGGTAACACCGTCACACAAATACACTCTTCTCTAATGGTAACACCGTCACACATGTACACTCTCATTGTAATGGTAACACCGTCACACATGTAACTGTCACTGTAATGGTAACACCGTCACACAAGTACACTCTTGTCTAATGCTAACACCGTCACACATGTACACTCTCACCGTAATGGTAACACCGTCACACATGTACACTCTCATTGTAATGGTAACACCGTCACATATGTACACTCTCACTGTAATGGTAACACCTTCACATATGTACACTCTCACTGTAATGGTAACACCGTCACACATGTACACTCTCACTGTAATGGTAACACCGTCACACAAGTACACTCTTCTCTAATGGTAACACTGTCACAAATGTACACTTTCATTGTAATGGTAACATCGTCACACATGTACACTCTCACTGTAAAGGTAACACCGTTACAAAACGTACACTCTCACTGTAATGGTATCCCCGTCACACAAGTACACCCTTCTCTAATGGTAACACCGTCACACATGTACATTCTCACTGTAATGGTAACCCTTTCACATATGTACACTCTCACTGTAATGGTAACACCTTCACATATGTACACTCACTGTAATGGTAACACCGTCACACATGTACACTCTCACTGTAGTGGTAACACCGTCACGCATGTACACTCTCACTATATTGGTATCACCGTCACACAAGTACAATCTCACTGTAATGGTAACACCGTCACACAAGTACACTATCCTCTAATGGTAACACCGTCACACATGTACACTATCACTGTAATGGCAACACCGCCACACATGTACAATCTCACTGTAATGGTAACACCGTCACACAAGTACACTATCCTCTAATGGTAACACCGTCACACATGTACACTCTCACTGTAATGGCAACCCCGCCACACATGTACAATCTCACTGTAATGGTAACACCGTCACACAAGTACGCTCTCATTGTAATGGTAACACCGTCACACATGCACACTCTCACTGTAATGGTAACACCGTCACACATGTACAATCTCGCTGTAATGGTAACACCGTCACACAAGTACACTCTTTTCTAATGGTAACACCGTCACACAAGTACACTCTTTTCTAATGATCACACCGTCACACACGTACACTCTCGCGGTAATGGTAACACCGTCACAATGTACACTCTCACTGTAATGGCAACACCGTCACACATGTACACTCTCACTGTAACGGTAACACCGTCACACAAGTACACCCTTCTCTAATGGTAACACCGTCACACATGTACACTCTCATTGTAATGGTAACACCGTCACACATGTAACTCTCACTGTAATTGTAACATCGTCACAAAACGTGCACTATCACTGTAATGGTAACACCATCACACAAGTACACTCTTCTCTAATGGTAACACCGTCACACATGTACACTCTGACTGTAATGGTAACACCGTCACACAAGTACACTCTTCTCTAATGGTAACACCGTCACACAAGTACACTCTTCTCTAATGGCAACACCCTCACACAAGTACACTCTTCTCTAATGGTAACACCGTCACACAAGTACACTCTTCTCTAATGGTAACACCGTCACACAAGTACACTCTTCTCTAATGGTAACACCGTCGCACAAGGACACTCTTCTCTAATGGCAACACCGTCACACAAGTACACTCTTCTTTAATGGTAACACCGTCACACCTGTACACTCTCATTGTAATGGTTACACCGTGACACAAGTACGCTCTCACTGTAATGGTAACACCGTCACACAAGTACATTCTTCTCTGATGGTAACACTGTCACACATGTACACTTTCATTGTAATGGTAACACCGTCACACATGTACACTCTTACTGTAATTGTAACACCGTGACAAAACGTACACTCTCACTGTAATGGTAACACCGTCACAGAAGAACACTCTTCTCTAACGCTAACACCGTCACACATGTACACTCTCACTGTAATCGTAACACCGTCACACAAGTACACTCTCACTGTAATGGTAACACCGTCACACATGTACACTATCACTGTAATGGTAACAGCTTCACATATGTACTCTCTCACTGTAATGGTAACACCGTCACACATGTACACTCTCACTATAATGGTATCACCGTCACACAAGTACACTCTCACTGTTATGGTAACACGGTGACACAAATACACTCTTTTCTAATGGTAACACCGTCACACATGTACACTATCACTGTAATGGTAACACCGTCACACAATACACTCTTATTGTAATGGTAACACCGTCACACATGTACACTCTCGCTGTAATGGTAACACCGTCACACATGTACAATCTCGCTGTAATGGTAACACCGTCACACAAGTACACTCTTTTCTAATGGTAACACCGTCACACAAGTACACTCTTTTCTAATGATAACACCGTCACACACGTACACTCTCGCGGTAATGGTAACACCGTCACAATGTACACTCTCACTGTAATGGCAACACCGTCACACATGTACACTCTCACTGTAATGGTAACACCGTCACACAAGTACAATCTCACTGTAATGGTAACACCGTCACACAAGTACACTATCCTCTCATGGTAACACCGTCACACTTGTACACTCTCACTGTAATGGCAACACCGCCACACAAGTACACTATCCTCTAATGGTAAGACCGTCACACAAGTACGCTCTCACTGTAATGGTAACACCGTCGTACAAGTATACTCTTCTCAAATGGTAACACCGTCACACAAGTACACTCTTCTCTAATGGTAACACCGTCACACAAGTACGCACTCACTGTAATGGTAACACCGTCACACAAGTACACTCTTCTCTAATGGTAACACCGTCACACCTGTACACTCTCATTGTAATGGTTGCACCGTGACACATGTACACTCTCACTGTAATGGTAACACCTTTACATATGTACACTCTCACTGTAATGGTAACACCTTCACATATGTACACTCTCACTGTAATGGTAACACCGTCGCATATGTACACTCTCACTGTAATAGTAACACCGTCACACAAGTACACTCTTCTCTAATGGTAACAGCGTCACACATGCACACTCTCACCGTAATGGTTGCACCGTGACACAAGTACACTCTCATTGTAATGGTAACACCGTCACACATGTACACTCTCACCGTAATGGTATCACTGTCACACAAGTACACTCTCTCTGTAATGGTAACACCGTGACACAAATACACTCTTCTCTAATGGTAACACCGTCACACATGTACACTCTCACTGTAATGGTAACACCGTCACACAAGTACACTCTCATTGTAATGGTAACACCGTCACACATGTATACTCTCAATGTAATGGTAACACCGTCACACATGCACACTCTCACTGTAACGGTAACACCGTCACACAAGTACACTCTTCTCTAATGGTAACACCGTCACACAAGTACACTCTCATTGTAATGGTAACACACATGTAACTCTCACTGTAATGGTAACACCGTCACAAAACGTACACTATCACTGTAATGGTAACACCGTCACACAAGTACACTCTTCTCTAATGGTAACACCGTCACACATGTACACTCTCATTGTAATGGTAACACCGTCACACATGTAACTGTCACTGTAATGGTAACACCGTCACACAAGTACACTCTTGTCTAATGCTAACACCGTCACACATGTACACTCTCACCGTAATGGTAACACCGTCACACATGTACACTCTCATTGTAATGGTAACACCGTCACATATGTACACTCTCACTGTAATGGTAACACCTTCACATATGTACACTCTCACTGTAATGGTAACACCGTCACACATGTACACTCTCACTGTAATGGTATCACCGTCACACAAGTACACGCTTCTCTAATGCGAACACCGTCACACATGTACACTCTCGCTATAATGGTATCACCGTCACACAAGTACACTCTCAGTGTAATGGTAACACCGTCACACATGTACACTATCACTGTAATGGTAACACCCTCACACAAGTACACTCTTATTGTAATGGTAACACCGTCACACATGTACACTCTCACTGTAATGGTAACACCGTCACACATGTACAATCTCACTGTAATGGTAACACCGTCACACAAATACACTCTTTTCTAGTGATAACACCGTCACACACGTACACTCTCGCGGTAATGGTAACACCGTCACAATGTACACTCTCACTGTAATGGCAACACCGTCACACATGTACACTCTCACTGTAATGGTAACACCGTCACACAAGTACAATCTCACTGTAATGGTAACACCGTCACACAAGTACAATCTCACTGTAATGGTAACACCGTCACACAAGTACACTCTTCTCTAATGGTAACACCGTCACACAAGTACACTATCCTCTCATGGTAACACCGTCACACTTGTACACTCTCACTGTAATGGCAACACCGCCACACATGTACACTCTCACTGTAATGGTAACCCTGTTACACATGTACACTCCCACTGTAATGGTAACACCGTCACACAAGTACACTCTTCTCTAATGGTAACACCGTCACACAAGTACACTATCCTCTGATGGTAAGACCGTCACACAAGTACGCTCTCACTGTAATGGTAACACCGTCACACAAGTACACTCTTCTCTAATGGTAACACCGTCACACAAGTACACTATCCTCTAATGGTAAGACCGTCACACAAGTACGCTCTCACTCTAATGGTAACACCGTCGTACAAGTACACTCTTCTCTAATGGTAACACCGTCACACATGTACACTCTGATTGTAATGGCAACACCGTCACACATGACACTCTCACTGTAATGGTAACACCGTCACAAAACGTACACTATCGCTGTAATGGTAACACCTTCACACAAGTACACTCTCCTCTAATGGTAACAGCGTCACACATGTACACTCTCACCGTAATGGCAACACCGTCACACATGTACACTCTCACCGTAATGGTAACACCTTCACATATGTACACTCTCACACTAATGGTAGCACCTTCACATATGTCCACTCTCACTGTAATGGTAACACCGTCACACATGTACACTCTCACTGTAATGGTAAAACCGTCACACATGTACACTCTCACTGTAACGGTAACACCGTCACACAAGTACACTCTTCTCTAATGGTAACACCGTCACACATGTACACTCTCATTGTAATGGTAACACACATGTAACTCTCACTGTAATGGTAACACCGTCACAAAACGTACACTATCACTGTAATTGTAACACCGTCACACAAGTACACTCTTCTCTAATGGTAACACCGTCACACATGTACACTCTCATTGTAATGGTAACACCGTCACACATGTAACTCTCACTGTAATGGTAACCCCGTCACACAAGTACACTCTTGTCTAATGCTAACACCGTCACACATGTACACTCTCGCCGTAATGGTAACACCGTCACATATGTACACTCTCATTGTAATGGTAACACCGTCACATATGTACACTCTCACTGTAATGGTAACACCTTCACATATGTACACTCTCACTGTAATGGTAACACCGTCACACATGTACACTCTCACTGTAATGGTATCACCGTCACACAAGTACACGCTTCTCTAACGCGAACACCGTCACACATGTACACTCTCACTGTAATGGTAACACCGTCACACAAGTACACTCTCAGTGTAATGGTAACACCGTCACACATGTACACTATCACTGAAATGGTAACACCTTCACATATCTCCACTCTCACTGTAATGGTAACACCGTCACACATGTACACTCTCACTATAATGGTATCACCGTCACACAAGTACACTCTCACTGTTATGGTAACACGGTGACACAAATACACTCTTTTCTAATGGTAACACCGTCACACAAGTACACTCTTTTCTAATGATAACACCGTCACACACGTACACTCTCGCGGTAATGGTAACACCGTCACAATGTACACTCTCACTGTAATGGCAACACCGTCACACATGTACACTCTCACTGTAATGGTAACACCGTCACACAAGTACAATCTCACTGTAATGGTAACACCGTCACACAAGTACAATCTAACTGTAATGGTAACACCGTCACACAAGTACACTATCCTCTCATGGTAACACCGTCACACTTGAACACTCTCACTGTAATGGCAACACCGCCACACATGTACACTCTCACTGTAATGGTAACCCTGTTACACATGTACACTCCCACTGTAATGGTAACACCGTCACACCAGTACACTTTTCTCTAATGGTAACACCGTCACACAAGTACACTCTTCTCTAATGGTAACACCGTCACACAAGTACCCTCTTCTCTAATGGTAACACCGTCACACAAGTACACTCTTCTCTAATGGTAACACCGTCACACCTGTACACTCTCATTGTAATGGTTACACCCTGACACAAGTACGCCCTCACTGTAATGGTAACACCGTCACACAAGTACATTCTTCTCTGATGGTAACACTGTCACACATGTACACTTTCATTGTAATGGTAACACCGTCACACATGTACACTCTCACTGTAATGGTAACACCGTCACAAAACGTACACTCCCACTGTAATGGTAACACCGTCACAGAAGAACACTCTTCTCTAATGCTAACACCGTCACACATGTACACTCTCACTGTAATGGTAACACCGTCACACAAGTACACTCTCACTGTAATGGTAACACCGTCACACATGTACACTATCACTGTAGTGGTAACACCTTCACGTATGTACTCTCTCACTGTAATGGTAACACCGTCACACATGTACACTCTCACTATAATGGTATCACCGTCACACAAGAACACTCTCACTCTCATGGTAACACGGTGACACAAATACACTCTTTTCTAATGGTAACACCGTCACACATGTACACTATCACTGTAATGGTAACACCGTCACACAAGTAGACTCTTATTGTAATGGTAACACCGTCACACATGTACACTCTCACTGTAATGGTAACACCGTCACACATGTACAATCTCGCTGTAATGGTAACACCGTCACACAAGTACACTCTTTTCTAATGGTAACACCGTCACACAAGTACACTCTTTTCTAATGATAACACCGTCACCCACGTACACTCTCACTGTAATGGCAACACCGTCACACATGTACACTCTCACTGTAATGGTAACACCATCACACAAGTACAATCTCACTGTAATGGTAACACCGTCACACAAGTACACTATCCTCTCGAGGTAACACCGTCACACTTGTACACTCTCACTGTAATGGCAACACCGCCACACATGTACACTCTCACTGTAATGGTAACACCGTGACACAAATACACTCATCTCTAATGGTAACACCGTCACACATGTACACTCTCACTGTAATGGTAACACCGTCACACAAGTACACTCTCATTGTAATGGTAACACCGTCACACATGTACACTCTCACTGTAATGGTAACACCGTCACACATGTACACTCTCACTGTAACGGTAACACCGTCACACAAGTACACTCTTCTCTAATGGTAACACCGTCACACATGTACACTCTCATTGTAATGGTAACACACATGTAACTCTCACTGTAATGGTAACACCGTCACAAAACGTACACTATCACTGTAATTGTAACACCGTCACACAAGTACACTCTTCTCTAATGGTAACACCGTCACACATGTACACTCTCATTGTAATGGTAACACCGTCACACATGTAACTCTCACTGTAATGGTAACCCCGTCACACAAGTACACTCTTGTCTAATGCTAACACCGTCACACATGTACACTCTCGCCGTAATGGTAACACCGTCACACATGTACACTCTCATTGTAATGGTAACACCGTCACATATGTACACTCTCACTGTAATGGTAACACCTTCACATATGTACACTCTCACTGTAATGGTAACACCGTCACACATGTACACTCTCACTGTAATGGTATCACCGTCACACAAGTACACGCTTCTCTAACGCGAACACCGTCACACATGTACACTCTCACTGTAATGGTAACACCGTCACACAAGTACACTCTCAGTGTAATGGTAACACCGTCACACATGTACACTATCACTGAAATGGTAACACCTTCACATATCTCCACTCTCACTGTAATGGTAACACCGTCACACATGTACACTCTCACTATAATGGTATCACCGTCACACAAGTACACTCTCACTGTTATGGTAACACGGTGACACAAATACACTCTTTTCTAATGGTAACACCGTCACACAAGTACACTCTTTTCTAATGATAACACCGTCACACACTACACTCTCGCGGTAATGGTAACACCGTCACAATGTACACTCTCACTGTAATGGCAACACCGTCACACATGTACACTCTCACTGTAATGGTAACACCGTCACACAAGTACAATCTCACTGTAATGGTAACACCGTCACACAAGTACAATCTAACTGTAATGGTAACACCGTCACACAAGTACACTATCCTCTCATGGTAACACCGTCACACTTGAACACTCTCACTGTAATGGCAACACCGCCACACATGTACACTCTCACTGTAATGGTAACCCTGTTACACATGTACACTCTCACTGTAATGGTAACACCGTCACACCAGTAAACTTTTCTCTAATGGTAACACCGTCACACAAGTACACTCTTCTCTAATGGTAACACCGTCACACAAGTACACTCTTCTCTAATGGTAACACCGTCACACAAGTACACTCTTCTCTAATGGTAACACCGTCACACCTGTACACTCTCATTGTAATGGTTACACCCTGACACAAGTACGCCCTCACTGTAATGGTAACACCGTCACACAAGTACATTCTTCTCTGATGGTAACACTGTCACACATGTACACTTTCATTGTAATGGTAACACCGTCACACATGTACACTCTCACTGTAATGGTAACACCGTCACAAAACGTACACTCCCACTGTAATGGTAACACCGTCACAGAAGAACACTCTTCTCTAATGCTAACACCGTCACACATGTACACTCTCACTGTAATGGTAACACCGTCACACAAGTACACTCTCACTGTAATGGTAACACCGTCACACATGTACACTATCACTGTAGTGGTAACACCTTCACGTATGTACTCTCTCACTGTAATGGTAACACCGTCACACATGTACACTCTCACTATAATGGTATCACCGTCACACAAGAACACTCTCACTCTCATGGTAACACGGTGACACAAATACACTCTTTTCTAATGGTAACACCGTCACACATGTACACTATCACTGTAATGGTAACACCGTCACACAAGTAGACTCTTATTGTAATGGTAACACCGTCACCCATGTACACTCTCACTGTAATGGTAACACCGTCACACATGTACAATCTCGCTGTAATGGTAACACCGTCACACAAGTACACTCTTTTCTAATGGTAACACCGTCACACAAGTACACTCTTTTCTAATGATAACACCGTCACCCACGTACACTCTCACTGTAATGGCAACACCGTCACACATGTACACTCTCACTGTAATGGTAACACCATCACACAAGTACAATCTCACTGTAATGGTAACACCGTCACACAAGTACACTATCCTCTCGAGGTAACACCGTCACACTTGTACACTCTCACTGTAATGGCAACACCGCCACACATGTACACTCTCACTGTAATGGTAACCCTGTTACACATGTACACTCCCACTGTAATGGTAACACCGTCACACAAGTACACTCTTCTCTAATGGTAACACCGTCACACCTGTACACTCTCATTGTAATGGTTACACCGTGACACATGTACACTCTCACTGTAATGGTAACACCTTTACATATGTACACTCTCACTGTAATGGTAACACCTTCACATATGTACACTCTCACTGTAATGGTAACACCGTCACACATGTACACTCTCACTGTAATAGTAACACCGTCACACAAGTACACTCTTCTCTAATGGTAACAGCGTCACACATGCACACTCTCACCGTAATGGTTACACCGTGACACATGTACACTCTCACTGTAATGGTAACACCTTTACATATGTACACTCTCACTGTAATGGTAACACCTTCACATATGTACACTCTCACTGTAATGGTAACACCGTCACACAAGTACACTTTCACTGTTATGGTCACACCGTGACACAAATACACTCTTTTCTAATGGTAACACCGTCACACATGTACACTATCACTGTAATGGTAACACCGTGACACAAGTACCCTCTTTTCTAATGGTAACACCGTCACACATGTACACTATCACTGTAATGGTAACACCGTCACATAAGTACAATCTTATTGTAATGGTAACACCGTCACACATGTACACTCTCACTGTAATGGTAACACCGTCACACATGTACAATCTCGCTGTAATGGTAACACCGTCACACAAGTACACTCTTCTCTAATGGTAACACCGTCACACATGTACACTCTCATTGTAATGGTAACACCGTCACACATGTAACTGTCACTGTAATGGTAACACCGTCACACAAGTACACTCTTGTCTAATGCTAACACCGTCACACATGTACACTCTCACCGTAATGGTAACACCGTCACACATGTACACTCTCATTGTAATGGTAACACCGTCACATATGTACACTCTCACTGTAATGGTAACACCTTCACATATGTACACTCTCACTGTAATGGTAACACCGTCACACATGTACACTCTCACTGTAATGGTATCACCGTCACACAAGTACACGCTTCTCTAATGCGAACACCGTCACACATGTACACTCTCGCTATAATGGTATCACCGTCACACAAGTACACTCTCAGTGTAATGGTAACACCGTCACACATGTACACTATCACTGTAATGGTAACACCCTCACACAAGTACACTCTTATTGTAATGGTAACACCGTCACACATGTACACTCTCACTGTAATGGTAACACCGTCACACATGTACAATCTCACTGTAATGGTAACACCGTCACACAAATACACTCTTTTCTAGTGATAACACCGTCACACACGTACACTCTCGCGGTAATGGTAACACCGTCACAATGTACACTCTCACTGTAATGGCAACACCGTCACACATGTACACTCTCACTGTAATGGTAACACCGTCACACAAGTACAATCTCACTGTAATGGTAACACCGTCACACAAGTACAATCTCACTGTAATGGTAACACCGTCACACAAGTACACTCTTCTCTAATGGTAACACCGTCACACAAGTACACTATCCTCTCATGGTAACACCGTCACACTTGTACACTCTCACTGTAATGGCAACACCGCCACACATGTACACTCTCACTGTAATGGTAACCCTGTTACACATGTACACTCCCACTGTAATGGTAACACCGTCACACAAGTACACTCTTCTCTAATGGTAACACCGTCACACAAGTACACTATCCTCTGATGGTAAGACCGTCACACAAGTACGCTCTCACTGTAATGGTAACACCGTCACACAAGTACACTCTTCTCTAATGGTAACACCGTCACACAAGTACACTATCCTCTAATGGTAAGACCGTCACACAAGTACGCTCTCACTCTAATGGTAACACCGTCGTACAAGTACACTCTTCTCTAATGGTAACACCGTCACACATGTACACTCTGATTGTAATGGCAACACCGTCACACATGACACTCTCACTGTAATGGTAACACCGTCACAAAACGTACACTATCGCTGTAATGGTAACACCTTCACACAAGTACACTCTCCTCTAATGGTAACAGCGTCACACATGTACACTCTCACCGTAATGGCAACACCGTCACACATGTACACTCTCACCGTAATGGTAACACCTTCACATATGTACACTCTCACACTAATGGTAGCACCTTCACATATGTCCACTCTCACTGTAATGGTAACACCGTCACACATGTACACTCTCACTGTAATGGTAAAACCGTCACACATGTACACTCTCACTGTAACGGTAACACCGTCACACAAGTACACTCTTCTCTAATGGTAACACCGTCACACATGTACACTCTCATTGTAATGGTAACACACATGTAACTCTCACTGTAATGGTAACACCGTCACAAAACGTACACTATCACTGTAATTGTAACACCGTCACACAAGTACACTCTTCTCTAATGGTAACACCGTCACACATGTACACTCTCATTGTAATGGTAACACCGTCACACATGTAACTCTCACTGTAATGGTAACCCCGTCACACAAGTACACTCTTGTCTAATGCTAACACCGTCACACATGTACACTCTCGCCGTAATGGTAACACCGTCACATATGTACACTCTCATTGTAATGGTAACACCGTCACATATGTACACTCTCACTGTAATGGTAACACCTTCACATATGTACACTCTCACTGTAATGGTAACACCGTCACACATGTACACTCTCACTGTAATGGTATCACCGTCACACAAGTACACGCTTCTCTAACGCGAACACCGTCACACATGTACACTCTCACTGTAATGGTAACACCGTCACACAAGTACA
This sequence comes from Arenicola marina, assembly GCA_964019135.1. NCBI lineage: Eukaryota > Metazoa > Annelida > Polychaeta > Arenicolidae > Arenicola > Arenicola marina. Next base: position 18,415,579 of record OZ025260.1, on the reverse strand, counting down.
CTCTCAGTGTAATGGTAACACCGTCACACATGTACACTATCACTGAAATGGTAACACCTTCACATATCTCCACTCTCACTGTAATGGTAACACCGTCACACATGTACACTCTCACTATAATGGTATCACCGTCACACAAGTACACTCTCACTGTTATGGTAACACGGTGACACAAATACACTCTTTTCTAATGGTAACACCGTCACACAAGTACACTCTTTTCTAATGATAACACCGTCACACACGTACACTCTCGCGGTAATGGTAACACCGTCACAATGTACACTCTCACTGTAATGGCAACACCGTCACACATGTACACTCTCACTGTAATGGTAACACCGTCACACAAGTACAATCTCACTGTAATTAATGGTAACACCGTCACACAAGTACAATCTAACTGTAATGGTAACACCGTCACACAAGTACACTATCCTCTCATGGTAACACCGTCACACTTGAACACTCTCACTGTAATGGCAACACCGCCACACATGTACACTCTCACTGTAATGGTAACCCTGTTACACATGTACACTCCCACTGTAATGGTAACACCGTCACACCAGTACACTTTTCTCTAATGGTAACACCGTCACACAAGTACACTCTTCTCTAATGGTAACACCGTCACACAAGTACCCTCTTCTCTAATGGTAACACCGTCACACAAGTACACTCTTCTCTAATGGTAACACCGTCACACCTGTACACTCTCATTGTAATGGTTACACCCTGACACAAGTACGCCCTCACTGTAATGGTAACACCGTCACACAAGTACATTCTTCTCTGATGGTAACACTGTCACACATGTACACTTTCATTGTAATGGTAACACCGTCACACATGTACACTCTCACTGTAATGGTAACACCGTCACAAAACGTACACTCCCACTGTAATGGTAACACCGTCACAGAAGAACACTCTTCTCTAATGCTAACACCGTCACACATGTACACTCTCACTGTAATGGTAACACCGTCACACAAGTACACTCTCACTGTAATGGTAACACCGTCACACATGTACACTATCACTGTAGTGGTAACACCTTCACGTATGTACTCTCTCACTGTAATGGTAACACCGTCACACATGTACACTCTCACTATAATGGTATCACCGTCACACAAGAACACTCTCACTCTCATGGTAACACGGTGACACAAATACACTCTTTTCTAATGGTAACACCGTCACACATGTACACTATCACTGTAATGGTAACACCGTCACACAAGTAGACTCTTATTGTAATGGTAACACCGTCACACATGTACACTCTCACTGTAATGGTAACACCGTCACACATGTACAATCTCGCTGTAATGGTAACACCGTCACACAAGTACACTCTTTTCTAATGGTAACACCGTCACACAAGTACACTCTTTTCTAATGATAACACCGTCACCCACGTACACTCTCACTGTAATGGCAACACCGTCACACATGTACACTCTCACTGTAATGGTAACACCATCACACAAGTACAATCTCACTGTAATGGTAACACCGTCACACAAGTACACTATCCTCTCGAGGTAACACCGTCACACTTGTACACTCTCACTGTAATGGCAACACCGCCACACATGTACACTCTCACTGTAATGGTAACACCGTGACACAAATACACTCATCTCTAATGGTAACACCGTCACACATGTACACTCTCACTGTAATGGTAACACCGTCACACAAGTACACTCTCATTGTAATGGTAACACCGTCACACATGTACACTCTCACTGTAATGGTAACACCGTCACACATGTACACTCTCACTGTAACGGTAACACCGTCACACAAGTACACTCTTCTCTAATGGTAACACCGTCACACATGTACACTCTCATTGTAATGGTAACACACATGTAACTCTCACTGTAATGGTAACACCGTCACAAAACGTACACTATCACTGTAATTGTAACACCGTCACACAAGTACACTCTTCTCTAATGGTAACACCGTCACACATGTACACTCTCATTGTAATGGTAACACCGTCACACATGTAACTCTCACTGTAATGGTAACCCCGTCACACAAGTACACTCTTGTCTAATGCTAACACCGTCACACATGTACACTCTCGCCGTAATGGTAACACCGTCACACATGTACACTCTCATTGTAATGGTAACACCGTCACATATGTACACTCTCACTGTAATGGTAACACCTTCACATATGTACACTCTCACTGTAATGGTAACACCGTCACACATGTACACTCTCACTGTAATGGTATCACCGTCACACAAGTACACGCTTCTCTAACGCGAACACCGTCACACATGTACACTCTCACTGTAATGGTAACACCGTCACACAAGTACACTCTCAGTGTAATGGTAACACCGTCACACATGTACACTATCACTGAAATGGTAACACCTTCACATATCTCCACTCTCACTGTAATGGTAACACCGTCACACATGTACACTCTCACTATAATGGTATCACCGTCACACAAGTACACTCTCACTGTTATGGTAACACGGTGACACAAATACACTCTTTTCTAATGGTAACACCGTCACACAAGTACACTCTTTTCTAATGATAACACCGTCACACACTACACTCTCGCGGTAATGGTAACACCGTCACAATGTACACTCTCACTGTAATGGCAACACCGTCACACATGTACACTCTCACTGTAATGGTAACACCGTCACACAAGTACAATCTCACTGTAATGGTAACACCGTCACACAAGTACAATCTAACTGTAATGGTAACACCGTCACACAAGTACACTATCCTCTCATGGTAACACCGTCACACTTGAACACTCTCACTGTAATGGCAACACCGCCACACATGTACACTCTCACTGTAATGGTAACCCTGTTACACATGTACACTCTCACTGTAATGGTAACACCGTCACACCAGTACACTTTTCTCTAATGGTAACACCGTCACACAAGTACACTCTTCTCTAATGGTAACACCGTCACACAAGTACACTCTTCTCTAATGGTAACACCGTCACACAAGTACACTCTTCTCTAATGGTAACACCGTCACACCTGTACACTCTCATTGTAATGGTTACACCCTGACACAAGTACGCCCTCACTGTAATGGTAACACCGTCACACAAGTACATTCTTCTCTGATGGTAACACTGTCACACATGTACACTTTCATTGTAATGGTAACACCGTCACACATGTACACTCTCACTGTAATGGTAACACCGTCACAAAACGTACACTCCCACTGTAATGGTAACACCGTCACAGAAGAACACTCTTCTCTAATGCTAACACCGTCACACATGTACACTCTCACTGTAATGGTAACACCGTCACACAAGTACACTCTCACTGTAATGGTAACACCGTCACACATGTACACTATCACTGTAGTGGTAACACCTTCACGTATGTACTCTCTCACTGTAATGGTAACACCGTCACACATGTACACTCTCACTATAATGGTATCACCGTCACACAAGAACACTCTCACTCTCATGGTAACACGGTGACACAAATACACTCTTTTCTAATGGTAACACCGTCACACATGTACACTATCACTGTAATGGTAACACCGTCACACAAGTAGACTCTTATTGTAATGGTAACACCGTCACCCATGTACACTCTCACTGTAATGGTAACACCGTCACACATGTACAATCTCGCTGTAATGGTAACACCGTCACACAAGTACACTCTTTTCTAATGGTAACACCGTCACACAAGTACACTCTTTTCTAATGATAACACCGTCACCCACGTACACTCTCACTGTAATGGCAACACCGTCACACATGTACACTCTCACTGTAATGGTAACACCATCACACAAGTACAATCTCACTGTAATGGTAACACCGTCACACAAGTACACTATCCTCTCGAGGTAACACCGTCACACTTGTACACTCTCACTGTAATGGCAACACCGCCACACATGTACACTCTCACTGTAATGGTAACCCTGTTACACATGTACACTCCCACTGTAATGGTAACACCGTCACACAAGTACACTCTTCTCTAATGGTAACACCGTCACACCTGTACACTCTCATTGTAATGGTTACACCGTGACACATGTACACTCTCACTGTAATGGTAACACCTTTACATATGTACACTCTCACTGTAATGGTAACACCTTCACATATGTACACTCTCACTGTAATGGTAACACCGTCACATATGTACACTCTCACTGTAATAGTAACACCGTCACACAAGTACACTCTTCTCTAATGGTAACAGCGTCACACATGCACACTCTCACCGTAATGGTTACACCGTGACACATGTACACTCTCACTGTAATGGTAACACCTTTACATATGTACACTCTCACTGTAATGGTAACACCTTCACATATGTACACTCTCACTGTAATGGTAACACCGTCACACAAGTACACTCTCACTGTTATGGTCACACCGTGACACAAATACACTCTTTTCTAATGGTAACACCGTCACACATGTACACTATCACTGTAATGGTAACACCGTGACACAAGTACCCTCTTTTCTAATGGTAACACCGTCACACATGTACACTATCACTGTAATGGTAACACCGTCACATAAGTACAATCTTATTGTAATGGTAACACCGTCACACATGTACACTCTCACTGTAATGGTAACACCGTCACACATGTACAATCTCGCTGTAATGGTAACACCGTCACACAAGTACACTCTTTTCTAATGGTAACACCGTCACGCAAGTACACTCTTTTCTAATGATAACACCGTCACACACGCACATTCTCGCGGTAATGGTAACACCGTCACAATGTACACTCTCACTGTAATGGCAACACCGTCACACATGTACACTCTCACTGTAATGATAACACCGTCACACAAGTACAATCTCACTGTAATGGTAACACCGTCACACAAGTACACTATCCTCTCATGGTAACAACGTCACACTTGTACACTCTCACTGTAATGGCAACACCGCCACACATGTACACTCTCACTGTAATGGTAACCCTGTTACACATGTACACTCCCACTGTAATGGTAACACCGTCACACAAGTACACTCTTCTCTCATGGTAACACCGTCACACAAGTACACTCTTCTCTAATGGTAACACCGTCACACAAGTACGCTCTCACTGTAATGGTAACACCGTCACACAAGTACACTCTTCTCTAATGGTAACACCGTCACACCTGTACACTCTCATTGTAATGGTTAGACCGTGACACATGTACACTCTCACTGTAATGGTAACACCTTTACATATGTACACTCTCACTGTAATGGTAACACCTTCACATATGTACACTCTCACTGTAATGGTAACACCGTCACACATGTACACTCTCACTGTAACAGTAACAAAGTCACACAAGTACACTCTTCTCTAATGGTAACAGCGTCACACATGCACACTCTCACCGTAATGGTTACACCGTGACACATGTACACTCTCACTGTAATGGTAACACCTTTACATATGTACACTCACACTGTAATGGTAACACCGTCACACAAGTACACTCTCATTGTTATGGTCACACCGTGACACAAATACACTCTTTGCTAATGGTAACACCGTCACACATGTACACTATCACTGTAATGGTAACACCGTGACACAAGTACACTCTCATTGTAATGGTAACACCGTCACACATGTACACTCTCACCGTAATGGTATCACCGTCACACAAGTACACTCTCACTGTAATGGTAACAACGTGACACAAATACACTCTTCTCTAATGGTAACACCGTCACACATGTACACTCTCACTGTAATGGTAACACCGTCACACAAGTACACTCTCATTGTAATGGTAACACCGTCACACATGTACACTCTCACTGTAATGGTAACACCGTCACACATGTACACTCTCACTGTAACGGTAACACCGTCACACAAGTACACTCTTCTCTAATGGTAACACCGTCACACATGTACACTCTCATTGTAATGGTAACACACATGTAACTCTCACTGTAATGGTAACACCCTCACAAAACGTACACTATCACTGTAATGGTAACACCGTCACACAAGTACACTCTTCTCTAATGGTAACACCGTCACACATGTACACTCTCATTGTAATGGTAACACTATCACTCTAATGGTAACACCGTCACACAAGTACACTCTTCTCTAATGGTAACACCGTCACACATGTACACTCTCATTGTAATGGTAACACCGTCACACAAGTACACACTTGTCTAATGCTAACACCGTCACACATGTACACTCTCACCGTAATGGTAACACCGTCACACATGTACACTCTCATTGTAATGGTAACACCGTCACATATGTACACTCTCACTGTAATGGTAACACCTTCACATATGCACACTCTCACTGTAATGGTAACACCGTCACACATGTACACTCTCACTGTAATGGTATCACCGTCACACAAGTACACGCTTCTCTAATGCGAACACCGTCACACATGTACATTCTCACTGTAATGGTAACACCGTCACACAAGTACACTCTCAGTGTAATGGTAACACCGTCACACATGTACACTATCAATGTAATTGTAACACCTTCACATATGTACACTCTCACTGTAATGGTAACACCGTCACACATGTACACTCTCACTATAATGGTATCACCGTCACACAAGTACACTCTCACTGTTCTGGTAACACGGTGACACAAATACACTCTTTTCTAATGGTAACACCGTCACACATGTACACTATCACTGAAATGGTAACACCGTCACACAAGTACACTCTTATTGTAATGGTAACACCGTCACACATGTACACTCTCACTGTAATGGTAACACCGTCACACATGTACAATCTCACTGTAATGGTAACACCGTCACACAAGTACACTCTTTTCTAATGGTAACACCGTCACACAAGTGCATTATCCTCTCATGGTAACACCGTCACACTTGTACACTCTCACTGTAATGGCAACACCGCCACACATGTACACTCTCACTGTTATGGTAACCCTGTTGCACATGTACACTCCCACTGTAATGGTAACACCGTCACACAAGTACACTCTTCTCTAATGGTATCACCGTCACACAAGTACACGATCCTTTAATGGTAAGACCGACACACAAGTACGCTCTCACTGTAATGGTAACACCGTCACACAAGTACACTCTTCTCTAATGGTAACACCGTCACACAATTACACTATCCTCTAATGGTAAGACCGTCACACAAGTACGCTCTCACTGTAATGGTAACACCGTCGTACAAGTACACTCTTCTCTAATGGTAACACCGTCACACATGTACACTTTCATTGTAATGGCAACACCGTCACACATGTCACTCTCACTGTAATGGTAACACCGTCACAAAACGTACACTATCACTGTAATGGTAACACCGTCACACAAGTACACTCTTCTCTAATGGTAACAGCGTCACACATGTACACTCTCACCGTAATGGTAACACCGTCACGCATGTACACTCTCACCGTAATGGTAACACCTTCACATATGTACACTCTCACTGTAATGGTAGCACCTTCACATATGTACACTCTCACTGTAATGGTAACACCGTCACACATGTACACTCTCACTGTAATGGTAAAACCGACACACATGTATACTCTCACGGTAATGGTATCACCGTCCCACAAGTACACTCTCACTGTTATGGTAACACTGTGACACAAATACACTCTTTTCCAATGGTAGCACCGTCACACATGTACACTGTCACTGTAATGGTAACACCGTGACACAAGTACACTCTCATTGTAATGGTAACACCGTCACACAAGTACACTCTCACTGTAATGGTATCACCGTCACACAAGTACACTCTCACTGTAATGGTAACACCGTGACACAAATACACTCTTCTCTAATGGTAACACCGTCACACATGTACACTCTCACTGTAATGGTAACACCGTCACACAAGTACACTCTTGTCTAATGCTAACACCGTCACACATGTACACTCTCACCGTAATGCTAACACCGTCACATATGTACACTCTCACTGTAATGGTAACACCGTCACACATGTACACTCTCACTCTAATGGTAACACCGTCACACAAGTACACTCTTCTCTAATGGTAACACCGTCACACATGTACACTCTCACTGTAATGGTAACACCGTCACACATGTACACTCTCACTGTAGTGGTAACACCGTCACACAAGTACACTCTCACTGTTATGGTAACACCGTGACACAAATACACTCTTTTCTAATGGTAACACCGTCACACATGTACACTATCACTGTAATGGTTACACCGTCACACAAGTACACTCTCATTGTAATGGTAACACCGTCACAAATGCGCACTCTCACTGTAATGGTAACCCTGTTACACATGTACACTCTCACTGTAATGGTAACACCGTCACACAAGTACACTCTTCTCTAATGGTAACACCGTCACACAAGTACACTCTTCTCTAATGGTAACACCGTCACACAAGTACACTCTTCTCTAATGGTGACACCGTCACACCAGTGCGCTCTCACTGTAATGGTAACACCGTCACACAAGTACACTCTTCTCTAATGGTAACACCGTCACACAAGTACACTCTTCTCTAATGGTAACACCGTCACACCTGTACACTCTCATTGTAATGGTTACACCGTGACACATGTACACGCTCACTGTAATGGTAACACTTTCACATATGTACACTCTCACTGTAATGGTATCACCGTCACACAAGTACACTCTCACTGTAATGGTAACACCGTGACACAAATACACTCTTTTCTAATGGTAACACCGTCACACATGTACACTCTCACTGTAATGGTAACACCGTCACACAAGTACACTCTCATTGTAATGGTAACACCGTCACACATGTACACTCTCACTGTAATGGTAACACCGTCACACATGTACACTCTCACTGTAACGGTAACACCGTCACACAAGTACACTCTTCTCTAATGGTAACACCGTCACACATGTACACTCTCATTGTAATGGTAACACCGTCACACATGTAACTCTCACTGTAATTGTAACACCGTCACAAAACGTACACTATCACTGTAATGGTAACACCATCACACAAGTACACTCCTCTCTAATGGTAACACCGTCACACATGTACACTCTCACTGTAATGGTAACACCGTCACACAAGTACACTCTTGTCTAATGCTAACACCGTCACACATGTACACTCTCACCGTAATGGTAACACCGTCACATATGTACACTCTCACTGTAATGGTAACACCGTCACACATGTACACTCTCACTCTAATGGTAACACCGTCACACAAGTACACTCTTCTCTAATTGTAACACCGTCACACAAGTACACCCTTCTCTAATGGTAACACCGTCACACAAGTACACTCTTCTCTGATGGTAACACCGTCACACAAGTACGCTCTCACTGTAATGGTAACACCGTCACACAAGTACACTCTTCTCTAATGGTAACACCGTCACTCATGTAACCTCTCATTGTAATGGTAACACCGTCACACATTTACACTCTCACTGTAATGGTAACACCGTCACACAAGTACACTCTTCTCTAATGGTAACACCGTCACTCATGTAACCTCTCATTGTAATGGTAACACCGTCACACATTTACACTCTCACTGTAATGGTAACACCGTCACACAAGTACACTCTTCTCTAATGGTAACACCGTCACACAAGTACGCTCTCACTGTAATGGTAACACCGTCACACAAGTACATTCTTCTCTGATGGTAACACTGTCACAAATGTACACTTTCATTGTAATGGTAACACCGTCACACATGTACACTCTCACTGTAATGGTAACACCGTCACAAAACGTACACTCTCACTGTAATGGTATCCCCGTCACACAAGTACACCCTTCTCTAATGGTAACACCGTCACACATGTACATTCTCACTGTAATGGTAACACCGTCACAGACGAACACTCTTCTCTAATGCTAACACCGTCACAAATGTACACTCTCACCGTAATGCTAACACCGTCACACATGTACACTCTCACTGTAATGGTAACACCTTCACATATGTACACTCTCACTGTAATGGTAACACCTTCACATATGTAACTCTCACTGTAATGGTAACACCGTCACACATGTACACTCTCACTGTAGTGGTAACACCGTCACACAAGTACACTCTCACTGTTATGGTAACACCGTGACACAAATACACTCTTTTCTAATGGTAACACCGTCACACATGTACACTATCACTGTAATGGTTACACCGTCACACAAGTACACTCTCATTGTAATGGTAACACCGTCACAAATGCACACACTCACTGTAATGGTAACACCGTCACGCATGCACAATCTCACTGTAACGGTAAAACCGTCACACAAGTACACTGTTTTCTAATGGTAACACCGTCACACAAGTACACTCTTTTCTACTGGTAACACCGTCACACACGTACACTCTCGCGGTAATGGTAACACCGTCACAATGTACACTCTCACTGTAATGGCAACACCGTCACACATGAACACTCTCACTGTATTGGTCAGACCGTCACACAAGTACAATCTCACTGTAATGGAAACACCGTCACACAAGTACACTATCCTCTAATGGTAACACCGTCGCACATGTACACTCTCACTGTAATGGCAACCCCGCCACACATGTACACTCTCACTGTAATGGTAACCCTGTTACACATGTACACTCTCACTGTAATGGTAACACCGTCACACAAGTACACTCTTCTCTAATGGTAACACCGTCACACAAGTACACTCTTCTCTAATGGTAACACCGTCACACAAGTACACTCTTCTCTAATGGTGACACCGTCACACCAGTACGCTCTCACTCTAATGGTAACACCGTCACACAAGTACACTCTTCTCGAATGGTAACACCGTCACACCTGTACACTCTCATTGTAATGGTTACACCGTGACACATGTACACGCTCACTGTAATGGTAACACTTTCACATATGTACACTCTCACTGTAATGGTATCACCGTCACACAAGTACACTCTCACTGTAATGGTAACACCGTGACACAAATACACTCTTTTCTAATGGTAACACCGTCACACATGTACACTCTCACTGTAATGGTAACACCGTCACACAAGTACACTCTCATTGTAATGGTAACACCGTCACACATGTACACTCTCACTGTAATGGTAACACCGTCACACATGTACACTCTCACTGTAACGGTAACACCGTCACACAAGTACACTCTTCTCTAATGGTAACACCGTCACACATGTACACTCTCATTGTAATGGTAACACCGTCACACATGTAACTCTCACTGTAATTGTAACACCGTCACAAAACGTACACTATCACTGTAATGGTAACACCATCACACAAGTACACTCTTGTCTAATGCTAACACCGTCACACATGTACACTCTCACCGTAATGGTAACACCGTCACATATGTACACTCTCACTGTAATGGTAACACCGTCACACATGTACACTCTCACTCTAATGGTAACACCGTCACACAAGTACACTCTTCTCTAATTGTAACACCGTCACACAAGTACACCCTTCTCTAATGGTAACACCGTCACACAAGTACACTCTTCTCTGATGGTAACACCGTCACACAAGTACGCTCTCACTGTAATGGTAACACCGTCACACAAGTACACTCTTCTCTAATGGTAACACCGTCACTCATGTAACCTCTCATTGTAATGGTAACACCGTCACACATTTACACTCTCACTGTAATGGTAACACCGTCACACAAGTACACTCTTCTCTAATGGTAACACCGTCACTCATGTAACCTCTCATTGTAATGGTAACACCGTCACACATTTACACTCTCACTGTAATGGTAACACCGTCACACAAGTACACTCTTCTCTAATGGTAACACCGTCACACAAGTACGCTCTCACTGTAATGGTAACACCGTCACACAAGTACATTCTTCTCTGATGGTAACACTGTCACAAATGTACACTTTCATTGTAATGGTAACACCGTCACACATGTACACTCTCACTGTAATGGTAACACCGTCACAAAACGTACACTCTCACTGTAATGGTATCCCCGTCACACAAGTACACCCTTCTCTAATGGTAACACCGTCACACATGCACATTCTCACTGTAATGGCAACACCGTCACACATGTACACTCTCACTGTATTGGTAAGACCGTCACACAAGTACAATCTCACTGTAATGGAAACACCGTCACACAAGTACACTATCCTCTAATGGTAACACCGTCGCACATGTACACTCTCACTGTAATGGCAACCCCGCCACACATGTACACTCTCACTGTAATGGTAACCCTGTTACACATGTACACTCTCACTGTAATGGTAACACCGTCACACAAGTACACTCTTCTCTAATGGTAACACCGTCACACAAGTACACTCTTCTCTAATGGTAACACCGTCACACAAGTACACTCTTCTCTAATGGTGACACCGTCACACCAGTACGCTCTCACTCTAATGGTAACACCGTCACACAAGTACACTCTTCTCTAATGGTAACACCGTCACACCTGTACACTCTCATTGTAATGGTTACACCGTGACACATGTACACGCTCACTGTAATGGTAACACTTTCACATATGTACACTCTCACTGCAATGGTATCACCGTCACACAAGTACACTCTCACTGTAATGGTAACACCGTGACACAAATACACTTTTTCTAATGGTAACACCGTCACACATGTACACTCTCACTGTAATGGTAACACCGTCACACAAGTACACTCTCATTGTAATGGTAACACCGTCACACATGTACACTCTCACTGTAATGGTAACACCGTCACACATGTACACTCTCACTGTAACGGTAACACCGTCACACAAGTACACTCTTCTCTAATGGTAACACCGTCACACATGTACACTCTCATTGTAATGGTAACACCGTCACACATGTAACTCTCACTGTAATTGTAACACCGTCACAAAACGTACACTATCACTGTAATGGTAACACCATCACACAGGTACACTCTTCTCTAATGGTAACACCGTCACACATGTACACTCTCACTGTAATGGTAACACCGTCACACAAGTACACTCTTGTCTAATGCTAACACCGTCACACATGTACACTCTCACCGTAATGGTAACACCGTCACATATGTACACTCTCACTGTAATGGTAACACCGTCACACATGTACACTCTCACTCTAATGGTAACACCGTCACACAAGTACACTCTTCTCTAATTGTAACACCGTCACACAAGTACACCCTTTTCTAATGGTAACACCGTCACACAAGTACACTCTTCTCTGATGGTAACACCGTCACACAAGTACGCTCTCACTGTAATGGTAACACCGTCACACAAGTACACTCTTCTCTAATGGTAACACCGTCACTCATGTAACCTCTCATTGTAATGGTAACACCGTCACACATTTACACTCTCACTGTAATGGTAACACCGTCACACAAGTACACTCTTCTCTAATGGTAACACCGTCACACAAGTACATTCTTCTCTGATGGTAACACTGTCACAAATGTACACTTTCATTGTAATGGTAACACCGTCACACATGTACACTCTCACTGTAATGGTAACACCGTCACAAAACGTACACTCTCACTGTAATGGTATCCCCGTCACACAAGTACACCCTTCTCTAATGGTAACACCGTCACACATGTACATTCTCACTGTAATGGTAACACCGTCACAGACGAACACTCTTCTCTAATGCTAACACCGTCACAAATGTACACTCTCACCGTAATGCTAACACCGTCACACATGTACACTCTCACTGTAATGGTAACACCTTCACATATGTACACTCTCACTGTAATGGTAACACCTTCACATATGTAACTCTCACTGTAATGGTAACACCGTCACACATGTACACTCTCACTGTAGTGGTAACACCGTCACACAAGTACACTCTCACTGTTATGGTAACACCGTGACACAAATACACTCTTTTCTAATGGTAACACCGTCACACATGTACACTATCACTGTAATGGTTACACCGTCACACAAGTACACTCTCATTGTAATGGTAACACCGTCACAAATGCACACTCTCACTGTAATGGTAACATCGTCACGCATGTACAATCTCACTGTAACGGTAAAACCGTCACACAAGTACACTGTTTTCTAATGGTAACACCGTCACACAAGTACACTCTTTTCTACTGGTAACACCGTCACACACGTACACTCTCGCGGTAATGGTAACACCGTCACAATGTACACTCTCACTGTAATGGCAACACCGTCACACATGTACACTCTCACTGTATTGGTAAGACCGTCACACAAGTACAATCTCACTGTAATGGAAACACCGTCACACAAGTACACTATCCTCTAATGGTAACACCGTCGCACATGTACACTCTCACTGTAATGGCAACCCCGCCACACATGTACACTCTCACTGTAATGGTAACCCTGTTACACATGTACACTCTCACTGTAATGGTAACACCGTCACACAAGTACACTCTTCTCTAATGGTAACACCGTCACACAAGTACACTCTTCTCTAATGGTAACACCGTCACACAAGTACACTCTTCTCTAATGGTGACACCGTCACACCAGTACGCTCTCACTCTAATGGTAACACCGTCACACAAGTACACTCTTCTCTAATGGTAACACCGTCACACCTGTACACTCTCATTGTAATGGTTACACCGTGACACATGTACACGCTCACTGTAATGGTAACACTTTCACATATGTACACTCTCACTGTAATGGTATCACCGTCACACAAGTACACTCTCACTGTAATGGTAACACCGTGACACAAATACACTCTTTTCTAATGGTAACACTTTCACATATGTACACTCTCACTGTAATGGTATCACCGTCACACAAGTACACTCTCACTGTAATGGTAACACCGTGACACAAATACACTCTTTTCTAATGGTAACACCGTCACACATGTACACTCTCACTGTAATGGTAACACCGTCACACAAGTACACTCTCATTGTAATGGTAACACCGTCACACATGCACACTCTCACTGTAATGGTAACACCGTCACACATGTACATTCTCACTGTAATGGCAACACCGTCACACAAGTACACCCTTTTCTAATGGTAACACCGTCACACATGTACACTCTCACTGTAATGGTAACACTGTCACACATGTACACTCTCACTGTAATGGTAACACTGTCACACATGTACACTCTCACTGTAATGGCAACACCCTCATGAATGTACGCTCTCACGGTAATGGTAACACCGTCACATATGTACAACCTCACTGTAATGGTAACACCGTCACATATGTACAACCTCACTGTAATGGTAACACAGTCACATATGTACATTTTTGTTTGACATTTTTTTTTTTACCAAAAGTTTACATTTGCCTATGCGCTGACTTAGATAAAATTCATCAAAAAAGTCATTCAAAAAGTAAACGAAAAAAGTAAACAAAAAAACTGTGCAACAAGTCGCTCCATCTAGTGAGCTGTAGCGTAGTAATCTACGTTATGCCGCTAGTTAGTGGGTAAGTTGGTAGCGGCATTGCGATGATTCTACGAGAAGATTCCCACGGACGTCACACGCCGTTAAAGGTTGACTGACCTGCTTGCTACGCGCTCGGGTTGTCTGTCTGTGCAGGGCGGTACGACGGGGCGGACACGGCTCAGATGTAGGCTGCTGTAACAGACAAAAATAGTTTCTGCATTTCAAGTGAGGCTGAGCGTGACGTCATTCGTACTCCGGGCAGATAATGTCCGGGACGATGAAGGATGAATGGATGAAACAAGCCCCATGTTAGGGGCCGTGGCCTGGGTTAGTACCAACGACCTGTTCATCTGTAACTCAGCCTGCATACCAAGTGAGCCGGAATCCCCGCCAAGAGTGCTTGAATAGAGCGCTACACTCGTTCTACCGAGATCTTTCGTTAAGTACGAGATAACAAATGCCGAAGCCTGGAGCGAACGTGCTGGAAACCAATATGATTATGGCGGATCCGGGAGGTGGGGGGGGCACACTTCCAAGGCGTAATAAGGCCAATATGATTATGGCGGATCCGGGAGGGGGGGGGGCACACTTCCAAGGCGTAATAAGGCCAATATGATTATGGTGGATCCGGGAGGGGGGGGGCACACACTTCCAAGGCGTATTAAGGCCAATATGATTATGGCGGATCCGGGAGGGGGGGGGGCACACTTCCAAGGCGTAATAAGGCCAATATGATTATGGCGGATCCGGGAGGGGGGGGGGGCACACTTCCTAGGCGTAATAAGGCCAATATCGTCCACTTTCGTCGCCATTTGGAGGCTAAAATGGTGCGTGCACCCTTGTTAAGATTGTTTTATAAGAAGGTTGTTTTAACCATTTCATGGGACATCGCACTCTCTGCCTTCGACTTCGGCTAACTCCGCTAGGAGCACCGTTCAAACGAAGGAACGGAGCTCCACCTATAGCGAATGCGAGCTTGGGGACAGCGGTAGAGCCGGAAGGTCACTGTGGACTGTGGAGGGTATTATTTAGAGAGGAGCTATTTTGAGGATACATATTGTACAAGTAAATGTTGGTCCTAGTGTCAGTGATTCAGGACAGGACAATGTGTTAATCTCCTGATAGACCTGCACACCCACTCTCGGGAAGCCTATGGCTGCCGCACATAAACATGTATCCATTTAGGTTATAGTTACTCACGGACACGGTGTTGTGAGTCCACAGCTCTTGATGATCACGGCTGAACGGCTGGACGTCTTCTGCACACTGTGTGTTTGGAGTCAGTACCCAGACAGTACAATGTTAACGAATAGTGTTGTCCAAGCACTATGGCGAAACGGAACTAGCAAACGACTCATACCTTGTGAGTGGGGGGGGGGGAGGTAGGAGCAATGTGGGGGCGATGTGTGGGCTATGTACCAAAGGGGCCGTCTGTCTGCGGCCTGACGCTGGGGTGGGGGTGGAGGTGAGGGTGGGGGGGGGGTGAAATGTTTTCGTCCTTTCGGGTGTCATGACCGATGGCTGGAGATGTTCAATACGGGATGTTAATAGTAGGGTTGGCATGTAGGGCATGTTGGTGGATTAGGCCGGCGACAGAGCGAAACTGACAAATGAGTCCGTTCTGATGTTTTATTTCATGCTTTAACACCCTGTGAAAAACAGGAAAATAATGTATAAACTTAAATGGAAATGGAATGTTTAGCAATTAGCGATATATTACAATAATATTGTTAATCATTATGGTTATCATATTAGGATATATACATCAATACAGTTAAATTACCGTATCTGGTAATAAGCTAGGCAAGTGTTTGAGTTTAAATTAATCGTAAGTCCATTGATGACAACAAATAAATATATGGCACAATACATAATTATGTAGAAGGCGTGAAAATGCCTGTGTGGGTGATGTGTGAGCTTTACGGTCGAGTTCTTTGCGGGCCGCTTTTCGCCGGTCCAGATTTTGTGAGTTTCGTGTATATTTCTTGCTGCGGTCAGTTCCGACACGTGGTGATCGATTTCACTATAGCGGACCCCATCCCTTTCTTGATCATTCTCGTATCTGTCGTCGATATCTCTTTCTATCCCCACCCCCCTTTATTCCGCTGTACTTATTTCTCATTGGTCCAATGTTCCACTCCTGTGCCACTCCTGTGCTGAGTATGTCCATCCCATTTCTTCATGGGTAATATAAAGCGCTGCTCTTGGGTGGTCAAGACATACCCTTCACAGCCAGCCTCCAGACCGGAGCTGTTATTGTCATCTGTATTTTACAGGTAAGTGGAAGTAGGAAGTGGGATTTAAGGGGAATTTAACTTGATGGATCTCGTCAGTATTTTATCGCTCGGTCAGATAATGTGTATGAATGAATAACATTTCACGATACTTGTACTGAAGTAATATGTAAGATTTGTTTGATTGATGTGTTTGATTGATGTGTTTGATTGATGTGTTTGATTGATGTGTTTGATTGATGTGTTTGATTGATGTGTTTGATTGATGTGTTTGATTGCTGTGTTTGATTGCTGTGTTTGATTGATGTGTTTGATTGATGTGTTTGATTGATGTGTTTGATTGATGTGTTTGATTGATGGACATCATTTATATGATGTTAGATTTAGCGTTTAATGTCTGAATATAGTTTAGGAATTCTCTACTCCCACTAATATATTTATGTGAGGTCATTGACATCGTCCTTATGTATATGAAATGTGAATAACATTCCAATATTGTCATACAGCCGTTATTGTGACGATGTGATGAAGCGGACGTCAATAGAGAAACCCTTCACAGCCAGCCTCCAGACCGGAGCTGTTATTGTCATCTGTATTTTACAGCAATAAAGCCATTATTACAAACCCGGTGGTGTTCAGCGACTATTATAAACCCGAATTACAATGTAAACTTCATGGTCACTACTAACCAGTGTCCTCTGCGGGTGTTAATTAGTGTCAGCGGTCTGCTGTAAAACACAGCGAATCCTCCTATAAATAAGACGATTTAAATTTCATTGTAACAATCACCAACAATAAGAAAGGGGGTTTAAACCAGTCGGCGCCTGACATTCCCTAAATTAGTGGCAACTACAAATCTTATTAAACTACCGTTGTTTATAAACAGTCATATAATCTACAACTCCCAGTGAACTTATACGCTGCAACAGAGCGACATTTAAACACAGGTAGGTCTCTGAAGGTTCAGAGTTTCAGGGTGCCAACGTAATTATGAATACTGTTAAGTCAATGAAACAATTATTAAGGAAATACATCCTACAAACTACTAGATATTGACGGAGATGATTTGCGTTGTGGCTGTACTGGTTGTGATACACAAATGAAATAAATTGAAAAACCTACTACAGAACCAGGTGGGATTCGAACCCTCAACCTTACAGTCCGCAGTCGAGCACTCTACTACGACGGCGGTACCTCAAGCCAAACTAGTAGGCCTATGCCGCTACACTTCACGTGAATATAAAACTCTCAAATTAATACTAAATCTTGTCTAGACGACTAAGCAATTTATTATAAAACCTGTAACGCTCATTAGTGATCTATAATACTAATTATATAATCCAACAGCACAATAGAAAGTTCAGGCCATATCGCGAAACACATGAGCCGGCTTTGTTGAAGGCCTAACATCTAAGTTCTTATAACATTAAAATCACTTACTATAATGACGATATCACCCGTAATTTATCTACACAGTAGTCCTATACACAACAACCGATCAAATGAGTATTAAAACTAGGCTAGTAGATCTATTAAACATCAATATACCTACCTTAGAATGTTAAATTCCCCGCAGGACAGATACGTCTGGTT
Source organism: Arenicola marina (assembly GCA_964019135.1). NCBI lineage: Eukaryota > Metazoa > Annelida > Polychaeta > Arenicolidae > Arenicola > Arenicola marina. Next base: position 18,396,250 of record OZ025260.1, on the reverse strand, counting down.
TCTCGGACCGAGTCAACGTTATCTGCCCAGAGGACAGGTTGCCCCGGTGCAAGTTAAATTTGACGCCGACTAATTCTAGATTTTTATTGGCAGTTACTAAGGACGCTTTAGTATTCAATGGATAGGTGGCGCTCGCCACAGGAGAACCAAAACATGGCTATGGCAAGCCAAAAGAAATAAACGAGTAATTAATTCACACACATTCGACAACCTTGTAATTCACGAAATATGGAAAACCAAATGGCATAAATAAATAAATAAATAATCGACATTATCACATTAAGGAAAGGAGAATGCCCATGTAAAAGTAGACTACATTCTTGAAACAGAATATATAAACAGAGTATATTTTTTCAAGAATCGAGTATATATTTTCAAGAATCAACTGTTAAACGGGTATTCCCCGTAGCGTGCAGATGAATCATTTTAAACATGTATCTTTCATATAAAAATTATGCTTAACACAACTTCCTGATGGCAAAATGTTTATTTAGGCAGCTAAATATATATTATATCTCTGTGCGTTCACAGCCTTGTCCGGTTTACAGCCTTGTCCGGTTCACAGCCTTGTCCGGTTGTCCGGTTCACAGCCTTGTCCGGTTTACAGCCTGGTCCGGTTCAAAGCCTTGTCCGGTTCAAAGCCTTGTCCGGTTCACAGCCTTGTCCGGTTCACAGCGGGTCACAGCCTTGTCCGGTTCACAGCCTTGTCCGGTTCACAGCCTTGTCCAGTTCACAACCTTGTCCGGTTCACAGCCTTGTCCGGTTCACAGCCTTGTCCGATTCACAGCTTTGTCCGGTTCACAGCATGGTCCGGTGCACAGCCATGGTCCGGTTCGCTGCCTTGTCCGGTTCACAGCTTGGTCCGGTTCACAGCTTGTCCGGTTCACAGCCTTGTCCAGTTCACAGCCTTGTCCGGTTCACAGCCTTGTCCAGTTCACAGCCTTGTCCGGTTCACAGCCTTGTCCGATTCGCAGCTTTGTCCGGTTCACAGCCTTGTCCGGTTCACAGCCTTGTCCGGTTCAAACCCTTGCACCGCACAGAGATATAACTGGCAAGCTGCATCTTCCTTCACGGTTGACAGAACTGACTCACTTGCCCTGAGGCGGAAAGCGGCATGTGATGACTCACCCACCTATCATAAATACTGCATGTGGGTGACGTGTCCATGCCGCTCCGTGTCTGCTCAGTCGATTACATCCGGGATGACGTCAGCTCCTGCTTTTACAAGGAGATATATTATAACTTAAAGCTGCCCATACAAGTTTTCCTTCTACGTTATGACGAACAATCTTCGATTTTTCCGTCGTCTATCAGTACGTTGGTTTGTCTGTGTACGTGTGTGTGTGTGTGTGTGTGTGTGTGTGTGTGTGTGTGCGTGCGCGCTAGGTCGCAAAAAGCAACATTTCGTTCTGTACTTTACCCATCGATAGGTATCCGACATGGCTCGGTCAAGTTTGTTAGCGGTGTATGTACGTCAAAGGTCAAGGTCACAGGAATCTTCTGCAACAAATGCTCTTTAACATGGGACCCTACGAGAGCTATTAACTATTATAAACCGCTGGCGGACCTCAATTGCGTGGCTCACTAATCTTCTAAAAAAAAACATTACAGAGAAGCTCTGGACTGTCGGGAGCAGTGGTAGCGACCGCGGTGCCAGTGTAGGCCTACTGTTGTGGGGGGGGGGGGGGTGATGGTTGGAGTGGTGGGATGATTGAGTTGGTTGCTTTGAAACTAATGTGCATGGTAGGGATGTAGAAACTAGATATGTAGACCGAAACTGAATAAACAGGCAGTTTGGTTTTAGCTGTTCACCGAGTGAGATCTGAGTGAGATCGTTGAGCCTGGATGCGAAACTAGGGAGTGACTTTTACTTTGGGGATGGGGCCAACAATTGAGAGGATACTCACTATAGCGACAGTTTTAGAGCTGCCGGATCTGATGGTCAATATGGATCTGAGGTATTAGATATAGATCTGAGGGGTCAATCGGGATCTAAAGTATCAAATCTGGATCTCAGGGGCCAAATATGTCACAAATAAAGTCACAGTCAAGTCTATTGTTAAGGTCATGGTCATTGCAGTGGACCGAAGAAATAACCCGAATTTTACATTTTACGTCATTCTAACCCTTCGGATGACTCAATCTCGTTTGATTTTCAAGATGTTTTGCATATATGCGGCCGCGGAACCAAGTTGGTTTAGTGGAACCAGGTCGGTCCGCCCGCGTATGGCATTGCACCTTGTTCATCAAAAAGTCATCAACATAAAATCACCCACACGCGTCACTGGATAGCAAAATCGGCTAGCGCAGGCTTATACAAATTGTTCAGTATGGCGTAATGCTTATTGCGCTTCAGACGAAATCAACTTCACTCGAGGGTAGAGCAATTTTAGTGGAAAGCATTTGCGTTTCCCTACAAGTGAATTCTGATGAGAAAATAGAAGTTCATTTGGATTTGCGTTCACTTGACTTGCACGTGCGCAGCAAATCTCAATCCCCAACTTTGATCTGTTACCAAGGGTCATCGCGTCGGCTAATTGTTCACCAACTGAACATGTGTACAAAGTTCTTCCGTCCCTGGGAGGACAACTCGATGCCGACCACCGTTCCATGCCCAGTGGCACAAATCAAACCTACGATCCGTGGAGGACAGATGCATCAGAATGGTTGCTGCTCATCGCTGGTCAGGCCTTTAATGAAAAGTTGGCCAACTGTGGACAGCGGCTACCAGAGTGACGTTAGGCTGTCACCAACCGACGCTACACCTTCAGCGGCATCTCACAATTTCACCAAGCGCCCCACAAGAGCAAGCGGCTATCTCAGTGGAACAGCTGTCGACATGTTGAAGCAGTGGTACTCTCTCAACCGCCACCACCCATATCCTTCCGACTATGTAGTCCGCTACATATCTCGACACGGGAATATCTCAGTCAACCAAGTCAGAAACTCCACTAAGAGACAACATCCTGGCAAGCGGTCGGCTTCCACCCTCGGATATTCACTTCGGGCCAACGAAATCGACAGTCTTTGGAATTTACTTATTCACTTATTCATCTCCACTGCTCATATTTCTAACTCTAAAATTGCTACCCCGAAATCGTGATGTCGTACCTAAATATACCTCAAATTCATCATCTCTACAAATTATATATCTAAAGAGCAACTCGCAAACCAGTTTAATTGTCAATTTATGCAATAAGCAACAATCGAGGAGACATATGTTAATGTTGCTGAAGTCAAGACACCTTATTTGTCAAAAAATTGTAGCTTTCAATAAGTATAAAGATTTTTAAATAGAAGTCCGTTTTCATCATAAAGTAATAAATACTGTTTTGCCGTGCATATCTAATGTAAATCCATTGCATTGGACTGCATCGCTTTAGATAACTATCCACGAAGGAAGTGCGAACTAACTTAACAGGTGCGAAGACAGCAATACAACTTGATTGCAATTAGTGTTTTTTGACACTGCCAGCATCGACAACCCGTTGACACTGCTCAACGTGCCACTATTGTATTTAACACGCGTCCTTATATAGCAAAATCGGCTAGCGGGGGGTTATATAAATTGGCCACTTTGGCGTAATGCTTCGTTCCAACATTTATTGCGCTTCAAACGAAATCAACTTCACTCGGCGAAAGAGCAATTTTAGTGGAATGCATTGTTTTTACTAAAAGTGCATTCTGATGTCTAAAACTCGATGCCACAAACAGTCCTATGCCCTGTGACACAAATCAGGTCCTAATTGAAAATTTAGCCAATAGTAGACATTGGCTGTCAGTGAATTTTCTCACTTCTTCGTTGTTTACCAGATGTTTACTACATAATCACAAATCAGGGCAAACCCAAATAAATCGTAAAACAACAATTTTTAATTGACGAGTTTCGATCATCAAGAAAAAAAGACTAAAACAATTATGTTGGTGAATGGGCATAATTTATTTGTTTGCATCACGCATGAATTCAGAGACACTACATAACGCTTGCAGCTCTGGTGATACGCTGCCATCAGCCAACACATACTTATGTTTTGTGCCGTCTGGGTGACGATGACGTATAGCTTATAACACAAACATTAAGGCGTGCCTCGCTCATTAAGACATAATCCGGTAATGGCCTTGCCCTTGAAGTCCAAATATCGTACTTTTATGGATAGCGACATTAAAGTCACCATAAATCATTATGAAAAGCCATCCACAAAAGAACGTGCGAACACCGATGTGTTTGTCACCTGGATTTTCACCGATGCCTTAACGGCGTGTTAAGGTATTTTAATTGTTGACTTCGGCAAGTCGATGTCGTTGCGTAACGATTTCCTCGTCCGTGGCTTGTCCGACGTGGACAACAATCTGGTGTACGGGTGCTGGCGAGTGGTCGCGGGTGGCTCGGGGCATTCACTGGCGCTCTTGGTGTGCTGTCGGGTGGGGTCTCGCATGCGTCTGTTGGCCAACCATTTCTTGACCTGGTTGGCTGAGATATTCCCGTGCTGAGATATGTACCGGACGACATAACTGGTGGGGTATGGGTGATGACGGTTGAGGGTGTACCACTGCTCCAGCATGTCGACAGCTGCTGTACTTAAATATCGATTACTCCTAAAGCAGCTATCACAAGGCCAACTGGTGTTCTGACTCCGCCTGAGTTTGGCCGTCTGCAAGTCGTTCTCCCAGTTGTGCCACTGTCCAGTTACCATCGCGTTATTCCCACTTGAAAGACGTCGCAATTCCAATGCGTTCGATGGGGCAACGCCAGTTGGGTTTAAATAGCTGAACGCAGGCAGTGTGTGAACGACAGGTACCTGCACACCCCTCTGGTTGGTACAGTCATGGATATCGGAGACATTCAGGTCGGTTTGCACAGTTTCGGCACATCGAGCGATGGGACGGGTGGGAACCTTGCACGATGAGGAGTGATTCTCGTAGGGTGTGCCAGTGGTAATCAGTGACGTACTCTCTGCATGTCTGGCAACAGCCTCCCAAGGACGAAACAATCGGTGTGGTCGTCTCTCCTTCAGGGAGCACGATGTGTCGGTAGCATCTGAAACACGGCAGATAGATCAACATCCAAGTTTATTGATACTGAATGCATGTCGATGAAAAATATTTTACCCGATTAACGTAGTCGCGTGTACTTCGCATTTCACCGTAAATATCATGTCCCTGAATGAACGTCATCGACAGCACAAGCGCATACGATATTTAATTCACAAATGGCGCACTTACCTATATTTTCCGTTGTCGATATTCCTCTTTGGTCGAGCTGGGATGAAGAAATTGCGTGTATTACCGGGTTCATCCTTACAGGCACATGTCAGACTTTAGAGAGGCACCATCTACTTCCGCCCCCACCGGGCGGACGTCACACTGATCAAGAACCCTCTCGTAATTGAAAAACACGATCCTATATTCACTGTTTCAGCCTGTTGTGGGGCGTCAAATCGCTAATCCATGTGCTTCACTCGGAGTCGCTAAGTTGGTTGAGATGCTTCCTCCGTGGGACCGAAGATCTGTTATGACCCTCCACTGTCGCTGCGCCGTCTTATATACGATATGAAGTCTACTGCGTGTTGCCGGCTGCGTGGGCGTTCACATTTCAGCCATGTCCTGTTCCCTATGACTCTGGCACGTCACTCTACTCAGTGGTACTAATACCAGGTTTCACCTTCACCAGTTGTCTATTGTTGTCGCAAAGTCTCATACCATCCCGAATGGCTGAGACCCGACCAATAACTTACTGCTTTCCTTGCGGTCTCTAGGACTTGCTGTAGATGATGTAGGATAAACGCCTCGTCTCAGCGTGAGTCGTGACAATGAGTGACGGAGAATGTCATAAGCAACAATAACATCAGCTATATGGGGTGACTGCCGATACAAGTGTCTTACAGATTAACGCTGTGAGAGCATGGAGGCTGTTATCTCCGTCTCCCTGTGAGTTGATTGCCTTGAGTCGCGCTGGCAGCAGTCGGTTTGCCTTAGTGCAGGCAATGTTAACATACGATGGCGGGGGATTTCAATTCGCTGGCGGTGGAACCCATATCATGTCAGTCCATGGTAACCCGTATCTCACAGATCCTTATTTGTGTTTATATGATTGCACGACTGCAGAAGTGATCCGTAATGCAAATAGCAACCTGCCATTTCCGTAATCATGGTGTATAATACGGTAATACCGAATAAGGAATTCAGACGGGGTCCGGGATCTGGTTCGGGTTTTGGCCAAGGTCCGGGGTAAGCTGTTGCCGAGTTGATATGGGTCACACGATACGTTGGGCTCTGAATAAATGTATTCGCCTTATCTTGGGCTAGAGAATAACTATTGAGCAAATTTAATTTTAAAGTTGTCTGTCCCTGGAGCCTCTAGATCAAGGGAATAACAGTCAGTTATTCGCCCCCGTTCCCCTAACACGTTTGCTATAAGTATAAACTATTCCGACCCAAATTAGACCCAATGCTTCATTCTTAAACTCTAGGGTGTGCCCGTGAACAGATTAATGATGTTAGTTATTTTGGAAGTATTGTGCTATCTAAGCTACGCATTCTAACCATTGTTTGCTATTAAACCGGTCAAATTATCCCCGCTCTACCACTGCCGCACTGGGCCCTATTGTACCACTGCCGCACTAGGCCCCGCTCTACCACTGCCGTAATGGGCCCTGTTCTACCACTGCTGCACTGGGCCCCGTTCTACCACTGCCGCACTTGACAACGTTCTACCACTGCTGCACTGGGCTCGGCTCTACCACTGCCGCATTGGTCTCGGCTCTACCACTGCCGCACTGGGCCCTGGGCCCTGCTCTACCACTGCCGCACTGGACTCGGCTCTACCACTGCCGCACTGGGCCACGCTCTGTTACTGCCGCACTGCGCTCGGCTCTACAGCTGCCGCACTGGGTCACGCTCTACCACTCTATGATTGCCGCACTGAGAATAAATAACACAAAACAAGTTTCGTATTGGCATTGTCATGTATTTAAAAAAAGCCTGTTAAGTATCAAGGAATGTAAAACGGAGAAAAAATCAGTCGAAATGCTATGTAACCCGAAATCTAGATGACGAATGCGCGAAGGCGGTGGCCAACCGTTCACGCTGCAATACAGCGAGAGTTGAGGAGGTGGAGGACGGGGTGAAGGCCGAGACGGATGCAGAAGAGGGGAGGAGAGAAAGCAGAGGACGATGAGGAGAGAAAGCAGAAGAAGAGGAGGAGGCGGTGGAGGAGACGAGAGAGGAGGCGGAGGAGGAGAAGGCGGAGGAGGCGGATGAGGAAGAGGGGGAGAAGAGGAAGGCGGAGAAGGAGGCGAAGCGGAGGAGGAGGTGGGGGAGGCGGCGGAGGCTGAGGAGGCTGAGGAGGCGGCGGAAAATGCGGAGGAAACACAGGAGGCGTAGGAGGAGGCAGAAAATGCGGAGGAGGAGTAGTTTGAGGAGGCGGAGGAGGATTAGGCTGAGGAGGCAACGAAAGATGCGGAGGAGGCATAGACGGGAGAGGAGGCGGAGGAGGCGGAGGAGGCGGAGACGGGAGAGGAGGCGCAGGAGGCGGAGGAGGCAGAGAAGGCGGAGGAGGCGGAGACGGGAGAGGAGGCGGAGGAGGCGGAGGAGGCAGAGAAGGCGGAGGATGAGGCGAAGGATGAGGCGGAAAAGGCCGGAATGTTTTACCGAAAACACAAAAGCAGCACGTGGTCGTTAAGCGACACACCGTCGAATGTGACTTATTGCAGGACAATTGGTTGGTTGGCATCCGTCCGCGAACGACGATGGATTTGCAACTTTTGTTTTGGTTTATTAAGTAGTAAGAATTGTTTCGCTGCATTTGCGCTTTCTAAGCATAGGGACGAGTTGACACATGGGGTATCACAACATAACACACTGCGTGTAGCTACCATCGACGCAGATACGCAATGCGTCCCCTTTTTCAGGGGACAAAATTGCCCCGCTGCTGGATAATGGCGTCATCAATGTGATGTGGACCACATTGGCGTACCGTGCACGTTACCCACCGACCAGGTAACACAAACAACAGCTACATTGTCCACTTACGAAAGCAATAATAAAAACAATTGCCGTGGTAAACAAACAGACAAACCACGTGATGTTAAGGCGATCCAGCATTAAGTAAAACTGTCCTGCATATATATACTTTGGACCGTAGACCACTGATATTCATACTCATATGTATACAAGGTATGATATATATTTATACAGTGCATAATGTAGATGCATACAATGTATAGTGCAGATGTATACAGTGTATCATGTAGATGTATCCAGTGTATAATGCGGATGTATACAGTATATTATGTACATGTATACACCACTTATAAGTCTATGGTTCGCGTATAAATGCAATTTTTAACAAACAGAACAAACCGGATAAACCGAGCTACTCTTTAATTCATTTTTTAAATGCCTTCCTCTAAACGTATCAATTCCATTTATTTACCGTAGTTGCCCTGCCGTCACTCGTTAAGTGAACGCAGGTTTCAGAAGTTGGATTTCCATAAGATATATGAGGGGTGTATTTTTCTCTAAAGTCTTTAAATAGCATGCATTTCAATACATAATGTAATTGGTCTCCACTTCTATACCAAATGCGCACATTAGACACAAATTCTATCTTCCGATTAAACCAACATCGGCCAGTTTAGACGCGTATTGATACAACATATATATATATATATACATATATATATATACCAAATGCTTGGCTCGGACATATTACGTCCTAACCACGTGTCAGAAAAACTTGGCTGATGATGGTTGCCATGACTACGAACATCCCGGCCACGTGACCATCGGTTCTAGATGCGCCACCTGCAACGAACAACGAGCATTTAGATAACACTCGCCACCTATGCGTAGAGAGCAGACATGTAAACTTGCTTCGCATGGGTGATTCCTTCACCAGATGGCGCCACGTTTTAGACAACATTTGACACCGAAAAGAAACAATTCTGGTGCGAAAAGCCACGAGCTTGACAGACTATTGCGAAAAGACATTTTTGGGTGCGTACCTTACGACAAGACCATAGATACCGTCTTGTGACACACTTAACGTTACACAAACATTCATAACCTTAAGTGGAAAGAACAATTATAACAGATTATTTGCCAGCCATATAGAGAAGGTCATAACGCAATAAATGAGTTTTTTCAATTAGGAAGTTTTAGTTAATGGACATTTATTGAATCCGGGGCTGCGTCGCCTTACAAAGAGATTACGAAGTATGGATTACTGGGCGGAGTAACTATATTGTACGTCATATCTTGAGCAAAGTCGAGAGATTACGTAAGATCTCCTGAGATCACGTGAGATCTCCTGAGATCAGGTGAGATCTCCTGAGATCACGTGAGATCTCCTGAGATTACGTGAGATCTCCTGAGATCAGGTGAGATCTCCTGAGATCACTTGAGATCTCCTGAGATCACTTGAGATCTCCTGAGATCAGGTGAGATCTCCTGAGATCACGTGAGATCTCCTGAGATCAGGTGAGATCACCTGAGATCACGTGAGATCTCCTGAGATCAGGTGAGATCTCCTGAGATCACGTGAGATCTCCTGAGATCAGGTGAGATCTCCTGAGATCAGGTGAGATCTCCTGAGATCACGTGAGATCTCCTGAGATCAGGTGAGATCTCCTGAGATCGCGTGAGATCGCCTGAGATCAGGTGAGATCTCCTGAGATCACGTGAGATCTCCTGAGATCACGTGAGATCTCCTGAGATCAGGTGAGATCTCCTGAGATCACGTGAGATCTCCTGAGATCAGGTAAGATCTCCTGAGATCACGTGAGATCTCCTGAGATCACGTGAGATCTCCTGAGATCACGTGAGATCTCCTGAGATCCCGTACTTTGGGGGCCACTAGAGGCCATGTCCTTACCGCACGGTGATGACGTGCACGTGGTGGTGTTGGTGCTCAGCCCGACACAGCCCGTCGTCACATTCGGTGGGTCGCTCAGCACATCGATGCAGCTGCGCGTATGGGTCGCATATCCATCTCCACAGGTGGCGTTGCATTCGCCAGACTTCCAATCCGACCATCCTGCCGTGAAACAATAATAATTCCTCTAACCGTCTCTTGACCTACGTCTAGGCAACCTCAGACCTCCACAAAAGATGACAGTAGTTGTTCGTATTTTGTCGAAGCCTCGTTGCTATTCATCCAATGAAAGCAGTTGGGTCATCCTCAACAACTCGGTTCTTCCGAATCAAGCCCACACGATAGCCCACCCCCCCCCCCCACCCCCAACACACACATGTCATGATGTCAGTATTATACACCGTCCTATAGTCTAGCTGTTGTACAAACATCTTATCCAGTCCTATATCCTAGCTTTTCTATAAACATATTATCCAGTCTTATAGCTTTGCTGTTCTACAAACAGCTTATCCTGTCCAAGAAACTCATTCAATGTAAACTCCAATAACGACCACTTACACCATGACCACTCACACAATGACCACTCACACAATGACCACTTACACAATGAACACTCACATAATGACCACTCACACAATGACCACTCACACAATGACCACTCACACAATGACAACTCACACAATGACCACTCACACAATGACCACTCACGCAATGACCACTCACACAATGACCACTCACACAATGACAACTCACACAATGACACTCACACAATGACCACTCACGCAATGACCACTCACGCAATAACCACTCACGCAATGACCACTCACATAATGATCACTCGCACAATGACTACTCACAATGACCACCCACACAATGTCCACTCACACAATAACCACTCACACAATGTTCACGCACACAATGTCCACTTACACAATGACCACTCACACAATAACCACTCACACAATGTTCACTCACACAATGTCCACTTACACAATGACCACTCACACAATATTCACTCACAATGACCACTCACGCAATATTCACTCACAATGACCACTCACGCAATGACCACTCCCACATTGACCACTCACACAATGACCGCTCACACAATGACCACTCACGCATTGACCGCACACACATTGACCACTCACCAGCGCGTGTCAGAGGCGGGACATCCGGACAAATGTCTATTAGGTTGACAAACGTGAAGCTGCAATTTTGGGCAGCATCGGCTGCAAATATGAAATACAGTTTGGCTGAGAACATGCACGAAATATTTAATTCATATTTGAGATCCATTTTGCTATTTATTATAGTTCTCAAATGTGCAAAGTTCATTACCTCTATATAGGACCAAAGGAATAAACTCGAAATAATGTTTTGAAACCATGTTAAGGCCAAGGGTGGCAGAACCGCATAAAATACAAAGGCATAACAAATGCCCAAATAAACTTATTTTGCGTGTTAAGGCTTGGCATTTTAAAATGGGAAAATTGGCAATTTATGCATGTGATTTCATATTTTGTGACCCCCTAAAAGTTATTGAAAATAACAATTCTGACACCACGCTTTGCTGCATATACATACCGTCTACAAGGAGTGCCTTCCAGGGCTGTGGGGTGTGGTGTACGACGCGATTAACGGAACGCAGACAAGCGGTGGTCAGGGATGTCACACCATTGATACAATCCACAAGGTCGTCAACATGCCTACAAAGAGTAATGCAACAAGAAGTAATTCATACATATGTGTCTATCTGATCAGCGATTATATGGTATAGATAGTTTTATTAACGCATATACAGTTCTATGCCAACCATAGGTCTGTGCCATGAGATTTGCTGTGACGTGGTCTTAGAATGTATTGTATCATAACGTGTTGTTACATGTCTGTGCCATGATATTTGCTGTGACGTGTTGTAAGAGTCTCCGCTACCGCCCTGTTGTAACGTGATTCCAAATGCATTAACCTTATGGTTGGCATCCGTCCGTCTGCGAAAGACGATGGATTTGCAGTTTTGTTCAGTGTAGGTAATAACATTTGCTTCGCGGCATTTGCGCTTATCACTGAATAAGCCTATCTGTGACCGACAGAGCACATCGCACGCGTCGCATCGATGATCTGTCTTGGTTAATACTCACTGAACGCCGAGATTGTCGTTTCGAAAAAAATCAGTTTGTCAAATCAGAGCCCAGGGGCGGATCTAGGGGAGGGGGGGTAGGGGGGTTGCAACCCCCGTCCTTGGGAGCTTGAGCATACACTGTTAAAGTCGGGTTCTCAAAGCACCCCTTTCCCCGGTCGCACGATTTCAGAGAGCACCCCGCCACACACCCCCCCCCCCTTGTCTATATTCTACGCATGCGGGACTGCCAAATGGAGTCTCTTGGCCTTGTCCTGATATCAATTAACCACATGTTTTCAACTTAGTGGTCAATGTCATCACTTTTTGCGTTCCGCGGTGTCTCGGGATAGACACGCTTGCCACATTACAGACGAAACGGCGATGTTTATTAGGTTTCTGAATTTATAGAATGGAACAGGCGAGTTTTGTGCAAACTGTGATATACATGCCGCTTGGTTTATATTTGGCGGGAAAAGCTCGACAAGCAGCTTTGACCGTCCAACCAATGAGAATCAATGCATGTGGCTATGTTCACTACATTACTGGCTGGGTGAGGGTGCAGCGTTATAGTGAGCGTTACGCTCGCCACTCATCGCATTTACCCGGAAACTGAAGTTAATACTTTAGTATTATAAGCTACAGAAAAAAGAGCAGCGAGTTTGTCGTGGTGTCCTAAACAAACTGAACCAGCTTACTGGCACTGAGGTATGGCTGGGTGTGTAACAGTTAGCTTACTGGCACTGAGGTATGGCAGGGTGTGTAACATTTAGCTTACTGGCACTGAGGTATGGTTGGGTCTGTAGCAGTTAGCTTACTGGCACTGAGGTATGTCTAGATGTGTAACAGTTAGCTTACTGGCACTGAGGTATGGCTGGGTGTGTAACAGTTAGGTTACTGGCACTGAGGTATGGCTGGGTGTTTAACAGTTACCTTACTGGCACTGAGGTATGGCTGGGTGCGTAACAGTTAGGTTACTGGCACTGAGGTATGGCTGGGTGTGTAACAGTTAGCTTATTGGCACTGAGGTATGGCTGGGTGCGTAACAGTTAGGTTACTGGCACTGAGGTATGGCTGGGTGTGTAGCAGTTAGCTTACTGGCACTGAGGTGTGGCTGGGTGTGTAACAGTTAGCTTACTGGCACTGAGGTACGTATGGGTGTGCAAAGGTTAGCTTACTGGCACTGAGGTATGTCCAGATGTGTAACAGTTAGCTTACTGGCACTGAGGCATGTCTAGATGTGTAACAGTTAGCTTACTGGCACTGAGGCATGTCTAGATGTGTAACAGTTAGCTTACTGGCACTGAGGTGTGGCTGGGTGTGTAAGAGTTAGCTTACTGGCACTGAGGTATGTCTGGGTGTGCAACGGTTAGCTTACTGGCACTGAGGTATGTCTAGATGTGTAACAGTTAGCTTATTGTCACTGAGGTATGGCTGGGTGTGTAACAGTTAGCTTACTGGCACTGAGGTGTGGCTGGGTGTGTAACAGTTAGCTTACTGGCACTGAGGTATGTCTTGGTGTGCAACGGTTAGCTTACTGGCACTGAGGTATGTCTAGATGTGTAACAGTTAGCTTACTGGCACTAAGGTATGTCTAGATGTGTAACAGTTAGCTTACTGGCACTGAGGTATGGCTGCGTGTGTAACAGTTAGGTTACTGGCACCGAGGTATGGCTGAATGTGTAACAGTTAGCTTACTGGTACTGAGGTGTGGCTGGGTGTGTAACAGTTAAACTTACTGGCACTGAGGTATGGCTGGGTGTGTAACAGTTAGCTTACTGGCACTGAGGTATGTCTGGGTGTGCAACGGTCAGCTTACTGGCACTGAGGTATGTCTAGATGTGTAACAGTTAGCTTACTGGCACTGAGGTATGTCTAGATGTGTAACAGTTAGCTTACTGTCACTGAGGTATGGCTGGGTGTGTCACAGTTAGCTTACTGGCACTGAGGTGTGGCTGGGTGTGTAACAGTTAGCTTACTGGCACTGAGGTATGTATAGGTGTGCAACGGTTAGCTTACTGGCACTGAGGTGTGGCTGGGTGTGTAACAGTTAGCTTACTGGCACTGAGGTATGTCTGGGTGTGTAACAGTTAGGTTACTGGCACTGAGGTATGGCTGGATGTGTAACAGTTAGCTTACTGGCACTGAGGTATGGCTGGGTGTGTAACAGTTAGCTTACTGGCACTGAGGTGTGGCTGGGTGTGTAACAGTTAGCTTACTTGCACTGAGGTATGGCTGGGTGTGTAACAGTTAGGTTACTGGCACTGAGGTATGGCTGGATGTGTTACAGTTAGCTTACTGGCACTGAGGTATGGCTGGGTGTGTAACAGTTAGCTTACCGGCACTGAGGTATTGCTGCGTGTGTAACAGTTAGGTTACTGGCACTGAGGTATGGCTGGGTGTGTAACAGTTAGCTTACTGGCACTGAGGTATTGCTGCGTGTGTAACAGTTAGGTTACTGGCACTGAGGTATGGCTGGATGTGTAACAGTTAGCTTACTGGTACTGAGGTGTGGCTGGGTGTGTAACAGTTAAACTTACTGGCACTGAGGTATGGCTGGGTGTGTAACAGTTAGCTTACTGGCACTGAGGTATGTCTGGGTGTGCAACAGTCAGCTTACTGGCACTGAGGTATGTCTAGATGTGTAACAGTTAGCTTACTGGCACTGAGGTATGTCTAGATGTGTAACAGTTAGCTTACTGGCACTGAGGTATGTCTAGATGCGTAACAGTTAGCTTACTGGCACTGAGGTGTGGCTGGGTGTGTAACAGTTAGCTTACTGGCACTGAGGTAGGTCTAGATGTGTAACAGTTACGTTACTAGCACTGAGGTATGGCTGGGTGTGTAACAGTTAGCTTACTGGCACTGAGGTAGGTCTAGATGTGTAACAGTTAGATTACTAGCACTGAGGTGTGGCTGGGTGTGTAACAGTTAGCTTACTGGCACTGAGGTAGGTCTAGATGTGTAACAGTTAGGTTACCGGCACTGAGGTATGGCTGGGTGTGTAACAGTTAAACTTACTGGCATTGAGGTAGGTCTAGATGTGTAACAGTTAGGTTACTAGCACTGAGGTATGGCTGGGTGTGTAACAGTTAGCTTACTGGCACTGAGGTAGGTCTAGATGTGTAACAGTTAGGTTACTAGCACTGAGGTGTGGCTGGGTGTGTAACAGTTAGCTTACTGGCACTGAGGTAGGTCTAGATGTGTAACAGCTAGGTTACCGGCACTGAGGTATGGCTGGGTGTGTAACAGTTAAACTTACTGGCATTGAGCTATGTCTAGATGTGTAACAGTTAGCTTACTGGCACTGAGGTATGGCTGGGTGTGTAACAGTTAGCTTACTGGCACTGAGGTATGGCTGGGTTTGTAACAGTTAGGTTACTGGCATTGAGGTATGGCTGGGTGTGTAACAGGTAGGTTACTGGCACTGAGGTATGGCTGGGTGTGTAAGAGTTAGCTTACTGGCACTGAGGTATGTCTGGGTGTGCAACGGTTAGCTTACTGGCACTGAGGTATGTCTTGGTGTGCAACGGTTAGCTTACTGGCACTGAGGTATGTCTAGATGTGTAACAGTTAGCTTACTGGCACTAAGGTATGTCTAGATGTGTAACAGTTAGCTTACTGGCACTGAGGTATGTCTAGATGTGTAACAGTTAGCTTATTGTCACTGAGGTATGGCTGGGTGTGTAACAGTTAGCTTACTGGCACTGAGGTGTGGCTGGGTGTGTAACAGTTAGCTTACTGACACTGAGGTATGTCTTGGTGTGCAACGGTTAGCTTACTGGCACTGAGGTATGTCTAGATGTGTAACAGTTAGCTTACTGGCACTAAGGTATGTCTAGATGTGTAACAGTTAGCTTACTGGCACTGAGGTATGGCTGCGTGTGTAACAGTTAGGTTACTGGCACTGAGGTATGGCTGGATGTGTAACAGTTAGCTTACTGGTACTGAGGTGTGGCTGGGTGTGTAACAGTTAAACTTACTGGCACTGAGGTATGTCTGGGTGTGCAACGGTCAGCTTACTGGCACTGAGGTATGTCTAGATGTGTAACAGTTAGCTTACTGGCACTGAGGTATGTCTAGATGTGTAACAGTTAGCTTACTGTCACTGAGGTATGGCTGGGTGTGTCACAGTTAGCTTACTGGCACTGAGGTGTGGCTGGGTGTGTAACAGTTAGCTTACTGGCACTGAGGTATGTATAGGTGTGCAACGGTTAGCTTACTGGCACTGAGGTGTGGCTGGGTGTGTAACAGTTAGCTTACTGGCACTGAGGTATGTCTGGGTGTGTAACAGTTAGGTTACTGGCACTGAGGTATGGCTGGATGTGTAACAGTTAGCTTACTGGCACTGAGGTATGGCTGGGTGTGTAACAGTTAGCTTACTGGCACTGAGGTGTGGCTGGGTGTGTAACAGTTAGCTTACTTGCACTGAGGTATGGCTGGGTGTGTAACAGTTAGGTTACTGGCACTGAGGTATGGCTGGATGTGTAACAGTTAGCTTACTGGCACTGAGGTATGGCTGGGTGTGTAACAGTTAGCTTACCGGCACTGAGGTATTGCTGCGTGTGTAACAGTTAGGTTACTGGCACTGAGGTATGGCTGGGTGTGTAACAGTTAGCTTACTGGCACTGAGGTATTGCTGCGTGTGTAACAGTTAGGTTACTGGCACTGAGGTATGGCTGGATGTGTAACAGTTAGCTTACTGGTACTGAGGTGTGGCTGGGTGTGTAACAGTTAAACTTACTGGCACTGAGGTATGGCTGGGTGTGTAACAGTTAGCTTACTGGCACTGAGGTATGTCTGGGTGTGCAACAGTCAGCTTACTGGCACTGAGGTATGTCTAGATGTGTAACAGTTAGCTTACTGGCACTGAGGTATGTCTAGATGTGTAACAGTTAGCTTACTGGTACTGAGGTATGTCTAGATGCGTAACAGTTAGCTTACTGGCACTGAGGTGTGGCTGGGTGTGTAACAGTTAGCTTACTGGCACTGAGGTAGGTCTAGATGTGTAACAGTTACGTTACTAGCACTGAGGTATGGCTGGGTGTGTAACAGTTAGCTTACTGGCACTGAGGTAGGTCTAGATGTGTAACAGTTAGATTACTAGCACTGAGGTGTGGCTGGGTGTGTAACAGTTAGCTTACTGGCACTGAGGTAGGTCTAGATGTGTAACAGTTAGGTTACCGGCACTGAGGTATGGCTGGGTGTGTAACAGTTAAACTTACTGGCATTGAGGTAGGTCTAGATGTGTAACAGTTAGGTTACTAGCACTGAGGTATGGCTGGGTGTGTAACAGTTAGCTTACTGGCACTGAGGTAGGTCTAGATGTGTAACAGTTAGATTACTAGCACTGAGGTGTGGCTGGGTGTGTAACAGTTAGCTTACTGGCACTGAGGTAGGTCTAGATGTGTAACAGCTAGGTTACCGGCACTGAGGTATGGCTGGGTGTGTAACAGTTAAACTTACTGGCATTGAGCTATGTCTAGATGTGTAACAGTTAGCTTACTGGCACTGAGGTATGGCTGGGTGTGTAACAGTTAGCTTACTGGCACTGAGGTATGGCTGGGTTTGTAACAGTTAGGTTACTGGCATTGAGGTATGGCTGGGTGTGTAACAGGTAGGTTACTGGCACTGAGGTATGGCTGGGTGTGTAACAGTTGGGTTACTGGCATTGAGGTATGGCTGGGTGTGTAACAGTTAAACTTACTGGCATTGAGGTTGGCAGCCTTTTAGGAAATCGCTCTGACGGTAGTTCACAATGCATCCCGCGGACACGACGAGTCCCTCTGCCTCAGTACAATTTACTGAAATCAGAATGCACAGATTTAGTTAGGGACGGTGGGGCGACGCACCGGGGGCGGCGGCGGTTGGGGCCGAAGTTAGTGGGGCGACTGCCCGGTCCCGGGGGCTGGGGCGGTTGGGTGGAGGGCGGAGGGCGTTGGGGGCCACCCCGCCCCCCCCCACCCCTCCCGGAGGGGATGATAGCCCGGTCCCCGTCAGATCTTTAGAGATCTCATCCCGTCCGAAGTGGACCACCTGTATCGCAATATCCTGGATCGGCCCTTCAGCATTGTCGCCAAAACGTTATTACGTTTGTAGAACATATTCAACTTCCAGTCTCTACATATATTATCAGTTGTTTTATTGTAAGACTTATATGTATGTATCAATATAGCAAAATATGAATATTAAAAAAATAAAAACTTAAAACTTCCAGTCTTTATCAGCAAACACGGCCGAACTACTGCCTATTCGGGTTAACCTCCTACCCCCTGTTTCAGCATGTTTCAGACATGCATGCTTCGATCGCGTTACCTCCAAGTGACGCCACATCTATACCCGAAAAGACTCGTGATGCGGTAATGGTGGCCGACATCAACATCAGTGTGGAGACCAGCGCCCCTCGCAGCAGACCCGGAACTAATGCCATATCAATGCTATGCCGACCAGCGCGTCCACCAGGGTAAGATCACTCTCACTGTAATGGTAACACTCTCCCACATGTACACTCTCATTGTAATGGCAACACCGTCACCCATATACACTCTCATTGTAATGGTAACACCGTCACCCATATACACTCTCATTGTAATGGCAACACCGTCACACATGTACACTCTCATTGTAATGGTAACACCGTCACCCATATACACTCTCACTGTAATGGTAACACTCTCCTACATGTACACTCTCATTGTAATGGTAACACCGTCACCCATATACACTCTGACTGCAATGGTAACACCGTCACACATGTGCATTCTCACTGCAATGGTGACACCGTCACACAAGTACACTCTGACTGTAATGGTAACACCGTCACACATACACACTCTCATTGTAATGGCAACACCGTCACCCATGTATACTCTCACTGTGATGGTAACACCGTCACACATGTGCATTCTCACTGCAATGGTAACACCGTCACCCATATACACTCTCATTGTAATGGTAACACCGTCACCCATATACACTCTCATTGTAATGGCAACACCGTCACACATGTACACTCTCATTGTAATGGTAACACCGTCACCCATATACACTCTCATTGTAATGGCAACACCGTCACACATGTACACTCTCATTGTAATGGTAACACCGTCACCCATATACACTCTGACTGCAATGGTAACACCGTCACACATGTGCATTCTCACTGCAATGGTGACACCGTCACACAAGTACACTCTCATTGTAATGGCAACACCGTCACACATGTACACTCTCATTGTAATGGTAACACCGTCACCCATATACACTCTCACTGTAATGGTAACACTCTCCTACATGTACACTCTCATTGTAATGGTAACACCGTCACCCATATACACTCTGACTGTAATGGTAACACCGTCACCCATGTACACTCTCACTGTTATGGTAACACTCTCCTACATGTACACTCTCACTGTTATGGTAACACTCTCCTACATGTACACTCTCACTGTTATGGTAACACTCTCCTACATGTACACTATCACTGTAATGGTAACACTCTCCTACATGTACACTCTCATTGTAATGGTAACACCGTCACCCATATACACTCTCACTGTAATGGTAACACTCTCCTACATGTACACTCTCATTGTAATGGTAACACCGTCACCCATATACACTCTGACTGCAATGGTAACACCGTCACACATGTGCATTCTCACTGCAATGGTGACACCGTCACACAAGTACACTCTGACTGTAATGGTAACTCCGTCACACATACACACTCTCATTGTAATGGCAACACTGTCACCCATGTATACTCTCACTGTGATGGTAACACCGTCACACATGTGCATTCTCACTGCAATGGTGACACCGTCACACAAGTACACTCTCACTGTAACGGCAACACCTTCACACATGTACACTCTTCTCTAATGGTAACACCGTCACACATGTACGAGAAGATTCCCACGGACGTCACACGCCGTTAAAGGTTGACTGACCTGCTTGCTACGCGCCCCGGGTTGTCTGTGCAGGGCGGTACGACGGGGCCTACACGGCTCAGATGTCGGCTGCTGTAACAGACAAAAGTAGTTTATTTTCATCAACAGATTCTGCTCGGCGTTAGTCCTGGCGATTTCTGTTGCTATCGGGGATTAACTAGCACAGCTACCCAGTCCTGGGGATAAATAAACCTGTCAGTATAATGATACGGGGTTCGATAGAATGAAGTGGTTAAGGCCGCCTTTGTGCATAAACGGGTTAAACTGATTACCTTGAGTACAAATCCTGCTACCCAGCAAACACGGAACATTCGCGTAATATTCACTCAATGTTATTTCCATGTTATGTTACGGAAGAACATTCCCGTAATAAACGCAGAATATTATTTCAGTGTAATGAAGACGTTAAAAATGTTAAACTGTTTTCTGCTTCATTTCTGTGAGTGCACCATCATGTTTGTTTAATGTTCTCGAAAGGTTCGCTCGTAATATTCGCAAAAAACATTCCCTGAATATAAAGAACGCTTTCCTGAAAAACATTCCCGGTATGTTTTTTGGTAATATTCCAGTAAGATTGGCGGAATATTCGGAGAATATATAATACAAAACCATACCAACTTCGCCCTATCACGGCAACGTTCTTTCTTTTTTGAGCTCAGTATATAATGATCTTTAAATAGTGTACAAATTATACAAATCTAGATAAAAAAAGAAATATCGTAGCTGGACATACAACTAAGCTTATCAACAATGCTCAGTCATGTAGGCCTACAGATTAATGATTCACTGAAGACTGTTGTTCAAAGCAAACATTAGATTACTGCAATTATAAGGTCATGGGCAATAAACATATGATAACAAACTTGCTTGATGATGGGTTTCACTGTGTTCGCGGCCATTTTATTACTCGTGTTTGTCCGAATCCTGAAGCTCATTAAGTATTCATGTATGCGCATATCAAATGAGGCTGAGCGTGACGTCATTCGTACTCCGGGCAGATAATGTCCGGGACGTTGAAGGATGAATGGATGAAACAAGCCCCATGTTAGGGGCCCTGGCCTGGGTTAGTACCAACGACCTGTTCATTTGTAGCGCAGCCTGCATACCAAGTGAGCCGGAATCCCCGTCGAGAGTGCTTGAATAGAGCGCTACACTCGTTCTACCGAGATCTTTCGTTAAGTACGAGATAAAAAATACCGAAGCCTGGGCTGCGTACCGGAGCATGATCGACCGCAGCGAACATGTTTGGTCACTCCGAACTTGCTACGGTACGACATTGGTCACATTGAACTATTTCCATTTGTTGCGGATCCGGGAGGGGGGGGGGCACACTTCCAATGTGTAATAAGGCCACTTTCGTCCACTTTCGTCGACATGTGGAGGCTAAAACTCTCTGCCTTTGACTTCGGCTAACTCCGCTAGGGGCACCGTCCAAACGAAGGAACGGAGCTCCACCTATAGCGAATGCGAGCTTAGGGACAGCGGTAGAGCCGGAAGGTCACTGTGGACTGTGGAGGGTATTATTTAGAGAGGAGCTATTTTGAGGATACATATTGTACAAGTAAATGTTGGTCCTAGTGTCAGTGATTCAGGACAGGACAATGTGTTGATCTCCTGATAGACCTGCACACCCACTCTCGGGAAGCCTATGGCTGCCGCACATAAACATGTATCCATGTAGGTTATAGTTACTCACGGACACGGTGTTGTGAGTCCACAGCTCTTGATGATCACGGCTGAATGGCTGGACGTCTTCTGCACACGGTGTGTTTGGAGTCAGTACCCAGACAGTACAATGTTAACGAATAGTGTTGTCTACGCACTATGGCTGCCGCACATAAACATGTATCCATGTAGGTTATAGTTACTCACGGACACGGTGTTGTGAGTCCACAGCTCTTGATGATCACGGCTGAACGGCTGGACGTCTTCTGCACACGGTGTGTTTGGAGACAGTACGCAGACAGTACAATGTTAACGAATAGTGTTGTCTACGCACTGTGGCGGAACGGAACTACTAAACGGCCGACTCATACCTTGTGAGGGGTGGGGGGGGGGAGGTAGGAGCAATGTGGGGGCAATGGGTAGGCTCTGTACCAAAGGGACCGTTTGTCTGCGGCCTGACGCTGGGGTGGGGGTGCGGTGGGGGTGGATAAGATGTTTTCGTCCTTCCGGGTGTCATGACCGATGGCTGGAGATGTTGAATACGGGATGTTAAGGTGAAGAGAATGCCCATGTAACAGCAGACTATATTCTTGAAACAGAATATATAAAAAGAGTATATCTTTTCAAGAATCAAGTATATATTTTCAAGAATGAACTGTTACACGGGTATTCCCCGTAGTGTGCAGATGAATCATTTTAAAAATGCATCTTCCATGTAAAAATTATGCTTAGCACAACTTCCTGGTGGCAAAATGTTTATTTAGGCAGCTAAATATATATTATATGTCTGTGCGTTCACAGCTTTGTCCGGTTTACAGCCTGGTCCGGTTCACCGCCTTGTCCGGTTAAAAGCGTTGTCCGGTTCACAGCCTTGTCCGGTTCACAGCTTGTCCGGTTCACAGCCTTGTCCGGTTCACAGCTTTGTCCGGTTCACAGCCTTATCCGGTTCACAGCCTTGTCCGGTTCGCAGCCTTGTCCGGTTCACAGCCTTGTCCGGTTCACAGCTTTGTCCGGTTCACAGCCTTGTCCGGTTCACAGCCTTGTCCGGTTTACAGCCTTGTCCGGTTCACAGCCTGGTCCCGTTCGCACCATTGTCCGGTTCACAGCCTGGTCCGGTTCACAGCTTGTCCGGTTCACAACCTTGTCTAGTTCACAGCCTTGTCCGGTTCACAGCCTTATCCGGTTCGCAGCCTTGTCCGGTTCACAGCCTTGTCCGGTTCACAGCCTTGTCCGGTTTACAGCCTTGTCTGGTTCACAGCCTTGTCCCGTTCACAGCATGGTCCAGTTCGCAGCCTTGTCCGGTTCGCAGCTTGGTCCGGTTCACAGCTTGTCCGGTTCACAGCCTTGTCCAGTTCACAGCCCTGTCCGGTTTACAGCCTTGTCCGATTCGCACCCTTGTCCGGTTCACAGCTTTGTCCGGTTCACCGCCTTGTCCGGTTCACAGCTTGTCCGGTTCACAACCTTGTCTAGTTCACAGCCCTGTCCGGTTCACAGCCTTATCCGGTTCGCAGCTATGTCCGGTTCACAGCCTTGTCTGGTTCACAGCCTTGTCTGGTTCACAGCCTTGTCCGGTTCACAGCATGGTCCGGTTCACCGCCTTGTCCGGTTCACAGCTTGTCCGGTTCACCGCCTTGTCCGGTTCACAGCTTGTCCGGTTCACAGCCTTGTCCGGTTTACAGCTTTATCCGGTTCGCAGTCTTGCACCACACAGAGATATAACTGGCAAGCTGCATCTTCATTCACGGTTGACAGAACTGACTCACTTGCCCTGAGGCGGAAAGCGGCATGTGATGACTCACCCACCTATCATAAATACTGCATGTGGGTGACGTGTCCATGCCGCTCCGTGTCTGCTCAGCCGATTACATCCGGGATGACGTCAGCTCCTGCTTTTACGAGGACATGTATTATAACTTAAAGCTGCCCATACAAGTTTTCCTTCTACGTTATGACGAAAAATCTTAGATTTTTCCGTCATCTTTCAGTACGTTGGTTTGTCTGTGTGTGTGTGTGTGTGTGTGTGTGTGCGTGTGTGTGTGTGTGTGTGTGTGTGTGTGTGTGTGTGTGTGTGTGCGTGCGCGCTAGGTCGCAAAACGCAACATGTCGTTCTGTACTTTAGGTATCCGACATGGCTCGGTCAAGATTGTTAGCGGTGTATTTACGTCAAAGGTCAAGGTCACAGGAAACTTCTGCAACAAATGCTCTTTAACATGGGACCCTACGAGAGCTATTAACTATTAAGAACCGCTGGCGGACCTCAATTGCGTGATGTGTGGCCTGGGACTCGTCACTTGGCTTATCCAAACAAGATATCAACACCGCGCGGCTCACTAATCTTCTAAAAAAAAAACAATACAGAGGGGCTCTGGACTGTCGCGAGCGGTGGTAGCGACCGCGGTGCCAGTGTAGGCCTACTGTTGTGGGGTGGGGGGGCGGGGGTTAAAGCTGGAGTGGTGGGATGATTGAGTTGGTTGCTATGAAACTAATGTGCATGGTAGGGATGTAGAAACTAGTTATGTAAACCGAAACTGAATAAACAGGCAGTTTGATTTTAGCTGTTCACCGAGTGAGATCTGAGTGAGATCTGGAGGCGAAACTAGGGAGTGACTTTTACTTTGGGGATGGGGCCAACAATTGAGAGGATACTCACTATAGCGACAGGTTTAGAGCTGCCTGATTTGATGGTCAATATGGATCTGAGGTATTAAATATAGATCTGAGGGGTCAATCTGGATCTAAAGCGTCAAATCTGGATCTGAGGGGCCAAATATGTCACAAATAAAGTCACAGTCAAGTCTATTGTTAAGGTCATGGTCATTGCAGTGGACCGAAGGAATAACCCGAATTTTACATTTTACGTCATTCTCACCCTTCGGGTGACTCAATCTCGTTTGATTTTCAAGATGTGTTGCATATATATGGCCGCGGAACCAAGTTGGTTTTGTGGAACCAGGTCGGTCCGCCCGCGTATGGCATTGCACCTTCATCAAAAAGTCATAAACATAAAATCACCCACACGCGTCACTGGATAGCAAAATCGGCTAGCGCAGGCTTATACAAATTGTTCAGTATGGCGTAATGCTTATTGCGCTTCAGACGAAATCAACTTCACTCGAGGGTAGAGCAATTTTAGTGGAAAGCATTTGCGTTTCACTACAAGTGAATTCTGATGAGAAAATAGAAGTTCATTTGGATTTGCGTTCACTTGACTTGCACGTGCGCAGCAAATCTCAATCCCCAACTTTGATCTGTTACCAAGGGTCATCGCGTCGGCTTATTGTTCACAAACTGAAGATGTGTACAAAGTTCTTCCGTCCCTGGGAGGATAACTCGATGCCGACCACCGTTCTATGCCCAGTAGCAGCGGCTACCAGAGTGACGTTCGACTGTCACCAACGGACGCTACACCTTCAGCGGCATCTCACAATTTCACCAAGCGCCCAAAAAGAGCAAGCCGCTATCTCAGTGGAACAGCTGTCGACATGTTGAAGCAGTGGTACTCTCTCAACCGCCACCACAAATATCCTTCCGACTATGTAGTCCGCTACATATCTCGACACGGGAATATCTCAGTCAACCAAGTCAAAAAGTGGCTGGCTAACACGCGTATGCGAGATCCCACCAGGGATCACACCGGCAACTCTTCCCCGGATAGCAAACTTCCGTCTTCAACAGACAACTCCTCTAAGAGACAACGTCCTGGCAAGCGGTCGGCTTTAACCCTCGGATATTCACTTCGGGCCAACGAAATCGACAGTCTTTGGAATTTACTTATTCATCTCCACTGCTCATATTTCTAACTCTAAAATTGCCATCCCGAAATCGTTATGTGTTATTAACTGGGTACCTACATATACCTCAAATTCATCATCTCTACAAATTATATGTCTAAAGAGCAACTCGCAAACCAGTTTAATTGTCAATTTATGCGATAAGCAACAATCGAGGAAACATATGTTAATGTCGCTGAAGTCGAGACACCTTATTTGTCAAAAAATTGTAGCTTTCAATAAGTATAAAGATGTTTACATAGAAGTCCGTTTTCATCATAAAGTCATAAACACTGTTTTGCCGTGCATATCTGATGTAAATCCATCGCATAGGACTGCATCGCTTTACACAACCATTAGTATCCACGAATAAAGTGCGAACTAACTTAACAGGTGCGAAGACAGCAATACAACTTGATTGCAATTAGTGTTCTTTGACACTTTACTGAGCATCTACAACCCGTTGACACTGCTCAACGTGCCACTATTGTATCTAAATCCCCCACACGCGTCCTTATATAGCAAAATCGGCTAGCGAAGGGTTATATGAATTGTCCACTTTGGCGTAATGCTTCGTTCCAACATTTATTGAGCTTCAGACAAAATCAACTTCACTCGGCGAAAAAGCAATTTTAGTGGAATGCATTGTTTTCACTTAAAGTGCATTCTGATGTCTAAAACTCGATGCCACAAACAGTCCTATGCCCTGTGACACAAATCAGGTCCTAATTGAGAATTTAGCCAATAGTAGACATTGGCTGTCAGTGAATTTTCTCACTTTTTCGTTGTTTACCAGATGTTTACAACATAATCACAAATCAGGGCTACCCAAATAAATCTTAAAACAACAATTTTCAATTGACGAGTTTTGATCATCAAGAAAAAAGACTAAAACAATTATGTTGGAGAATGGGCATAATTTGTTTGTTTGCATCACGCATGAATTCAGAGACACTACATAACGCTTGCAGCTCTGGTGATACGCTGCCATCAGCCAACACATACTTATGTTTTGTGCCGTTTGGGTGACGATGACGTATAGCTTATAACACAAACATTAAAGGCGTGCCTTGCTCATTAAGACATAATCCGGTAATGGCCTTGCCCTTGAAATCCAAATATCGTACTTTTACTTATAGCGACGTTAAAGTCACCATAAATCATTATGAAAAGCCATCCACAAAAGAACGTGCGAACACCGATGTGTTTGTCACCTGGATTTTCATCGATGCCTTAACGGCGTGTTAAGGTATTTTAACGCGAGTATTGTGTTTGGTCGGATATCCATTGCAACGTAGACAACAGTTGACAGTCTTTCCGTAACGATTTCCTCGTCCGTGGCTTGTTCGACGTGGACAACGATCTGGTGTACGGGTGCTGGCGAGTGGTCGCGGGTGGCTCGGGGCATTCTCTGGCGCCCTTGGTGTGCTGTCGGGTGGGGTCTCGCATGCGTCTGTTGGCCAACCATTTCTTGACCTGGTTGGCTGAGATATTCCCGTGCTGAGATATGTACCGGACGACATAACTGGTGGGGTATGGGTGATGACGGTTGACGGTGTACCACTGCTCCAGCATGTCGACAGCTGCTCTACTCAAGTATCGATTACTCCTAAAGCAGCTATCACAAGGCCGACTGGTGTTCTGACTCCGCCTGAGTTTGGCCGTGTGCAAGTCGTTCTCCAAGTTGTGCCACTGTCCAGTTACCATCGCGTTATTCCCAGTTGAAAGACGTCGCAATTCCAATGCGTTTGATGGGGCAACGCCAGTTGGGTTTAAATGGCTTAACGCAGGCAGTATGTGAACGACAGGTACCTGCAAACCCCTCTGGTTGGTGCAGTCATGGATATCGGGGACATTCAGGTCGGTTTGCACAGTTTCGGCACATCGAGTGATGGGACGGGTGGGAACCTTGCACGATGAGGAGTGATTCTCGTAGGGTGTGCCAGTGGTAATCAGTGACGTACTCTCTGCATGTCTGGCAACAGCCTCCCAAGGACGAAACAATCGGTGTGGTCGTCTCTCCTTCAGGGAGCTCGATGTGTCGGTAGCATCTGAAACACGGCAGATAGATCAACATCCAAGTTTATTGATACTGAATGCATGTCGATGAAAAATATTTTACCCGATTAACGTAGTCGCGTGTACTTTGCATTTCACCGTAAATATCAGGTCCCTGAATGAACGTCATCGACAGCACAGGCGCATACGATATTTAATTCACAAATGGCGCATTTACCTATATTTTCCGTTGTCGATATTCCTCTTTCGTCGAGCTGGGATGAAGAAATTACGTGTATTACCGGGTTCATCCTTACAGGCACATGTCAGACTTTAGAGAGGCACCATCTACTTCCGCCCCCACCGGGCGGACGTCACACTGATCAAGAACCCTCTCGTAATTGAAAAACAAGATCCTATATTCACTGTTTCAGCCTGTTGTGGGGCGTCAAATCGCTAATCCATGTGCTTCACTCGGAGTCGGTAAGTTGGTTGAGATGCTTCCTCCGTGGGACCGAAGATCTGTTATGACCCTCCACTGTCGCTACGCCGTCTTATATACGATATGAATTCTACTGCGTGTTGCCGGCTGCGTGGGCGTTCAGATTTCAGCCATGTCCTGTTCCCCTATGACTCTGGCACGTCACTCTACTCAGTGGTACTAATACCAGGTTTCACCTTCACCAGTTGTCTATTGTTGTCGCAAAGTCTCATACCATCCCGAATGGCTGAGACCCGACCAATAACTTACTGCTTTCCTTGCGGTCTCTAGGACTTGCTGTAGATGTTGTAGGATAAACGCCTCGTCTCAGCGTGAGTCGTGACAATGAGTGACGGAGAATGTCATAAGCAACAATAACATCAGCTATATGGGGTGACTGCCGATACAAGTGTCTTACAGATTAACGCTGTGAGAGCATGGAGGCTGTTATCTCCGTCTCCCTGTGAGTTGATTGCCTTGAGTCGCGCTGGCAGCAGTCGGTTTGCCTCAGTGCAGGCAATGTTAACATACGATGGCGGGGGATTTCAATTCGCTGGCGGTGGAACCCATATCATGTCAGTCCATGGTAACCCGTATCTCACAGATCCTTATTTGTGTTTATATGATTGCACGACTGCAGAAGTGATCCGTAATGCAAATAGCAACCTGCCATTTCCGTAATCATGGTGTATAATACGGTAATACCCAATAAGGAATTCAGACGGGGTCCGGGATCTGGTTCGGGTTTTGGCCAAGGTCCGGGGTAAGCTGTTGCCGAGTTGATATGGGTCACACGATACGTTGGGCTCTGAATAAATGTATTCGCCTTATCTTGGGCTAGAGAATAACTATTGAGCAAATTTAATTTTAAAGTTGTCTGTCCCTGGAGCCTCTAGATCAAGGGAATAACAGTCAGTTATTCGCCCCCGTTCCCCTAACACGTTTGCTATAAGTATAAACTATTCCGACCCAAATTAGACCCAATGCTTCATTCTTAAACTCTAGGGTGTGCCCGTGAACAGATTAATGATGTTAGTTATTTTGGAAGTATTGTGCTATCTAAGCTATGCATTCTAACCATTGTTTGCTATTAAACCGGTCAAATTATCCCCGCTCTACCACTGCCGCACTGGGCCCTATTGTACCACTGCCGCACTAGGCCCCGCTCTACCACTGCCGTAATGGGCCCTGTTCTACCACTGCTGCACTGGGCCCCGTTCTACCACTGCCGCACTGGACAACGTTCTACCACTGCTGCACTGGGCTCGGCTCTACCACTGCCGCTTTGGTCTCGGCTCTACCACTGCCGCACTGGGCCCTGGGCCCTGCTCTACCACTGCCGCACTGGACTCGGCTCTACCACTGCCGCACTGGGCCACGCTCCGTTACTGCCGCACTGCGCTCGGCTCTACAGCTGCCGCACCGGGTCACGCTCTACCACTCTATGATTGCCGCACTGAGAATAAATAACACAAAACAAGTTTCGTATTGGCATT
This sequence comes from Arenicola marina, assembly GCA_964019135.1. NCBI lineage: Eukaryota > Metazoa > Annelida > Polychaeta > Arenicolidae > Arenicola > Arenicola marina. The sequence continues at coordinate 18,366,892 of OZ025260.1, read as the reverse complement.
GTCATGTATTTAAAAAAAGCCTGTTAAGTATCAAGGAATGTAAAACTGAGAAAAAAATCAGTCGAAATGCTATGTAACCCGAAATCTAGATGACGAATGCGCGAAGGCGGTGGCCAACCGTTCACGCTGCAACACAGCGAGAGTTGAGGAGGTGGAGGACGGGGTGAAGGCCGAGACGGATGCAGAAGAGGGGAGGAGAGAAAGCAGAGGACGATGAGGAGAGAAAGCAGAAGAAGAGGAGGAGGCGGTGGAGGAGACGAGAGAGGAGGCGGAGGAGGAGAAGGCGGAGGAGGCGGATGAGGAAGAGGGGGAGAAGAGGAAGGCGGAGAAGGAGGCGAAGCCTAGGAGGAGGTGGGGGAGGCGGCGGAGGCTGAGGAGGCTGAGGAGGCGGCGGAAAATGCGGAGGAAACACAGGAGGCGTAGGAGGAGGCAGAAAATGCGGAGGAGGAGTAGTTTGAGGAGGCGGAGGAGGATTAGGCTGAGGAGGCAACGAAAGATGCGGAGGAGGCATAGACGGGAGAGGAGGCGGAGGAGGCGGAGAAGGCGGAGACGAGAGAGGAGGCGGAGGAGGCGGAGGAGGCGGAGACGGGAGAGGAGGCGCAGGAGGCGGAGGAGGCAGAGAAGGCGGAGACGGGAGAGGAGGCGCAGGAGGCGGAGGAGGCAGAGAAGGCGGAGGAGGCGGAGACGGGAGAGGAGGCGGAGGAGGCGGAGGAGGCAGAGAAGGCGGAGGATGAGGCGAAGGATGAGGCGGAAAAGGCCGGAATGTTTTACCGAAAACACAAAAGCAGCACGTGGTCGTTAAGCGACACACCGTCGAATGTGACTTATTGCAGGACAATTGGTTGGTTGGCATCCGTCCGCGAACGACGATGGATTTGCAACTTTTGTTTTGGTTTATTAAGTAGTAAGAATTGTTTCGCTGCATTTGCGCTTTCTAAGCATAGGGACGAGTTGACACATGGGGTATCACAACATAACACACTGCGTGTAGCTACCATCGACGCAGATACGCAATGCGTCCCCATTTTCAGGGGACAAAATTGCCCCGCTGCTGGATAATGACGTAATCAATGTGATGTGAACCACATTGGCGTACCGTGTACGTTACCCACCGACCAGGTAACACAAACAACAGCTACATTGTCCACTTACGAAACTAATAATAAAAACAATTGCCGTGGTAAACAAACAGACAAACCACGTGATGTTAAGGCGATCCAGCATTAAGTAAAACTGTCCTGCATATATATACTTTGGACCGTAGACCACTGATATTCATACTCATATGTATACAATGTATGACAAATTTTTATACAGTGTATAATGTAGATGCATACAATGTATAGTGCAGATGTATACAGTGTATCATGTAGATGTATCCAGTGTATAATGCGGATGTATACAGTATATTATGTACATGTATACACCACTTATAAGTCTATGGTTCGCGTATAAATGCAATTTTTAACAAACAGAACAAACCGAATAAACGGAGCTACTCTTTAATTCATTTTTTAAATGCCTTCCTCTAAACGTATCAATTCCATTTATTTATCGTAGTGGCCCTGCCGTCACTCGTTAAGTGAACGCGGGTTTTAGAAGTTGGATTTCTCTAAAGTCTTTAAATAGCATGCATTTCAATACATAATGTAATTGGTCTTCACTTCTATACCGTATTCGCACATTAGACACACATTCTAGCTTCTGATTAAACCAACATCGGCCAGTTTCAACACGTATGGATACAACATATATATATATATATATATATATATATACCAAATGCGTGGCTTGGACATATAACGTCCTAACCACGTGAAAGAAAAACTTGGCTGATTATGGTTGCCATGACTACGAACATCCCGGCCTCGTGACCATCGGCTCCAGATGCGCCACCTGCAACGAACAACGAGCATTTAGATAACACTCGCCACCTATGCGTAGAGGGCAGACCTGTGAACTTGTTTCGCCTGGGTGATTCCTTCACCAGATGGCGCCACTGTTGCGACAACATTCGACACCGAAAAGAAACAATTCTGGTACGAAAAGTCACGAGCTTGACAGACTATTGCGAAAAGACATTTTTGGGTGCGTACCTTACAACAAGACCATAGATACCGTCTTGTGACACACTTAACGCTACACAAACATTCATAACCTTAAGTGGAAAGAAAAATTATAACCGATTATTTGCCAGCTATATAGAGCAGATGATAACGCAACAAATGAGTTTTTTTCAATTAGGAAGTTTTAGTTAATGGACATTTATTTAATCCGGGGCTGCGTCGCCTTACAAAGGGATTACGAAGTATGGATTACTGGGCGGAGTAACTATATTGTACGTCATTTCTTGAGCAAAGTCGTGAGATTACGTAAGATCTCCTGAGATCACGTGAGATCTCCTGAGATCACGTGAGATCTCCTGAGATCACGTGTTTGGGGGCTACTAGAGGCCATGTCCTTACCGCACGGTGATGACGTGCACGTGGTGGCGTTGGTGCTCAGCCCGACACAGCCCGTCGTCACATTCGGTGGGTCGCTCAGCACATCGACGCAGCTGCGCGTATGGGTCACATATCCATCTCCACAGATGGCGTTGCATTCGCCAGACTTCCAATCCGACCACACTGCCGTCAAACAATAATAATTCCTTTAACCATCTCGTGACCTACGTCTAGGCAACCTTAGACCTCCACAAAAAATGACGTATTTTGTCCAAGCCTCGCTGCTATTCATCCAATGAAGGCAGTTGGGTCATCCTTAACAACTCGATTCTGCCGAATCAAGCCCACAAGATAGCTCCCCACCCCCTCCCCCCCACACACAGGTCATGATGTATTATACACAATCCTATAGCCTAGCTGTTCTACAAACATCTTATCCAGTCCTATAGCCTTGTTGTTCTACAAATATATTATCCAGTCTTATAGCCTTGCTCTTCAAGAAACACACAATGACCGCTCACACAATGACCACTCACGCAATGACCGCACACACATTGACCACTCACCAGCGCGTGTCAGAGCCGGGACATCCGGACAAATGTCTATTAGGTTGACAAACGTGAAGTTGCAGGTTTTGGCAACACCGTCTGCAAATATGAAATACAATTTGGATGAGAACATGCACGAACTATTTAATTGATTAATATTTTAGATCCATTATGCTACTTATATTATATTCTCAAGTGTGCAAAATTCATTACCTTATGCATCATATAGGACCAATGTAATAAACCCGAAATCATGTTTTGAAACCATGTTAAGGCCAAGGGTGGCAAAACCGCATAAAATAAGATGGCATAACAAATGCTCAAATGCAATTATTTTGCGTGTGAAGGCTTAGTATTCTCAAATGGGAAAATTTACAATTTATGCTTGCGATTTTATACCCTCTGATCCCAAAAAGTTATTAAAATTAACAATTCTGACACCACGCTATGCTGCATATACATACCGTCTACAAGGAGTGCCTTCCAGGACTCTGGGGTGTGATGTACGACGCGATTAACGGAGCGCAGACAGGCGGTGGTCAGGGATGTCAAACCATTGATACAATCCACAAGGTCGTCAACATGCCTACAAAGAGTAATGCAACAAAAAGTAAGTCATACATATGTGTCTATCTTATCAGCGATTATATGGTATAGATAGTTTTATTAACGCATATACAAAGTTCTATGCCAACCATATGTTTGTGCTATGTGATTTGCTTTGACGTAATCTTAGAATGTATTGTATCATAACGTATTGTTACATGTCTGTGCCATGAGATTTGCTGTGACGTGGTCTGAATGTATTGTATCATAACGTATTGTTACATGTCTGTGCCATGATATTTGCTGTGACGTGTTGTAAGAGTCTCCGCTACCGTCCTGTTGTAACGTGATTCCAAATGCATTAACCTTATGGTTGGCATCCGTCCGTCTGCGAAAGACGATGGCTTTGCAGTTTTGTTCAGTGTAGGTAATAAGAATTGATTCGTGGCATTTGCGCTTATGACTGAATAAGCCTATCTGTGACCGACAGAGCTCACCACAATCGTCGTATCGATGGCCTGGCTTGGTTATTACTCACGTTTCAAATTCAGTTTGTCAAACCAGAGCCCAAGGGCGGATCTAGTCTAGGGGGGGGGGGCAGGGGGGTTGCAACCCCCGTCCTTGGGAGCTTGCACACACACTGTTAAAGTCGGGTTCTCCGAGCACCCTTCCCCCCGGTTGCAAGATTTCAGAGAGCACTCCCCCCCCCCTTAGCAAATTCCTGGATCCGCCCCTGAGAGACAGTCGTCCACCGTCTCGTTTTGTATGCCAGATCCTCCCAAGAATTCGTATCGATGCCGAAAGTCCTCATGTCGCCTTTGCAAACATCGTTAAAGTTACTTATCGAGCTCTCTCCCGCCCAAACTAAAGAGGTCAAAATACAAATACGAATCAGTCCTTGAATCCTCCCAAATTCCTTTTGTCTATATTCCACGCCTTCCAAACTGCAAAATGGAGTCTCTTAGCCTTACCCGTGATATCAATTAACCACAGGTTTTCAACTTAGTGGTAAACGTCATTACTTTTTGCATTCCGCGGTGTCTCGGGATAGACACGCTTGCCACATTACAGCCGAAACGGCGATGTTTATTAGGTTTCTGAATTTATAGAATGGAACAATATAGAACAGTATAGAAGGAGTTTTCCGCAAATTGTCATATATATGTCGCTTGGTTTATATTTGGCGGGACAAGCTCAACAAGCAGCTTTGACCGTCCAACCAATGAGAATGAATGCATGTGGCTAGGTTCACTACATTCCGGGCCGGGTGAGGGTGCAGCGCTATGGTGAGCGCTACGCTCGCCACTCATCGCATTTACCCGGTAACTAAAGTTTATACTTTAGTATGATGATCTACAGAAAAAAGAGCAGCGGGTTTGCCGTGGTGTCCTAAACAAACTGAACTAGCTTAAGGGCACTGAGGTATAGCTGGATGTGTAACAGTAAGCTTACTGGCACTGAGGTATGTCTAGATGTGTAACAGTTAGCTTACTGGCACTGAGGTATGGCTGGGTGTGTAACAGTTAAACTTACTGGCACTGAGGTTGGCAGCCTTTTAGGAAATCGCTCGCATTGTACTTGTCCGCAATGCATCTCGCGTAAACGCTGATTACCTCCATAATAGTACAATTTACTGAAATCAGAATGCACAGATTCAGTTAAGGACGTTGGGGCGACGCACGAGTCCCCGGGGGGACGACGGTGGGGCGGACGACGGTGGGGCGACACCCAGGTCCCGAGGGCGGGGGCGGTGGGGCGCAGGGTGGTGGGGCGACTGGCCAGTCCCGGGGGCGGGGGAGGTTGGGGGGAGGGCGGAGGGCGGAGGGCGTTGGAGCGACACCCCGATCCCCCTCCCCTCCCCCCACCCGCCCGGAGGGGATGACAGCCCGGTCCCCCTCCCCGCCCCCCCCCCCCACCCCTCCCAGCCCCCGGAGGGGATGATAGCCCGGTCCCCGTCAGATCTTTAGAGATCTCATCCCGTCCGAAGTGGACCACCTGTATCGCAATATCCTGGATCGGCCCTTCAGCCTTGTCGCCAAACCGCTATTACGTCTGTAGAACATATTCAACTTCCAGTCTTTACATTTATTATCAGTTGTTGTATTGTAAGACTTATATGTATGTATCAATATACATAGCAAAATAAAAATTTTAAAAAAATAAAAAATTAACACTTCCAGTCTTTATCAGCAAACACGGCCGAACTACTGCCTATTCGGGTTAACCTCCTACCCCATGTTTAGCATGTTTCAGATATGCATGCTTCGATCGCGTTACCTCCAAATGACGCCACATCTACACCCAGAGGGAGTTGTGCTGCGGTAATGGTGGTCGACATCAGCATCAGTGTGGAGACCAGCGCCCCTCGCAGCAGACTCGGAACTAATGCCATATCAATGCTAGGCCGACCAGCGCGTCCGCCAGGGTAAGATACTCTCACTGTAATGGTAACACCCTCATACATATACACTCTCATTGTAATGGTAACACCCTCACACATATACACTCTCATTGTAATGGCAACACCGTCACCCATATACACTCTCACTGTAATGGTAACACCGTCACACATGTACACTCTTTTCTAATGGTAACACCGTCACACATGTACACTCTCACTGTAATGGTAACACCGTCACACAAGTACACTCTCACTGTAATGGTAACACCGTCACACAAGTACACTCTCACTGTAATGGTAACACTGTCACACATGTACACTCTCAGTGTAATGGTAACACCGTCACCCATGTACATTCTCACTGTAATGGTAACACCGTCACACATGTACACTCTCATTGTAATGGTAACACCGTCACATATGTACACTCTCAGTGTAATGGTAACACCGTCACACATGTACACTCTCATTGTAATGGTAACACCGTCACACATGTACACTCAATGTAATCGTAACAACGTCACACAAGTACACTTTCACTGTAATGGGAACACCGTCACACATGTACACTCTCATTGTAATGGTAACACCGTCACATATGTACACTCTCAGTGTAATAGTAACACCGTCACACATGTACACTCTCATTGTAATGGTAACACCGTCACACATGTACACTCAATGTAATCGTAACAACGTCACACAAGTACACTTTCACTGTAATGGGAACACCGTCACACATGTACACTCTCATTGTAATGGTAACACCGTCACACATGTACACTCAATGTAATCGTAACAACGTCACACAAGTACACTTTCACTGTAATGGTAACACCGTCACACATGTACACTTTTTTCCAATGGTAACACTGTCACACATGTACACTCTCACTGTAATGGTAACACCCTCACACATATACACTCTCATTGTAATGGCAACACCGTCACCCATATACACTCTCACTGTAATGGTAACACCGTCACACATGTACACTCTATTCTAATGGTAACACCGTCACACATGTACACTCTCACTGTAATGGTAACACCGTCACACATGTACACTCTCACTGTAATGGTAACACCGTCACACAAGTACACTCTCACTGTAATGGTAGCACCGTCACACATGTACACTCTCAGTGTAATGATAACACCGTAACCCATATACACTCTCACTGTAATGGTAACACCGTCACACATGTACACTATCACTGTAATGGTAACACCGTCACATATGTACACTCTCAGTGTAATGGTAACACCGTCACACATGTACACTCTCATTGTAATGGTAACACCGTCACACATGTACACTCAATGTAATCGTAACAACGTCACACAAGTACACTTTCACTGTAATGGTAACACCGTCACACAAGTACACTCTTTTCTAATGGTAACACCGTCACATATGTACACTCTCAGTGTAATGGTAACACCGTCACACATGTACACTCAATGTAATCGTAACAACGTGACACAAGTACACTCACTGTAATGGTAACACCGTCACACATATACACTCTCACTGTAATGGTAATGCCGTCACACATGTACACTCTCACTGTAATGGTAACACCGTCACACATGTACACTCTCACTGTAATGGTAACACCGTCACACATGTACACTCTCACTGTAATGGTAACACCGTCACCCATGTACACTCTCACTGTAATGGTAACACCGTCACACATGTACACTCTCACTGTAATGATAACACCGTCACACATGTACACTCTCACTGTAATGGTAACACCGTCACACATGTACACTCTCACTGTAATGGTAACACCGTCACACAAATACACTCTCACTGTAATGGTAACACCGTCACACATGTACACTCTCACTGTAATGGTACAACCGTCACATAAGTACACTCTCACGGTAATGGTAACAGCGTCAAGAATGTACACTCTCACTGTAATGGTAACACCGTCACACATGTACACTCTCACTGTAATGGTAACACCGTCACACATGTACACTCTCACTGTAATGGTAACACCGTCACACAAGTACGCTCTCACTGTAATGGTAACACCGTCACACAAGTACACTCTCACTGTAATGGTAACACCGTCACACATGTACACTCTCACTGTAATGGTAAAACCGTCACATAAGTACACTCTCACGGTAATGGTAACAGCGTCAAGAATGTACACTCTCACTGTAATGGTAACACCGTCACACAAGTACACGCTCACTGTAATGGTAACACCGTCACATATGTACAATCTCACTGTAATGGTAACACCGTCGCATATGTACAATCTCACTGTAATGGTAACACAGTCACATATGTACATTTTGGTTTGAAGACATATTTTTTTCTACCAAAAGGTTACATTTGCATATACGCTGACTTAGATAGAATTCATCAAAACAGTCATTCAAAAAGTAAACGAAAAAGGTAAACAAAAAAACTGTACAACAAGTGGCTCCATCTAGTGAGCTGTAGCGTAGTAATCTACGTTGTGCCGCTAGTTAGTGGGTAAGTTGGTAGCGGCATTGCGATGATTCTACGAGATGATTCCCACGGACGTCACACGCCGTTAAAGGTTGACTGACCTGCTTGCTACGCGCCCGGGTTGTCTGTCTGTGCAGGGCGGTACGACGGGGCGGACACGGTTCAGATGTAGGCTGCTGTAACAGGCAAAAGTAGTTTCTTTTCATCACCAGATCCTGCTCGGCGTTAGTCCTGGTGATTTCTGTTGCTATCGGGAAGTAACTAGCACAGCTACCTAGTCCTGGGGATAAATAAACCTGTCAGTATAATGATATGGGGTTCGATAGAATGAAGTGTTTAAGGCCGCCTTTGTGCATAAACGGGTTAAACTGATTACCTTGAGTACGAATCCTGCTACCCAGCAAACACGGAACATTCGCGTAATATTCACTCAATGTTATTTCCATGTTATGTTACGGAAGAACATTCCCGTAATAAACGCAGAATATTATTTCGGTGTAATGAAGACGTTAAAAATGTTACACTGTTTCCTGCTTCATTTCTGTGAGGTCACTATCATGTTCGTTTAATCTTCTCGAAAGGTTCGCTCGTAATATTCGCCAAAAAACATTCCCTGAATATTAAGAAAAGTTTCCTGAAAAACATTCCCGGGATGTTTTTTGGTAATATTCCAGTAACATTGGCGGAATATTCGGAGAATATTATTTGTTACCTGGGTAGTTACTAAAAATAGCCCTCCCTCGTGCGCACATACATAAATAGATTCGGACAATCACTGGCTCAGACACGCGGGGTATCCAGTATAAAAACACCGCATGGCTACTTGCTATAGCATTTAAACAAATTGGGTTTCACGTGATATTTCACCATAGTGACTAAACCTTGTTGTTACGGTTAGTGTCGATTGATGCCACTGAATTTATAATACAAAACCATACCAACTTCGCCCTATCACGGCAACATTCTTTCTTTTTTGAGCTCAGTATATAATGATATTCAAATAGTGTACAAATTATACAAATCTAGATAAAAAAGTATCGTAGCTGGACATACAATTAAGCTTATCAACAATGCTCATGTAGTCATGTAGGCCTACAGATAAATGATTCACTGAAGCCTGATGTCCAAGGCAAATATTAGATTACTGCAATTATAAGGTCATGGGCAATAAACATATGATAACAAACTATGTAAAGCATTTTTAAACGTCACTTCCGCTTTGCTTGGTGATTGGTTTCATGATGTTCGCGGCCATTTTATCACTCGTGTTTGTCCGAATCCTTAAGCTCATTAAGTATTCATGTATGCGCATATCAAATGAGGCTGAGCGTGACGTCATTCGTACTCCGGGCAGATAATGTCCGGGACGATGAAGGATGAATGGATGAAACAAGCCCCATGTTAGGGACCCTGGCCTGGGTTAGTACCAACGACCTGTTCATCTGTAACTCAGCCTGCATACCAAGTGAGCCGGAATCCCCGTCGAGAGTGCTTGAATAGAGCGCTACACTCGTTCTACCGAGATCTTTCGTTAAGTACGAGATAAAAAATACCGAAGCCTGGAGCGAACGTGCTTTTCGTCCACTTTCGTCGCCATGTGGAGGCTAAAATGATGCGTGCACCCTTGTTAAGATTGTTTTATAAGAAGGTTGTTTTAACCATTTCATGGGACATCGCACTCTCTGCCTTCGACTTCGGCTAACTCCGCTAGGGGCACCGTCCAAACGAAGGAAAGGAGCTCCACCTATAGCGAATGCGAGCTTAGGGACAGCGGTAGAGCCGGAAGGTCACTGTGGACTGTGGAGGGTATTATTTAGAGAGGAGCTATTTTGAGGATACATATTGTACAAGTAAATGTTGGTCCTAGTGTCAGTGAATCAGGTCACGACAATGTGTTGATCTCCTGATAGACCTGCACACACACTCTCGGGAAGCCTATGGCTGCCGCACATAAACATGTATCCATGTAGGTTATAGTTACTCACGGACACGGTGTTGTGAGTCCACAGCTCTTGATCACGGCTGAACGGCTGGACGTCTTCTGCACACGGTGTGTTTGGAGTCAGTACCCAGACAGTACAATGTAAACGAATAGTGTTGTCTACGCACTATGGCTGCCGCACATAAACATGTATCCATGTAGGTTATAGTTACTCACGGACAGAGTCCACAGCTCTTGATGATCATGGCTGAACGGCTGGACGTCTTCTGCACACTGTGTGTTTTGAGTCAGTACCCAGACAGTACATTGTAAACGAATAGGGTTGTCTACGCACTATGGCGGAACGGAACTACCAAACGGCTGACTCATACCGTGTGACGGGGGGAGGGGGGGGGGGAGGTAGGAGCAATGTGGGGGCGATGTGTGGGCTATGTACAAAAGGGGCCGTCTGTCTGCGGCCTGAGGCTGGGGTGGGGGTGGGGGAGGGGGTGGGGGGGGGGGGTAAGATGTTTTCGTCCTTCCGGGTGTCATGACCGATGGCTGGAGATGTTGAATACGGGATGTTAAGGTAAGGAGAATGCCCATGTAACAGTAGACTACATTCTTGAAACAGAATATATAAAAAGAGTATATCTTTTCGAGAATCAAGTATATCTTTTTCAAGAATCAACTGTTCCACGGGTATTCCCCGTAGCGTGCAGATGAATCATTTTAAAAACGTGTCTTCCATGTAAAAATTATGCTTAACACAACTTCCTAATTGGCAAAATGTTTATTTAGGCAGCTAAATATATATTATATCTCTGTGCGTTCACAGCCTTGTCCGGTTTACAGCCTTGTCCGGTTCACAGCCTTGTCCGGTTGTCCGGTTCACAGCCTTGTCCGGTCCCCAGCCTGGTCTGGTCCACCGCCTTGTCCGGTTCAAAGCCTTGTCCGGTTCACAGCCTTGTCCGGTTCACAGCGGTTCACAGCCTTGTCCGGTTCACAGCCTTGTCCGGTTCACGGCCTGGTCCGGTTCACAGCCTTGTCCGGTTCACAGCCTTGTCCGGTTCACAGCCTTGTCCGGTTCGCAGCCTTGTCCGGTTCACAGCCTTGTCCGGTTCACAGCCTTGTCCGGTTCACAGCCTTGTCCGGTTCACAGCCTTGTCCGGTTCACAGCCTTGTCCAGTTCACAGCCTTGTCCGGTTCACAGCCTTGTCCGATTCGCAGCCTTGTCCGGTTCACAGGTTGGTCCGGTTCACAGCCTTGTCCGGTTCACAGCCTCGTCCGGTTCACAGCATGGTCCGGTTCGCAGTCTTGTCCGGTTCACAGCATGGTCCGGTTCGCAGCCGTGTCCGGTTCACAGGTTGGTCCGGTTCACAGCTTGTCCGGTTCACAGCCTTGCCCAGTTCACAGCCTTGTCCGGTTCACAGCCTTGTCCGGTTCACAGCCTTGTCCGGTTCACAGCATGGTCCGGTTCGCAGCCTTGTCCGGTTCACAGCTTGGTCCGGTTCACAGCTTGTCCGGTTCACAGCCTTGTCCGGTTCACAGCCTTGTCCGGTTCGCAGCCTTGTCCGGTTCACAGCTTGTCCGGTTCACAGCCTTGTCCGGTTCACAGCCTTGTCCGGTTCACACCCTTGCACCGCACAGAGATATAACTGGCAAGCTGCATCTTCCTTCACGGTTGACAGAACTGACTCACTTGCCCTGAGGCGGAAAGCGGCATGTGATGACTCACCCACCTATCATAAATACTGCATGTGGGTGACGTGTCCATGCCGCTCCGTGTCTGCTCAGCCGATTACATCCGGGATGACGTCAGCTCCTGCTTTTACAAGGACATATATTATAACTTAAAGCTGCCCATACAAGTTTTCCTTCTACGTTATGACGAAAAATCTTCGATTTTTCCGTCATCTTTCAGTACGTTGGTTTGTCTGTGTGTGTGTGTGTGTGTGTGTGTGTGTGTGCGTGTGTGTGTGTGTGTGTGTGTGTGCGTGCGCGCTAGGTCGCAAAACGCAACATGTCTTTCTGTACTTTACCCATCGATAGGTATCCGACATGGCTCGGTCAAGATTGTTAGCGGTGTATGTACGTCAAAGGTCAAGGTCACAGGAAACTTCTGCAACAAATGCTCTTTAACATGGGACCCTACGAGAGCTATTAACTATTAAGAACCGCTGGCGGACCTCCATTGCGTGATGTGTGGCCTGGGACTCGTCACTTGGCTTATCCAAACAAGATATCAACACCGCGCGGCTCACGAATCTTCTAAAAAAAAAACAATACAGAGAGGCTCTGGACTGTCGCGAGCGGTGGTAGCGACCGCGGTGCCAGTGTAGGCCCACTGTTGTGGGGGGGGGGGGGTTAAAGCTGGAGTGGTGGGATGATTGAGTTGGTTGCTATGAAACTAATGTGCATGGTAGGGATGTAGAAACTAGTTATGTAAACCGAAACTGAATAAACAGGCAGTTTGGATTTAGCTGGAGGCGAAACTAGAGAGTGACTTTTACTTTGGGGATGGGGCCAACAATTGAGAGGATACTCACTATAGCGACAGTTTTAGAGCTGCCTGATTTGATGGTCAATATGGATCTGAGGTATTAAATATAGATCTGAGGGGTCAATCTGGATCTAAAGCGTCAAATCTGGATCTGAGGGGCCAAATATGTCACAAATAAAGTCACAGTCAAGTCTATTGTTAAGGTCATGGTCATTGAAGTGGACCGAAGGAATAACCCGAATTTTACATTTTACGTCATTCTCACCCTTCGGGTGACTCAATCTCGTTTGATTTTCAAGATGTGTTGCATATATGTGGCCGCGGAACCAAGTTGGTTTTGTGGAACCAGGTCGGTCCGCCCGCGTATGGCATTGCACCTTGTTTATCAAAAAGTCATCAACATAAAATCACCCACACGCGTCACTGGATAGCAAAATCGGCTAGCGCAGGATTATAAATATAAATTGTTCAGTATGGCGTAATGCTTATTGCGCTTCAGACGAAATCAACTTTACTCGAGGGTAGAGCAATTTTAGTGGAAAGCATTTGCGTTTCACTACAAGTGAATTCTGATGAGAAAATAGAAGTTCATTTGGATTTGCGTTCACTTGACTTGTACGTGCGCAGCAAATCTCAATCCCCAACTTTGATCTGTTACCAAGGGTCATCGCGTCGGCTAATTGTTCACAAACTGAAGATGTGTACAAAGTTCTTCCGTTCCTGGGAGGATAACTCGATGCCGACCACCGTTCTATGCCCAGTAACAGCGGCTACCAGAGTGACGTTAGGCTGTCACCAACGGACGCTACACCTTCAGCGGCATCTCACAATTTCACCAAGCGCCCCACAAGAGCAAGCCGCTATCTCAGTGGAACAGCTGTCGACATGTTGAAGCAGTGGTACTCTCTCAACCGCCACCACCCATATCCTTCCGACTATGTAGTTCGCTACATATCTCGACACGGGAATATCTCAGTCAACCAAGTCAAAAAGTGGCTGGCTAACACGCGTATGCGAGATCCCACCAGGGATCACACCAGCAACTCTTCCCCGGATAGCAAACTGCCGTCTTCAACAGACAACTCCTCTAAGAGACAACGTCCTGGCAAGCGGTCGGCTTCAACCCTCGGATATTCACTTCGGGCCAACGAAATCGACAGTCTTTGGAATTTACTTATTCACTTATTCATCTCCACTGCTCATATTTCTTACTCTAAAATTGCCATCCCGAAATCGTTATGTGTTATTAACTGCGTACCTACATATACCTCAAATTCATCATCTCTACAAATTATATGTCTAAAGAGCAACTCGCAAACCAGTTTAATTGTCAATTCATGCAATAAGCAACAATCGAGGAAACATATGTTAATGTTGCTGAAGTCAAAACACCTTATTTGTCAAAAAATTGTAGCTTTCAATAAGTATAAAGATTTTTACATAGAAGTCCGTTTTCATCATAAAGTCATAAATACTGTTTTGCCGTGCATATCTGATGTAAATCCATTGCATAGGACTGCATCGCTTTACACAACTATTAGTATCCACGAAGGAAGTGCGAACTAACTTAACAGGTGCGAAGACAGCAATACAACTTGATTGCAATTAGTGTTCTTTGACACTACCAGCATCTACAACCCGTTGGCATAGCTTAACGTGCCACTATTGTATCTAAATCATCCACACGCGTCCTTATATAGCAAAATCGGCTAGCGAAGGGTTATATGAATTGTCCACTTTGGCGTAATGCTTCGTTCCAACATTTATTGCGCTTCAGACGAAATCAACTTCACTCGGCGAAAGAGCAATTTTAGTGGAATGCATTGTTTTCACTAAAAGTGCATTCTGATGTCTAAAACTCGATGCCACAAACAGTTGTATGCCCTGTGACACAAATCAGGTCCTAATTGAGAATTTAGCCAATAGTAGACATTGGCTGTCAGTGAATTTTCTCACTTCTTCGTTGTTTACCAGATGTTTACAACATAATCACAAATCAGTGCTACCCAAATAAATCGTAAAACAACAATTTTCAATTGACGAGTTTTGATCATCAAGAAAAAAGACTAAAACAATTATGTTGGTGAATGGGCATAATTTATTTGTTTGCATCACGCATGAATTCAAAGACACTACATAACGCTTGCAGCTCTGGTGATACGCTGCCATCAGCCAACACATACTTATGTTTTGTGCCGTTTGGGTGACGATGACGTATAGCTTATAACACAAACATTAAGGCGTGCCTCGCTCATTAAGACATAATCCGGTGTGGCCTTGCCCTTGAAGTCCAAATATCGTACTTTTATTTATAGCGACGTTAAAGTCACCATAAATCATTATGAAAGGCCATCCACAAAAGAACGTGCGAACACCGATGTGTTTGTCACCTGGATTTTCACCGATGCCTTAACGGCGTGTTAAGGTATTTTAACGCGAGTATTGTGTTTGGTCGGATATCCATTGCAACGTAGACAACAGTTGATCAGCATTCATGTTCTTTGTTGACTTCGGCAAGTCGATGTCGTTCCGTAACGATTTCCTCGTCCGTGGCTTGTCCGACGTGGACAACGATCTGGTGTACGGGTGCTGGCGAGTGGTCGCGGGTGGCTCGGGGCATTCACTGGCGCTCTTGGTGTGCTGTCGGGTGGGGTCTCGCATGCGTCTGTTGGCCAACCATTTCTTGACCTGGTTGGCTGAGATATTCCCGTGCTGAGATATGTACCGGACGACATAACTGGTGGGGTATGGGTGATGACGGTTGAGGGTGTACCACTGCTCCAGCATGTCGACAGCTGCTCTACTCAAGTATCGATTACTCCTAAAGCAGCTATCACAAGGCCGACTGGTGTTCTGACTCCGCCTGAGTTTGGCCGTCTGCAAGTCGTTCTCCCAGTTGTGCCACTGTCCAGTTACCATCGCGTTATTCCCAGTTGAAAGACGTCGCAATTCCAATGCGTTTGATGGGGCAACGCCAGTTGGGTTTAAATGGCTTAACGCAGGCAGTATGTGAACGACAGGTACCTGCACACCCCTCTGGTTGGTGCAGTCATGGATATCGGGGACATTCAGGTCGGTTTGCACAGTTTCGGCACATCGAGTGATTAGACGGGCGGGAACCTTGCACGATGAGGAGTGATTCTCGTAGGGTGCGCCAGTGGTAATCAGTGACGTACTCTCTGCATGTCTGGCAACAGCCTCCCAAGGACGAAACAATCGGTGTGGTCGTCTCTGCTTCAGGGAGCTCGATGTGTCGGTAGCATCTGAAACACGACAGATACATCAACATCCAAATTCACTGATACTGAATGCATGTCGATGAAAAATATTTACCCGATTAACGTAGTCGCGTGTACTTCGCATTTCACCGTATATATCATATCCCTGAATGAACGTCATCGACAGCACAGGCGCATACGATATTTAATTCACAAATGGCGCACTTACCTATATTTTCCATTGTCGATATTCCTCTTTGGTCGAGCTGGGATGAAGAAATTGCGTCCAGTCCCTGTCTTACCGGGTTCATCCTTATAGGTAACGATAGGTTGTGCCGATAATACAGTGTCACAAACTAAACTCTGATGACGCCAGGTGTCAGGCTTTAGAGAGGCACCACCTACTTTCGCCCCCACCGGGAGGACGTCACACAAACCCTCTCGTAATTAAAAAAAAACACGATCCTATATTCACTGTTTCAGCCTGTTGTGGGGCGCCAAATCTCTAATCCATGTGCTTCACTCGGAGTCGCTAAGTTGGTTGGGATACTTCCTCCGTGGGACCGAAGATCTGTTATGACCCTCCACTGTCGCCACGCCGTCTTATATACGATATGAAGTCTACTGCGTGTTGCCGGCTGCGTGGGCGTTCAGATTTCAGCCATGTCCTGTTCCCCTATGACTCTGGCACGTCACTCCACTCAGTGGTACTAATACCAGGTCCCACCGTCACCAGTGGTCTATTGTTGTCGCAAAGTCTCATACCATCCCGAATGGCTGAGCCCCGACCCATAACTTACTGTTTTCCTTGCGGTTCCAGGACTTGCTGGAGATGTTGTAGGATAAACGCCTCGTCTCAGCGTGAGTCGCGACAATGAGTGACGGAGAATGTAATAAGCAACAATAACATCAGCTATATGGGGTGACTGCCGATACAATTGTCTTACAGATTAACGCTGTGAGAGCATGGAGGCTGTTATCTCCGTCTCCCTGTGAGTTGATTGCCTTGAGTCGCGCTGGCAGCAGTCGGTTTGCCTTAGTGCAGCCAGGCAATGTTAACATACGATGGCGGGGGATTTCAATTCGCTGGCGGTGGAACCCATATCGTGTCAGCCCATGGTAACCCGTATCTCACAGATTCTTATTTGTGTTTATATGATTTCACGACTGCAGAAGTGATCCGTAATGCAAATAGCAACCTGTCATTTCCGCGATCAGGGCGTATAATAAGGTAACACCGAATAACAAATTCAGACGGGGTCCGGGATCTGGTTCGGGTTTTGGTCGAGGTCGGGGGTAAGCTGTTGCCGAGTTGATATGGGTCACACGATACGTTGCGCTCTGAATAAATGTGTTCGCCTCATCTTAGGCTAGAAAATAACTATTGGGCAAATTAAATTTTAAAGTGGTCTGTCCCTGAAACATCTAGGTCAAGGGAATAACAGTCTGTTGTTGGCGTCTTCACCCCAGTTCCCCTAACACGTTTGCTATAACAGACTATAATAAAACTATTCCGACCCAAATTGGACCCAGTGCTCCATTTTAAACTCCAGGATGTGCCCGTGAACAGAAACATTAAGTTAGTTATTTTGAAAGTATTGTGCTATCTTAGCTACGCATTCTAAAGATAGTTTGCTATTAAACCGGTCAAAGTATCCCCGCTCTACCACTACCGCACTGGGCCCTGCTCTACCAGTGCCGCACTGGGCCCAGTTCTACCACTGCCTCACTGGGCTCCGCTCTACCACTGCCGCACTGGGTCCCGTTCTACCACTGCCACACTGGGCCCAGTTCTACCACTGCCGCACTGGGCTCCGCTCTATGACTGCCGCACTGGGCCCAGTTCTACCACTGCCGCACTGGGCTCCGCTCTACCACTGCCGCACTGGGCTCCGCTCTACCACTGCCGCACTGGGCTCCGCTCTACCACTGCCGCACTGGGCTCCGCTCTATGACTGCCGCACTGGGCCCAGTTCTACCACTGCCGCACTGGGCTCCGCTCTACCACTGCCGCACTGGGCTCCGCTCTACCACTGCCGCACTGGGCTCCGCTCTACCACTGCCGCACTGGGCTCCGCTCTGTGGCTGCCGCACTGGGCCTAGTTCTACCACTGCTGCACTGGGCTCCGCTCTATGACTGCCGCACTGGGCCTAGTTCTACCACTGCCGCACTGGGCCCCGCTCTTCCACTGCCGCACGGGGCCTAGCTCTACCACTGCCGCACTGGGCTCCGCTCTATGACTGCCGCACTGGGCCCAGTTCTACCACTGCCGCACTGGGCCCCGCTCTACCACTGCCGCACGGGGCCTAGTTCTACCACTGCCGCACGGGGCCTAGTTCTACCACTGCCGCACTGGGCTCCGCTCTATGACTGCCGCACTGGGCCCAGTTCTACCACTGCCGCACTGGGCCCCGCTCTACCACTGCCGCACGGGGCCTAGTTCTACCACTGCCGCACGGGGCCTAGTTCTACCACTGCCGCACTGGGCTCCGCGTTATGACTGCCGCAATGAGAATAAATAACACAAAACAAGTTTCGCATTAGCATTGTAATGTATTTTAAAAAACTGTTACGTATCAAAGAATGTAAAACTGAGAAAAAATGCTATGTAAACCGAAATGTAGACGAAGAATGCGCAAAGGCGGGGGCCAACCGTTCATGCTGCAATACAGCGAGAGTTGAGGTGGAGGACGCGGTGAAGGCGGAGACGGATGCAGAAGAGGGGAGGAGAGAAAGCAGAGGACGATGAGGAGAGGAAGCAGAGGAAGAGGAGGAGGCGGAGGAGGAGAAGGGGGGGAGGCGGAGAAGGCGGAGACCGAAGAGGCGGAGGAGGCGGCGGCCCGGGGAGGAGGCGGAGGAGGTGGAGGAGGAGAAGGGGGAGGAGGAGGCTGAGGAGGCGGAGGAGGAGAAGGGAGAGGAGGAGGAGGAGGCGGAAGAGGCGGAGACGGAAGAGGCGGAGGAGGCGGAGACAGAAGAGGCGGAGGAGGCGGAGGCCGGGCAGGAGGCGGAGGATGTGGAGGAGGAGAAGGGGAGGAGGAGGAGGAGGCGGAGGAGGAGAAGGGGCAGGCGGCGGAGGCTGAGGAGGCTGAAAAGGCAGCGGACGATGCGGAGGAAACACAGAAGGCGGAGGAGGCGGAGGAGGAGAAGGTGGAGAAGGCGGAGGAGGCGGAGACGGAAAAGGCGGACGAGGCGGAGGCGGGGAAGGAGAAGGAGGCGGAGGAGGCAGAACAGGCGGAGGCGGAGACGGGGGAGGAGGCGGACGAGGCGCAGGAGAAAGAGGAGGCGGAGGCGGGGGAGGAGGCGGAGGAGGCGGAGACGGAGGGCAAGGCGGAGGCGGGTGAGGCGGAGGAGGTGGCGAAGGCTGAGGAGGCTGAGGAGGCGGCGGAAGATGCGGAGGAAAGACAGGAGGCGGAGGAGGAGGCGAGGGAGGAGGCGGAGGAGGAGGCTGAGGAGGAGGAGGAGGCAGCGAAGGCGGAGGAGGAGGAGGCAGCGAAGGCGGAGGCGGAGACGAGGGACGAGGCGGAGGAGGAGGCGGAGGAGGAGACGGGGGAGGAGGCGGAGGAGGAGGCGGAGGAGGAGACGGGGAAGGAGGAGGAGGCGGAGGGGGCAGAGAAGGCGGAGGCGGAGACGAGGGAGGAGGCGGAGGAGAAGGCGAAGGAGGAGGAGGAGACGGGGAAGGAGGAGGAGAAGGCGAAGATGGAGACTGGGGAGGAGGCGGAAGAGGCCGGAAAGTTTTACCGAAAACACAAAAGCAGCACGTGGTCGTTAACTGATACACCGTCGAATGTGACTTATTTCGGGACAATAGATTGGTTGGCATCCCTTCGTCTGCGATAGACGATGGATTTGCAGCTTTTGTTTTGGTTTATTAAGTACTAAGAATTGTTTCGCTGCGAGTTGACACATGGGGTATCACACCATAACACACTGCGGATAATGACGTCATCAATGTGCTCTTATACAGTTTGTGAACCACATTGGCGTACCGCGCGCGTTAACCACCGACATGGTAACACAAATAACAGCGACATTATCCACTTACGAAACTAATAATAGAACAATTGCCGTGATAAACAAAAACAAAACCACGTGACGTTGAGACGACCCAGCATTAAGTAAAACTGTCCTGCATAGATATACTTTGGACCGCAGCCAACTGATATTCATACTCATATGTATACAATGTATGATATATATGTATACAGTCTATAATGTATATGTATAGTGCATAATGTAGATGTATAGTGTATAATGTAGATGTATAGTGCATAATGTAGATGCATAGTGCATAATGTAGATGTATAGTGTATAATGTAGATGTATAGTGTATAATGTAGATGTATAGTGTATAATGTAGATGTATAGTGTATAATGTAGATGCATAGTGTATAATGTAGATGCATAGTGTATAATGTAGATGTATACGGTGCATAATGTTGATGTATTCAGTGTGTCATATAGATGCATATAGTTTATAATGTCAATGTATATAGTGTATAATGTAGATGCATATAGTGTATAATGTAGATGCATATAGTGTATAATGTAGATGCATATAGTGTATAACGTAGATGTACATAGTGTGTCATGCATAGTGTATAATGGAGATGTATACAGTGCATAATGTGGATGTATACAGTATATAATGTACGTGTATACAACACTTATAAGTCCAGGGTATAAATGCATTTTTTAACAGAAAAAAACAAAATTACTGTCCAATTTTTTTTAAATGCCTTCCTCTAAGCGTATTAAAAACGTATCGTCTGATTAAACAAACATTGGCCAGTTTAGACACGTATTGGAACATACACCGTATGCGTGGCTCGGCTATTTTACGTCCTAACCAAAGAGAACAAACCAGATAAACGGAGCTACTCTTTAATTCATTTTTTAAATGCCTTCCTCTAAACGTATCAATTCCATTTATTTACCGTAGTTGCCCTGCCGTCACTCGTTAAGTGAACGCAGGTTTTAGAAGTTGGATTTCCATAAGATATATGAAGGGTGTATTTTTCTCGAAAGTCTTTAAATAGCATGCATTTCAATACATAATGTAATTGGTCTCCACTTCTATACCAAATTCGCACATTAGACACACATTCTATCTTCCGATTAAACCAACATCGGCCAGTTTAAACACGTATTGATACAACATATATATACATATATATATATATATATACACCAAATGCGTGGCTCGGACATATTACGTCCTAACCACGTGACAGAAAAACTTGGCTGATGATGGTTGCCATGACTACGAACATCCCGGCCACGTGACCATCGGCCCTAGATGCGCCATCTGCAACGAACAACGAGCATTTAAATAATACTTGCCACATATGCGTTGTGGGCAGACCTGTGAACTTGTTTCGCATGGGTGATTTCTTCGCCAGATAGCATCAGTTTCGACAACATTCGACACCGAAAAAAACAACTCTGGTGCGAAAAGCCACCAGCTTGACAGACTATTGCGAAAAGTCATGTTTGCGTGCGTACCTTACGACAAAACCATTGATACTGTCTTGTGATACACTAACATTCATAACCTTAGGTAGGAAAAAAATATATAACCGATTATTTGCCAGCCACGACACAACATACAAATGACACAACACGACACAACAAATGACTTTTTTTAATTAGGATGTTTTAGTTAATGGACATTTATTTAATCCTGGGCTGCCTCGCTTTACTAAGGGATTACAAAGTATGGATTACTGAGCCGAGAGGCTATATTGTACGTCATATCCTGAGCAAAGTCGTGAGATTACGTGAGATCTCCTGAGATCACGTGAGATCTCCTGAGATCACGTGAGATCTCCTGAGATCACTTGAGATCTCCTGAGATCAGGTGAGATCACCTGATCTCCTGAGATCTCACGTGAGGTCTCCTGAGATCACGTGTTTGGCGGCTACTGGAGGCCATGTCCTTACCGCACGGTGATGACGTGCACGTGGTGGCGTTGGTGCTCAGCCCGACACAGCCCGTCGTCACATTCGGTGGGTCGCTCAGCACATCGACGCAGCTGCGCGTATTGGTCGCATATCCACTTTCACAGGTGTCGTTGCATTCGCCAGCCTTCCAATCCGACCACACTGCCGTCAAACAAAAATAATTCCTCTAACCGTCTCTTGACCTACGTCTAGGCAACCTCAGACCTCCACAAAAAATGGCAGTAGTTGTTCGTATTTCGTCGAAGCCTCGTTGCTATTCATCCAAAGAAGGCAGTTGAGTCATCCTCAACAACTCGGTTCTTCCGAATCAAGCCCACACGATAGCCCCCCCCCCCCCACCCCCAACACACGCATGTCATGATGTCAGTATTATACACCGTCCTATAGTCTAGCTGTTCTACAAACATCTAATCCACTCCTACAGCCTTGCTGTTCTATAAACATCTTATTCAGTCCAGAAAACTCAGTCAATGTATACTCACATATTGTCCAATCACACAATGACTACTCACACAATGTCCACTCACACAATGACCACTCACACAATGACCACTCACAAAATGACCACTCACACAATGACCACTAACACAATCACCATTCACACAATGTCCACCCACACAATGACCACTCACACAATGACCACTCACACAATGACCACTAACACAATGACCACTCACCAGCGCGTTTCAGAGGCGGGACATCCGGACAAATGTCTATTAGGTTGACAAACGTAAAGCTGCAATGTGCGGCAGCACCGACTGCAAATATGAAACACAGTTTGGCTGAGAACATGCACGAAATATTTAATTAATATTTGAGATCCATTTTGCTACTTATTATATTATGAAGTGTGCAAAATTTGTTACCGTATGCATCATATAGGACCAATGGAATAAACCCGTTTTGAAACCATGTTAAGGCCAAGGATGGTAGAACCGCATAAAATACAAAGGCATAACAAATGCCCAAGTAGAATTATTTTGCGTGTTAAGGCTTGGCATTCTAAAATGGGAAATTGGCAATTTATGCATACGATTTCATGCCTTTTGATCCCTACAATTATTGAAAATAACTATTCTGACACCACGCTATGCTGCATATATCTACCGTCTACAATGATAGCCTTCCAGGCCAGTGGGGTGTGGTGTATGACGCGATTAACGGAGTGCAGACAAGCGGTCTTCACGGAGGTCACATTGCTGGTACAATCCCAAAGGTCGTGAAGATGCCTACAAAGAGTAATGCAACAAAAAGTAAATCATAATAATGCGTCTATCTTATCAGCGATTATATGGTATAGATAGTTTTACTAAAGCATATACAAAGTTATATGCCAACCAAATGTTTGTGCTATGTGATTTGCTGTGACGTGGTCTGAATGTATTGTATCATAACGTATTGTTACATGTCGGTGCCATGAGATTTGCTGTGACGTAGTCTGAATGTATTGTATTATAACGAGTTGTTACATGTCTGTGCCATGATATTTGCTGTGACGTGTTGTAAGAGTCTCCGCTACCGTTCTGTTGTAACGTGATTCCAAATGCATTGACATGACCTGTCTTGGATATTACTCACTGGACGCCAAGATTGGCGTTTCAAATTCAGTTTGTCAACCCAGAGCCCAGGGGCGGATCTACGGGGGGGGGGATTAGGGGAGTTGCACCCCCCGTCCTCGGGAGCTTGAGCATACACTGTTAAGTCGGGTTCTCGAATCACCCCTCACCCCAGTCGCAAGATTTCAGAGAGCACCCCCCCCCCACCCTTGTCTATATTCCATGCATGCCGGACTGCCAAATGGAGTCTCTTAGCCTTGCCCGTGATATCAATTAACCACAGGTTTTCAACTTAGTGGTCAACGTCATCACTTTTTGCGTTCCACGGTGTCTCGGGATAGGCCACATTACAGTCGAAACGGCGATGTTTATGAGGTTTCTGAATTTATAGAATAGAGCAATCGAGGTTTTTGCAAACTGTGATATATATGCCGCCTGGTTTATATTTGGCGGGAAAAGCTCGACAAGCAGCGTTGACCGTCCAACCAATGAGAATGAATGCGTGTGGCTATGTTCACTACATTCCTGGCTGGGTGAGGGTGCAGTGTTATAGTGAGCGCTACGCTCGCCACTCCTCGCATTCACTCGGTAATTGAATTTTTTACTTTAGTGTGATAATCTGCAGAATAAAGATCAGCTAGTTTGTCGTGGTGTCCCAAACAAACTGAACCAGCTTACTGGCACTGAGGTATGTCTAGATGTGTAACAGTTAGGTTACTGGCACTGAGGTATGTCTAGATGTGTAACAGTTAGCTTACTGGCACTGAGGGTTGTCTGGGTGTCTAACAGTTAAGTTATTGGCATAGGTATGTCTGGGGGTGTAACAGATAGCTTACTGGCACTGAGGTATGCTTGGATGTGTAACAGTTAGCTTACTGGCACTGAGGTATGTCTAGATGTGTAACAGTTAGCTTACTGGCACTGAGGGTTGTCTGGGTGTCTAACAGTTAGGTTATTGGCATAGGTATGTCTGGGGGTGTAACAGATAGCTTACTGGCACTGAGGTCTGCTTGGGTGTGTAACAGTTGGCTTACTGGCACTGAGGTATGTCTAGATGTGTAACAGTTAGCTTACTGGCACTGAGGGTTGTCTGGGTGTCTAACAGTTAGGTTATTGGCATAAGTATGTCTGGGGGTGTAACAGATAGCTTACTGGCACTGAGGTATGCTTGGGTGTGTAACAGTTAGCTTACTGGCACTGAGGTATGTCTGGGTGTGTCACAGTTAGGTTACTGGCACTGAGGTATGGCAGGGGGTGTAACAGATAGGTTACTGGCACTGAGGTATGTCTAGATGTGTAACAGTTAGCTTACTGGCACTGAGGTATGCCAGGGGGTGTAACAGTTAGCTTACGGGCACTGAGGTATGCTTGGGTGTGTAACAATTAGCTTACTGGCACTGAGGTATGCTTGGGTGTGTAACAGTCAGCTTACTGGCACTGAGGTATGCCTGGGTGTGTAACAGTTAGGTTACTGGCACTGAGGTATGGCAGGGTGTGTAACAGCTTACTGGCACTGAGGTATGGATGGGTGTGTAACAGTTAGCTTACTGGCACTGAGGTATGGCAGGGTGTGTAACAGTTAGCTTACTGGCACTGAGGTATGTCTAGATGTGTAACAGTTAGCTTACTGGCACTGAGGTATGGCAGGGTGTGCAACAGTTAAGTTACTGGCACTGAGGTATGCCTGGGTGTGTAACAGTTAGCTTACTGGCACTGAGGTATGGCTGGGGGTGTAACAGTTAGCTTACTGGCACTGAGGTATGGCAGGGGGTGTAACAGTTAGCTTACGGGCACTGAGGTATGCTTGCGTGTGTAACAGTTAGCTTACTGGCACTGAGGTATGGCTGGGTGTGTAACAGTTAGGTTACTGGCACTGAGATATGGCAGGGTGTGTAACAGTTAGGTTACTGGCACTGAGGTATGTCTGGGTGTGTAACAGTTAGCTTACGGGCACTGAGGTATGTCTAGATGTGTAATAGTTAGCTTACGGGCACTGAGGTATGGCTGGGTGTGCAACAGTTAGCTTACTGGTACTAAGGTATGACTGGGTGTGTAACAGCTTACTGGCACTGATGCATGTCTGGGTGTGTAACAGTTGGCTTACTGGCACTGAGGTATGGCAGGGTGTGTAACAGTTAGCTTACTGGCACTGAGGTATGGCTGGGTGTGTAACAGTTAGCTTACTGGCACTGAGGTATGTCTGGGTGTGTAACAGTTAGCTTACTGGCACTGAGGGTTGCCTGGGGGTGTAACAGATAGCTTACTGGCACTGAGGCATGTCTGGGAGTGTAACAGTTGGCTTACTGGCACTGAGGTATGGCAGGGGGTGTAACAGTTAGCTTACGGGCAATGAGGTATGCTTGAGTGTGTAACAGTTAGCTTACTGGCAATGAGGTATGTCTAGATGTGTCACAGTTAGCTTACTGGCACTGAGGTATGGCTGGGTGTGTAACAGTTAGGTTACTGGCACTGAGGTATGGCTGGGTGTGTAACAGTTAGCTTACTGGTACTAAGGTATGACTGGGTGTGTAACAGCTTACTGGCACTGATGCATGTCTGGGTGTGTAACAGTTGGCTTACTGGCACTGAGATATGGCAGGGTGTGTAACAGTTAGCTTACTGGCACTGAGGTATGGCTGGGTGTGTAACAGTTAGCTTACTGGCACTGAGGTATGCCTGGGTGTGTAACAGTTAGCTTACTGGCACTGAGATATGGCTGGGTGTGTCACAGTTAGCTTACTGGCACTGAGGCATGGCTGGGTGTGTAACAGTTAGGTTACTGGCACTGAGGTATGGCTGGGTGTGTCACAGTTAGCTTACTGGCACTGAGGTATGGCAGGGTGTGTAACAGTTAGCTTACTGGCACTGAGGTATGGCTGGGTGTGTCACAGTTAGCTTACTGGCACTGAGGTATGGCTGGGTGTGTAACAGTTAGGTTACTGGCACTGAGGTATGGCTGGGTGTGTAACAGTTAGGTTACTGGCACTGAGGTATGTCTGGGTGTGTAACAGTTAGCTTACGGGCACTGAGGTATGTCTAGGTGTGTAACAGTTAGTTTACGGGCACTGAGGTATGGCTGGGTGTGTAACAGTTAGCTTACTGGTACTAAGGTATGACGGGGTGTGTAACAGCTTACTGGCACTGATGCATGTCTGGGTGTGTAACAGTTGGCTTACTGGCACTGAGGTATGGCAGGGTGTGTAACAGTTAGCTTACTGGCACTGAGGTATGGCTGGGTGTGTGACAGTTAGCTTACTGGCACTGAGGTATGCCTGGGTGTGTAACAGTTAGCTTACTGGCACTGAGGTATGGCAGGGTGTGTAACAGTTAGCTTACTGGCACTGATGTATGGCAGGGTGTGTAACAGTTAGGTTACTGGCACTGAGGTATGTCTGGGTGTGTAACAGTTAGCTTACGGGCACTGAGGTATGTCTAGATGTGTAACAGTTAGTTTACGGGCACTGAGGTATGGCTGGGTGTGTAACAGTTAGCTTACTGGTACTAAGGTATGACGGGGTGTGTAACAGCTTACTGGCACTGATGCATGTCTGGGTGTGTAACAGTTGGCTTACTGGCACTGAGGTATGGCAGGGTGTGTAACAGTTAGCTTACTGGCACTGAGGTATGGCTGGGTGTGTAACAGTTAGCTTACTGGCACTGAGGTATGCCTGGGTGTGTAGCAGTTAGCTTACTGGCACTGAGGTATGGCAGGGTGTGTAACAGTTAGCTTACTGGCACTGAGGTATGGCAGGGTGTGTAACAGTTAGGTTACTGGCACTGAGGTATGGCAGGGTGTGTAACAGTTAACTTACTGGCACGGAGGTATGTCTGGGTGTGTAACAGTTAGCTTACTGGCACTGAGGTATGTCTGGGTGTGTAACAGTTAGCTTACTGGCACTGAGGTATGTCTTGGTGTGTAACAGTTAGGTTACTGGCACTGAGGTATGGCAGGGTGTGTAACAGTTAGCTTACTGGCACTGAGGTATGTCTAGGTGTGTAACAGTTAGCTTACTGGCACTGAGGTATGTCTGGGTGTGTAACAGTTAGCTTACGGGCACTGAGGTATGACTGGGTGTGTAACAGCTTACTGGCACTGATGCATGTCTGGGTGTGTAACAGTTGGCTTACTGGCACTGAGGTATGGCAGGGTGTGTAACAGTTAGCTTACTGGCACTGAGGTATGTCTAGGTGTGTAACAGTTAGCTTACTGGCACTGAGGTATGTCTGGGTGTGTAACAGTTAGCTTACGGGCACTGAGGTATGACTGGGTGTGTAACAGCTTACTGGCACTGATGCATGTCTGGGTGTGTAACAGTTAAACTTACTGGCACTGAGGTTGGCAGTCTTTTAGGAAATCGCTCGCAATGTACTTGTCCGCAATGCATCTCAGGTAAACGTTGAATATCTCCGTATCAGTACAATTTACTGAAATCAGAATGCACAGATTCAGTTAAGGACCTTGGGGCGACGCACGAGTCCCCGGGGGGACGACGGTGGGGCGGACGACGGTGGGGTGACACCCAGGTCCCAAGGGGGTGGGGCGGTGGGGCGGAGGGTGGTGGGGCGACTGCCCGGTCCCGGGGGCTGGGGCAGTTGGGCGGAGGGCGGAGGGCGTTGGGGCGACCCCGGTCCCCCTCCCCCTCCCCCCCACCGGAAGGGATGACAGCCCGGTCCCCGTCAGATCTTTAGAGATCTCACCCCGTCCGAAGCGGACCACTTGTTTCGCAACATCCTGGATCGGCCCTTCAGCATTGTCGCCAAACCGTTATTACGTTTGTAGAACATATCCAACTTCCAGTCTCTACATATATTATTAGTTGTATTAAAATATAAATTTTTTTAAAGTTTTTAAACACGGCCGAACTACTGCCTATTCGGGTTAACCTGCTACCCCATGTTTCAGCATGTTTCAGTCATACATGCATGCTTCGATCGCGTTACCTCCAAGTGACGCCACATCTACACCCAGAGGGAGTTGTGCTGCGGTAATGGTGGTCGACATCAGCATCAGTGTGGAGACCAGCGCCCCTCGCAGCAGACCCGGAACTAATGCCATATCAATGCTATGCCGACCAGCGCGTCCACCAGGGTAAGATCACTCTCACTGTAATTGTAACACCCTCATACATATACAGTCTCATTGTCATGGTAACACCGTCACACATGTACACTCTCACTGTAATGGCAACACTCTCCTACATGTACACTCTCACTGTAATGGTAACACTCTCCTACATGTACACTCTCACTGTTATGGTAACACTCTCCTACATGTACACTCTCACTGTTATGGTAACACTCTCCTACATGTACACTCTCAATGTTATGGTAACACTCTCCTACATGTACACTCTCACTGTTATGGTAACACTCTCCTACATGTACACTCTCACTGTTATGGTAACACTCTCCTACATGTACACTCTCATTGTAATGGTAACACTCTCCTACATGTACACTCTCACTGTTATGGTAACACTCTCCTACATGTACACTCTCACTGTTATGGTAACACTCTCCTACATGTACAATCTCACTGTTATGGTAACACTCTCCTACATGTACACTCTCACTGTAATGGTAACACCGTCACACATGTACACTCTCACTGTTATGGTAACACTCTCCTACATGTACACTCTCACTGTTATGGTAACACTCTCCTACATGTACACTCTCACTGTAATGGTAACACCGTCACACATGTACACTCTCATTGTAATGGTAACACTCTCCTACATGTACACTCTCACTGTTATGGTAACACTCTCCTACATGTGTACTCTCACTGTTATGGTAACACTCTCCTACATGTACACTCTCACTGTTATGGTAACACTCTCCTACATGTACACTCTCACTGTAATGGTAACACTCTCCTACATGTACACTCTCACTGTTATGGTAACACTCTCCTACATGTACACTCTCACTGTAATGGTAACACTCTCCTACATGTACACTCTCACTGTTATGGTAACACTCTCCTACATGTACACTCTCACTGTTATGGTAACACTCTCCTACATGTACACTCTCACTGTAATGGTAACACCGTCACACATGTACACTCTCACTGTTATGGTAACACTCTCCTACATATACACTCTCACTGTAATGGTAACACCGTCACACATGTACACTCTCATTGTAATGGTAACACTCTCCTACATGTACACTCTCACTGTTATGGTAACACTCTCCTACATGTACACTCTCACTGTTATGGTAACACTCTCCTACATGTACACTCTCACTGTTATGGTAACACCGTCACACATGTACACCCTCATTGTAATGGTAACACTCTCCTACATATACACTCTCACTGTAATGGTAACACCGTCACACATGTACACTCTCATTGTAATGGTAACACTCTCCTACATGTACACTCTCACTGTTATGGTAACACTCTCCTACATGTACACTCTCACTGTTATGGTAACACCGTCACACATGTACACTCTCATTGTAATGGTAACACCGTCACACATGTACACTCTCATTGTAATGGTAACACTCTCCTACATGTACACTCTCACTGTTATGGTAACACTCTCCTACATGTACACTCTCACTGTAATGGTAACACCGTCACACATGTACACTCTCATTGTAATGGACACAATCTCCTACATGTACACTCTCACTGTTATGGTAACACTCTCCTACATGTACACTCTCATTGTAATGGTAACACCGTCACACATGTACACTCTAACTGTAATGGTAACACTCCCCTACATGTACACTCTCACTGTTATGGTAACACTCTCCTACATGTACACTCTCACTGTTATGGTAACACTCTCCTACATATACACTCTCACTGTAATGGTAACACCGTCACACATGTACACTCTCATTGTAATGGTAACACTCTCCTACATGTACACTCTCACTGTTATGGTAACACTCTCCTACATGTACACTCTCACTGTTATGGTAACACTCTCCTACATGTACACTCTCACTGTTATGGTAACACCGTCACACATGTACACCCTCATTGTAATGGTAACACTCTCCTACATATACACTCTCACTGTAATGGTAACACCGTCACACATGTACACTCTCATTGTAATGGTAACACTCTCCTACATGTACACTCTCACTGTTATGGTAACACTCTCCTACATGTACACTCTCACTGTTATGGTAACACTCTCCTACATGTACACTCTCACTGTTATGGTAACACTCTCCTACATGTACACTCTCATTGTAATGGTAACACCGTCACACATGTACACTCTAACTGTAATGGTAACACTCCCCTACATGTACACTCTCACTGTTATGGTAACACTCTCCTACATGTACACTCTCACTGTTATGGTAACACTCTCCTACATGTACACTCTCACTGTAATGGTAACACTCTCCTACATGTACACTCTCACTGTAATGGTAACACCGTCACACATGTACACTCTCACTGTTATGGTAACACTCTCCTACATATACACTCTCACTGTTATGGTAACACTCTCCTACATATACACTCTCACTGTAATGGTAACACTCTCCTACATGTACACTCTCACTGTAATGGTAACACTCTCCTACATGTACACTCTCACTGTAATGGTAACACTCTCCTACATGTACACTCTCACTGTAATGGTAACACCGTCACACATGTACACTCTCATTGTAATGGTAACACTCTCCTACATGTACACTCTCACTGTTATGGTAACACTCTCCTACATGTACACTCTCACTGTAATGGTAACACTCTCCTACATGTACACTCTCACTGTTATGGTAACACCATCACCCATGTACACTCTCACTGTAATGGTAACACTCTCCTACATGTACACTCTCACTGTAATGGTAACACTCTCCTACATGTACACTCTCACTGTTATGGTAACACTCTCCTACATGTACACTCTCACTGTTATGGTAACACTCTCCTACATGTACACTCTCACTGTTATGGTAACACTCTCCTACATGTACACTCTCCTACATGTACACTCTCACTGTAATGGTAACACTCTCCTACATGTACACTCTCACTGTTATGGTAACACTCTCCTACATGTACACTCTCACTGTAATGGTAACACCGTCACACATGTACACTCACACTGTAATGGTAACACCCTCATATATGTGCATTTTGGTTTTGTGGACAATTTATTGTTTTACCGAAAGGTTACACTTGCCTATACGCTGAAAAATGTATATTTGAAATATTTTTTTATGCACGACTTAATTAAAATTTATAAAAGAAGTCATTAAGAATTAAATGAAAAAGGCAAATGATGCTGCGAGAAGATTCCCACAGACGTTACATGCCGTTAAAAGTTGACTGACCTGCTTGCTACGCGCCCGGGTTGTCTATGCAGGGCGGTACGACGGGGCGGACACGGCTCAGATGTAGGCTGCTGTAACAGACAAAAGTAGTTTTTTTCATCACCGGATTCTGCTCAGCGTTAGTCCTGGTGATATCTGTTTCTATGAGGAACTAATTAGCACAGCTACCCAGTCCTGGGGATACGTACACTACGTACACTATAAAATGGATTACGGCCCATGCATACAGCGGTGTATTATTGACTGCTTGCTGTCTGGCTGTGGCTGATAGGCCAGTATATAGCAGTGGACACTCCACACCAGGTTGGGTTGAGATCACGGTTCGCCGCCATCTATGGTAAACCATTTTAAACCATATCACCAATCGAGATATTTGGGGCGCCAAGTGTTACCCCCTTCATTTGGTCGACGAAATACAACTTTCGCAAGTCGCAAGTTTTTCAGAGAGCACACTCCACACCCCCGGTCGGAAGTTTTCAGAGAGCAACCCCCCCCCCCCCCCCCCTTGGCAAATTCCTAGATCCGCCCCTGAGCTACAACACGGAACAACGAACTGACAAAGCGCGAAAATCGGGGCTTCCGTCTCTAAACCCCGAATTATACAGAGAGACCTGCAAACTTATCATAGTATGGTACCGGGCTATACGAGGCATCTTGTACTCAGCGGGATATGGCCCCTCCCCCCTTGTAAGGCCATATCGCGACAGTGAGAAGTGTCGAGGTAGTTAGGAGCCATGTCTCCGGGAGTAACCCCTTACTCTTCGTACCAAAGAAAAATACAGGATCCCTATCAGGCCTACACAAACATAGACACCTGCACAGGTAGGATTCAAACCACACACTGGCGACTTGGGCCACCCTGGTAGAACACACACAATATCCGAACGCGCCACGTGCGAAGTCTCGGGATCACCACGCGATGTGAAAGGGGAGAAGGGGGGGGGGGTGTAATGAGAGGGGGCACGGTGTAACTGACCACTTCGAGACCCCCCAAACATGAGGCCGCTTTTGTGCAAATAAAGACTAATGTGAGGCAATAAACCTGTCAGTATAATGATATGCGGTTCGATAGAATGAAGAGTTTAAGGCCGCCTTTGTGCATAAACGGGTTAAAATGATTATCTTGAGCATGTTGAGTACGGATCCTGCTAATTCCTAAAGAATAGCCCTCACTCGTGCGCACATACATAAATAGATTCGGACAATTACTGGCTCAGACCCGCGGGGTATCCAGTACGATAAACACACCGCATGGCTGTTGGTTATGCAAATTGGGTTTCACATGGTATTTCACCATAGTGACTAAACATTGTTGTTACTGTCAGTGTCGATTATTCATCTGCTGTTAATTAATCAGCAGTTGAGCCTGCATACCAAGTGAGTCGGGAACCCCGCCGAGAATGCTTGAATAGAGCGCTATGAGGGGCCATTTGGGTCACATTGGAATTTTGAACGCGTTCAATATTGAACGCGTGATAGCCAGCTTACGCGCGTAAGTGACTGGCTTACGCGCGTAACTGACTGGGTTACGCGCGTAAGTGACTGGGTTACGCGCGTAAAATTCGTTAAAAATTCCAATGTGACCCAAATGGCCCCTCATAGAGATCTTTCGTTAAGTACGAGATAAAAAATGCCGAATCCTGGAGCGAATGTGCTGGATACCAATATGACGATGGCGGATGCGGGAGGGGGGGGGGCATAGGGCTCGTGCCCCCC
The DNA here is from genome assembly GCA_964019135.1 of Arenicola marina. NCBI lineage: Eukaryota > Metazoa > Annelida > Polychaeta > Arenicolidae > Arenicola > Arenicola marina. The sequence goes on along the minus strand of OZ025260.1, from coordinate 18,333,258 downwards.
CCCCCCTTCCATGGCGTAAAAAGGCCAATTTCGTCCACTTCCGTCGACATGTGCAGGCTAATATAACGCGTGCACCCACTTGCTAAGATTGGTGCCTCCCTGGCACCCCTTTCAACGGATTGTACGGAGTATGGTTGCAACTGGCTGGTGGGGGGGGGGGGGGGGGCGGGGGGCAGTAGCAGATCCAAGGGTAGGGGTGTTGAGGGGTTTAAGCAAAGATTTGTCCTGAGTTGTTTAAGCCCCCCTGACGTGTGGGGCCAAAAATGACGGTTGTTTTAACTGTAGGCTGGGAACCGGCCTAGAGCTGCTCGCAGCATACTAGGCGGGTAACTAGTAATTTTAAAGCCTCCGTGATTGGTCGAGCGCCAGTTGTCGTGCAGATGCTATGGCAAGCCAAAATGAATTTTCATATCTTCAAGAAATTAACCGTAAAATTGTTGTATACACGTCTTTACATGAGTTGGACATATGTCCTATTATTTAAAAACATATTACAATGTGAAGCAAATTGGATAATAATTTGGATTTCACATAGCATATGAAACATAGAGATTAGGAATAGAGAGACATTAAATTGTGTTTGCCCGGAAGGAGGATATTTTGGCAAATGTTATACTGGCAAAGCTGATGTCGTCCTCGTCGTCATTACTGGTTATAATTGTGTTGACGAAACGGAAACATTGCCTATATTCCGTGATAGTTCAGCGGCTAAACGAAAAATAATGTCGACTTGTGCATTTGGTGGTAAAAGCATGAAATTAGCCCACTTGTCCTTATAGCCTTTTATTTAAATTTAGCTAATGTCAAGTCGATTTTACCCCTGGCGGCTTTGGACGGGCAAATCTACCAAAAAAAAAGCTCAATATCTCGCAAATCGACGATCGAACTAATATTTTATGTTTATGCATAGCTTTTCGGGGTCGCTGAATTAAACAGAAGATATTTGTGTGTATCTAGGTGCAACGCATCCTCTAGTTCCACGATGGCGGACAAAGGCCAGCAAACATGCTCAATATCTTAAAAACTAAGGTGCAGGGTCCTTATATAGGGAAATGGCTCATGCGTTGTTCTCGAACATCCTGTGAGGACTTATTTTACCTTTGCTTACACAACCTATGGACAGACATCAAAATAACAGTTTTATCCTTCTTATTGTGAGTCCAAGATATCCCTTATAATTGGTGACATTGTCCACCATTTAAATCTGACTCGACACTTAACTAAATTCGATTAGACATGAATTTCTAACATGTGAGCCAAATTTCATCTTTTTACCACAAAATGACATGACATCCTGTAGTACAATTCGGCAATACTCCATGTGTTTAATGGTCAGCTAAAAAAGATCTAAAACACACGTTCATTATTGAAATGTAGTATTGTTGCAAAGGAGGGAAGACGGACGCGCACACACGTACAAACGTATGTAACTGTTTTCTTTCTTTTTCATAATTTAGAACACGTGGTAAGGCGTCTGACACCTACCCGCAATCTCGAACTTGATCATGTTCATACTGACTCCTCTCCGCAAGGTCTCTCGATCAGTTGCATTCATCAGTCGATTAAATTCCACTTTGGCTTTCCATAGTTTCGAGGTCCGAACACTGTTTTATAAGTCAGTATATGTCGTAATTAGATATTTCCTTAGATAAATTACAATGCGTGGTTTCGTGAAGCTATATAGAAAAATTTATGAGGTGCAGTATGGGAACATCAGTTATGTTTTTTAAATTTGGCGACTAAGGAAAAAGGCCGGAATTCCGGCCCTTTCTAAAATTGAGGATACCCGTTACCAGCGGTCTGTTTTCGGACAGGCAGGCTGGTTCCCAGCGAATTTTAACTGTTTCATGGGACATCGCACTCTCTGCCTTCGACTTCGGCTAACTCCGCTAGGGGCATCGTCCAAACGAAGGAACAGGAGCTGCACCTATAGCGAATGCGAGCTTAGGGACAGCGGTAGAGCCGGAAGGTCAATGTGGACTGTGGAGGGTATTAACGCGACTGACATTGAGACGAGCTATTTTGAGGATACATTGTACACGAGTCAAGGAAACAATATATGCAGAATATATGCATAAATACAGAATTAATGATTGACCATATAACCCGGATATAGGGCTATACAGTTCTCACGATCGGGCCGTGAGACTTCAGTTTTGGGGACAAACAAACACACGTGTTTCATGTTGAAGTATAGGCAGCTATAAGTCAATTTCTTTCCAGGTCTTATTCTAAAGACTATGAGTACCATTTCACTAAACATGGTTATAGGAGATATACGTTAAAATATTCGTAGGCGATGAAGCGCAGAACTTTGGGAATATACAAGGAAAAATCCGTCTTCAAAACACTCGAAAGCTAAAAATAACGTCCTAAATTTAGCCCTGCACCCGGGCTTTCGCAAGTTCCTCAAACAGCGAATGACATCACAGAGTTTCGCGTGCCTACGCGGTAAGAAAAATGGCGAGATCAAGTGATCGACTCAACCATTCCGCTGTCAAAATGGGCAGTGCATGGAGTAACTACACACGGATGCGTCATTAAACCACATGGTAAAGATAAAATAAGACCAGTGGGATGTTTCCGTATCACTTTTGGATCACGAAAAGACCAAGTTTCTTCATTTCTGTAAGTTTTCTGTTTGAAGCTTTGCGCCAACGTTGTCACCGGGGAGAATTTATATGACGTTATAATGCCTCGTGTTCGTACTAAATGCAAAAAAAACGTTAGTTTCTCAGTCGTATTGTCCGGTCGTATCAAATATTCCTCATTGTGATGGGGCAAACGAATAAAAAATATGTCGTCTATCCGTTTTGTGAAGCTATGTTTCTTAAATGTTCTTAATCATATCGCTAGGCCTTCCGCAATGGACCCACCCCTCGGCGCCTGGCTTTTGCGCAGGTAGTCTGGTTCCCAGTCTCTCTCGTTGCGAAACATATACGTCACGCCTACTATACAGATAGTCAGGATACCAGTGTGCGCAGAGATTCTAAACTCGTTCCGAACACGCGCTTCGTTTGTTTGTCCCAAAAATGAGTATGCCGGAAGTCTAAGCGAACAAGACTTTATAGCCCTATACGACCATAGTTTAGGCACTACTTGACGGTATATACTTCTCTGCGCACGACCTATTCGTGTGTAACCTTTAGAAATCCCAAACACTTGCATACTTTTTCCATTAGTTTTTACTTCGCATCCTTGTTAGTCTCAGGTCTCCGGGTTCCCATCTCCCGGTTTCAGACTCCCGGTTCCAACTTCACAGCGACTTCCGTGTCTCCTGGTTCCTGTTCCTAACTTCACGCTGCCCTGTCGTGAAGCCTATTGCTGTCGCACATAAACATGTATCCATGTAGGTTATAGTTACTCACGGACACGGTGTTGTGATGAGTCCACAGCTCTTGATGATCACGGCTGAACGGCTGGACGTCTTCTGCACACGGTGTGTTTGGAGACAGTACGCAGACAGCCGTACAATGTTAACAATTGGCTCGAACTCAACCATGAGAACAATACACGCCCTCGACAACAGATACCTACGTACTGCATCAATGCTTACCCGTCATTCTTGTGACATCATTGGGGAATTTTAAAATAACGCTCAGATCCAATGCTCCCAGAATTAAAGCCGCAGGACCTTACTTTTGCCACTTGCTACTAACGAACGCGTTTATAGTGATATCGTGGAATAAAAACTGTAAATTTCCATTAAAACAATTTCTTATTTGCTTGCCTTCCCTAAATAAAGTTAACTCTGAGCTAAAGAAAATCGTGGCACGAACACTTTAAGGTAAGGAGACTGCCCATGTAACAGTAGGCTACATTCTTGAAAGAGAATATATGAAAAGAGTATATCTTTTCAAGAATCAAGTATATGGTTTCAAGTATAAACTGTTACACGGGTATTCTCCGTAGCGTGCAGATGAATCATTTTTAAAATGTCTCATCCATGTAAAAATTATGCTTAAAACAACTTCCTGATGGCAAAATGTTTATTTAGGCAGCTAAATCCATATCATATGTCTGTGCGGTTCACAGCCTTGTCGAGTTCACAGCCTTGCACCGCACAGAGATATAACTGGCAAGCAGCATCTTCTTTCACGGTTGACAGAACTGACTCACTTGCCCTGAGGCGGAAAGCGGCATGTGATGACTCACCCACCTATCATAAATACTGCATGTGGGTGACGTGTCCATGCCGCTCCGTGTCTGCCCAGCCGATTATATCCGGGATGATATATATTATAACTTAAAGCTGCCAATACAAGTTTTCTTCTACGTTTTGATTTTCAAGAGGTTTTGCATATATGTGGCCGAGGTAAAAAGGCGGGCGTGTTTAAAACATCAGTAGCTGTGCGACCAACTAAAAGAACAGTCACAATTTCCTCAGTGTCTGCTCCTGTCTCCGTGTCTGCTCCCGGCTCTGTGTCTGCTCCCGGCTCTGTGTCTGCTCCTGTCTCCGTGTCTGCTCCTGTCTCCGTGTCTGCTCCCGGCTCTGTGTCTGCTCACAGCTCCGTGTCTGCTCACAGCTCCGTGTCTGCTCCCGGCTCCGTGTCTGCTCCCACCTCCGTGCCTGCTCCCGGCTCTGTGTCTGCTCACAGCTCCGTGTCTGCTCCAGGCTCTGTGTCTGCCCACAGCTCCGTGTCTGCTCCTGGCTCCGTGTCTGCTCCCGGCTCCGTGTCTGCTCCAGGCTCCGTGCCTGCTCCAGGCTCTGTGTCTGCCCACAGCTCCGTGTCTGCTCACAGCTCCGTGTCTGCTCCTGGCTCCGTGTCTGCTCCCGGCTCCGTGCCTGCTGCCGGCTCCGTGTCTGCTCCCACCTCCGTGCCTGCTCCCGGCTCCGTGTCTGCTCACAGCTCCGTGTCTGCTCACAGCTCCGTGTCTGCTCCCACCTCCGTGTCTGCTCCCGGCTCCGTGTCTGCTCCCGGCTCCGTGTCTGCTCCCGGCTCCGTGTTTGCTCCCGGCTCCGTGTCTGCTCCCGTCTCCGTGTCTGCTCCCGGCTCCGTGTCTGCGGCGCGGCGTTGAATGAGGCCAAATTTCAGCGCTGAGTCAACCATATTTCAGCGCGGATTCGACTTAATTTCAGCGCGGAGTCGACCACATTTCAGTGCGGAGTCGACCTCATTTTAGCGTGGAGTCGACCTCATTTCAGCGCGGAGTCGACTTAATTTCAGCGCGGAGTCGCCTACATTTCAGCGCGGAGTTGACTACATTTCAGCGCGGAGTCGACTACATTTCAGCACTGAGTCGACTAAATTTCAGCGCGGGGTCATTTAGTCGACTCCGCGCTGAAATTTAGTCGACTCCGCGCTGAAATTTAGGCGACTCCGCGCTGAAATTTAGACGACTCCGCGCTGAAATTGGGACTACTCCGCGCTGAAATTGTCCGTATGGGCCACAGTGGAGTCACAGTCCCAGCGGCCCGGCCGAGCCCGCTTGTGGGACGTGGCAGCCCGGCGCCCCGAGGCGAGAAAACGGGGACACGGCTAGCGCCGCTAGGGGTAGGAGGGTGTGACTGTGACCGGATTCTGGATAATAGGGATTGAATAAAAGCTGAAATTCGCAAAAAGAACTCCGCTATCAAATGAAAATTGATCTTTGATAGATATAATAACTAGGCTCGGAGTGAGCCTTAACAGTTTTCAAAAAAATTTAAGTCGTTGTAAGAAATTGCGAATAATTTGAAATGGTAGGAAAAATAAAACAGTAAGGACACGTCCGACCTGTTCGACTGCGGAGTCAGAAAAGGACGTTGAACACTCGTGAGGTTTAGACCTTGGTGTCTCTTTGGGGATCGGTACCCGCTCCGTTTCAACAGAATTATCCCCCGGCGTATAGCCGGAAGACACATTATAAATCGCGGACACGCCTCTATAAATAAACTTGCAGCTAACCTCAAGTTCATTATATGTTACTGTTGTGAAACATGCTGTGATGTTGACATCGCCTGAAATTCCTGGGCCCTTTCCCCGTTTGCATCAATTTATCTGGGAAACAATTCTTTTACGAAAGCGTGTCTAAAGTATTTGCACGCATAATGATGACAGACGGACGAACTTTAGCATCTTGACAATTCCCTTCTGCCCTGGACTGGAACTAAGATTAGAGACAACACGGATCATCGTGGACGGTCGCTGTGCTGTTCTGATACCAAATACCACGCTGTTATGTATGACACGGCTCGGTCACCTAAGTCATTTGACACACGGGGTGGCTAGGCACTGGATTGGGTGTAATGCTACATGTAAAGAAGCCCACTGACTCCCCCAGTTTTCACATTGTAAAAACTACCTGTTTTTAATCTGAATTATATAGGGGTTCGGATCAATGGGAAATCGTAGAAACAAAAGTACCTACGCAACTGTCTTTGTCATGTTTATTACATATACTACAACAGAACTTATTCTACATGATATAAATACCCACATGCCCTGCTTGAGCCCAAGCAAGAGGTCAGTGTAGTAAATTCGCGCCTCCTTTCGAATTGTCCTGTAATAATTCCTGTGATTCATACTTCAATCAACGTTTTCCTACTCATGAAAGTACTAAATCTTGTAACATTCTATGTCCTGATCAGTGAGTAATCTAGTCTTGTCAATAGAATTCCAGGTTGTACCTATGTGACAAGAATTCCATGTATGGAGCCTGCTTATCCCCTAAAACATTGCAACAAATCAACTTTCCATCAACAGTCTCGTAACAACTATTGGGAACAGAATTGAACATTTACATTGAATTCCCTAATTACAGTTCTGTTAAATCCCAGTAGCGGATCAAGTGGGGGGTGGGGTGGTGAAGAATGATTACAATGGCCAAGAGGGGGTCTTGGGAAATCTTCGGTGGGCTTCCCCTCCCCTCCCCCCCCCCTCCCCCACCCCGGTCGTAAGCGTTTCGAACCTTCCTGTGGACCCCCCTCCCCCCACCCCACCCCTTGACTATCTTTTGGTTCCGCGCCTGAATGTGAATAATGTATTTAGATTTAGAGATTAAACGACCATATTAAAGATTAACGATGAAATGTATCCCCTTTGACTGACACTTAAGCGTTTCATTAATATACATGCAAACATTGGCGGGAAACATTTTCCACACGTGACTTTACGTCGAGATGGCACGCTCTTTCATTCGCAGCACATTCTGGCCGATGCTGCTCCACGTGGAGTTAGATTGCAGCAGCGCTCGCTCGTTACGGAACTCCGCTGGTGTGGGCCACGTCCAGTGGTAAGCCCAGGTGTCCTTGCTCCAGTCCACATCCTCCTCCTTCACTCCCCAACCGGGGTAGCATGACTGCTTCAGACACATGACCTGGAGATGCCTCTCCAACCTGACAATCCCGGGGTTACGCTCGTAAATCTTGTACGGCTTCAGCAGTCCGTTGTAACCGAAATGATCTGGCCGGAAGTCTGTTAGGGATTCCTTCATTTTTCGCCAGAATGCCGCCCCCCGCTTTCCAAGGGATACCCCCAAGTTGATGTAATCTGGGAAAGGATAATAGGCATGAGCCCAGTCAAAGGACGCGACGGCCTCATACTTACGAAAGGAATTATCAATCTTCTGAGTCCATATGACGTCAACATCGGAGTAAATCCCGCCGTATTTAAGCATGATATCCACGCGGAAAACATCGCTGATCAGTTGGAGAGACTTGGCTTTTTGTCCGTGCACGACGTCGGGTAAAATGCGACGCACGAACCTCAGCCGCGGTTCTTCCTTGATTTTCACCCAATATTCCCCGCTCGGCTCCACATCCCCATGAACCAGTACCATATCCACTTGGGCCACATACAAGAGAGACAAACAAGAGAGATAGAACATATAATTGACGCGCTTCCCTCCAATCCAGAGGACATGAGCGATATTAGGGATGACATAATGTCTGGCATCCGGTTCCGGTGTGGGTGTCAGTTCCGTCCCATAAAGCAACGCGTTCACCACTCTGCTCAGCGCGTCTGTCTTGTGCCAGAAGTTGGCCGGGTACACCAGCTGGTACACAGACACGCATGTGCTGTCCCTCAAGTACGTGGCAGTCGTGGTGGCGTTATCTTCCGTCCTGAGTCTCTGGCACGTCGTCCGCGTCTTATTCCGCTCCAAAGCACTATCACTCTGTCCTACTCTAGACGCTAGGAGCCCAGCGCGGTCTACGCCCAGGTAGTTAAACACGTCCTCTTCGAAGATAAATTCGACGTTCTTGAGGAGCACGGTTGTCCAGTCGACAAACACTCCTCCCTGTGTGACTAAGATCTGCTTCACCAGAGTCTGCTGCGCTTGGTAACTACTGCAAGCGTTTTGCATCGACTCCAACGGTCTGCGCTCGAGTATATACAGTTCAGTTGACAGTTCGTCGAACCACGTGTCATAGTTATTGCTATCCACCACAGGTAAGTGTTTGTAGAAGAAAATCATTTTCTCCGGATTAAGAAAATGATACGCACTTTTCATGGTCAAGTAATGATTGAAGGTGAATCTGGCACTCGTTCCGCACCAAACGAAGTAGACTACACGAGGGATAACGCTTGACTGTGGCAGACGTGATGACCATGTCCGCCCTGTGATGTTGTCACCGTTGTCCAAGTTGACGTTATCATTCCATATCCGTTGCTGCCCGGTTGCGATGTCAGTCGCGGCAGGCGGTATCGCGAGGCGCACAGACCCGTTCTTTGACGCTGCGTTTTCAGTCAGGCGACACTCGCTTCCACCAACAAAATCACCATTGCCCGTTATAGACCGGAGATTTACTGGGAGGAGACGCCGCACGTGCTTACCTATCATTCTATCGACGACTTCGAAAGTGAACAGTCCTCCCAAGAAAGTCACCAAACAAATGATTAGAAGAGCAGCGCATCTGCGTCTTCTGATTTTCATAGTTATTTGGAGTCGGGATATCCTCTATATGCGCAATTTCCATGCAGACCGCAAATAATATAGATCCTTTCTAGATTCTTTCTTCTTCTTTAATAGTGTGCCCTATTGTTGTGGAAAAGACGTTGCAGCTCGTTTCCGGTTCCGGTACAGCGTAAATACCTCCAGTTAAAGACCCCGGATCAATGTTTTGGACACGCCTTTGCACTTCCGATAAAAGAATGTTTTACAGGAGGAATACTAAATCCACATCTATATAGTGGTCAGTCCAGCTATCAAACGAGGTACAACATTTCGCAGAGGCCGCTGGAAGCGTGAAGCTGGTGCGTATGCTGCGTACTCTCTAGCAGACTTACGGCGAGAACCTGTGTTAACACTTGGCACCCTCTCATAGCGTGAGAGACACATGCCCCATGACTCCACCCAATTGGCTACCTTTTAATGCACCATGCTTCACTTCTCGGCAAAATCGATGCCAATCAAGCCCGTGACATCCATGGGTAATACATTATTTATTCAGAACCGCAGGTAAAGGAAATCCCCATCCAACCATCATGCGGGGTGAAGGGGGGGGGGGGCGAATGGGGCGGTGGGGGGCGAAAGGGGGCGGGAGGGGACGATAGGGGGCGGAGGTAGCCCCAGAGGTCAGTCGTGATGAAAAACCTGGTCCCAGAACCCTTCTAAGTAATTTCCTCTGTGATTTCCGCCCGTTCCGTTTCCTAATGACTAATTAAAGGTTTATGTTTCCGGCGAAGGAAAATCAATTAGCGAGCCCCTCCGAAGGTGGCCCAACTTGATTTGAAAGCTTGACGGGGCAGAATACATCGATGACTATGTGTTGTGCGCCAAATAGAGTGTTTCGGGTGCTGAAATTGCTCATGGAGAGCCATCGTCTATATGAACGTAAAGTGCCACGTTACTGTTTAGTTAACTTTGTCTATTGACTATAAACAAATAAGACTATCTGTTATATCATGCTAGTCTTTACTTTCTGAAATCACGAAATCGGCATTTATTAAAGTAGCAAACCCGAGATATAACTTTCTTGGTAGGATAATACAGATTCGTAGGTTGAATGAATGAATGAAGTTTATATCAGTACTGTAGGCGCAACGCCCATGGTACAAGAACAATTCGTACAAGACATAATTATATAAAATTGAACGAAATTAATACAAAACACATTCATAGTCATAGATTACCACACGCTGCGCATTTGAATATTCAAATTTAATTTAAAGCTGCGAGAAGGTTTTTTCGCGTACAGTGGAGGCTAAATATATAAATGCTGCTAATTTCTTGATTTTTTTGACTATCTGTTGAAGCCATAGTTAAAATAAATTATCTTGGCTCGGATTTTCAAAGACAAAAGTGAGGTATATACATCTGGCGCATAGATTGATATAGTATCAGTAACAAGTGGCATTCATCTTCTAATAGGTATTCCCTGTGTTTTTCACAGTCTTGCGGCGGTGCATGGTTCAACACTTTTTCCGATTAGTCATTTTGTTCTGGATGTAGTGGGGGGGGGGAACTATAATTCTTTAATCTTTGCTGGTTCCCAGTTTAGCAGACACCAACCGGACGTAGACTGCAACAACGCTAATGAAAAATGTTGGGGTTGAGGAATCAGGTCTGTGGTACTGCAATGTAGTGAGGTACCCCCGTTAGACTTGTATCAATAACGGGACAAGTATGTAACATATATACACGAAAGTCTCATCACAAACCAAAATCCTGAATCGTGGATCCAACCATGCTTTGGGGTTGAGATCCCAAAATCATCCGCAGACTGCCGCTGCGCGGCGCCACCGGGCATCCGCGTATGTATACAATCGGTGAGGCGGGCTCGTGCTGCGGACTACGAAGCCGAGTTGCGGACCAGGCTGCCATTGCCCTACATATTGTATCAGGGCCACTTAGAGACAAGAGCGCCATTGTAACGATAGTGCAACTATGGCTCATCCACCCTCTGATAGGGTGACTTTTTGTCCTTACTTTGAAGTGTTATTCGGGTTGTCGTTGGTTCATGCGCAGCCAGATTTTATCTTTGTACAAAGCCCCGGCGCGTAGACCCTCTACTTCTATAATCCCCTTAGACTTTGGCCCAGGCGACCATCACCTTGCTATATAACGGAGCTGACTTATGACTTTGCACATTTATGTGCAGGCCACACGAACCTCATATTGACTGCTTTAACATATAGGATATAAACGTTTATTTTGTCAAAATGGCTGTGCTCGAAACTGGCGATATTGGTCTGCTGGGAGCGGTCACGTTGTTGGCGTGCCTTCAATTGGGTAAGTAAACAAATGGGTGAAGTAATAGCTGTTGTGAAGGTGTTCTAGACCATGTCCCAGAGGTATCGAGGGTGGGAACCAAGGGGGTACCACCCCGCCCCCCGCCCCCCCCCCCCCACTCTCGGTTTTGAACCGTATTTTGTTGTTATGAATTGTTGATAGGTAAGAACCCTGATGGATAGGTTGGTAGGTTGTTGCTGATAGGTAAGAACCCTGATAGACAGGTTGGTAGGTTGTTGCTGATAGGTAAGAACCCTGATAGATAGGTTGGTAGGTTGTTGCTGGAAGGTAAGAACCCTGATAAGACAGGTTGGTAGGTTGTTGCTGATAGGTAAGAACTCTGATAGTTAGGTTGGTCGGTTGCTGCTGATAGGTAAGAACCCTGATAAGACAGGTTGGTAGGTTGTTGTTGATAGGCAAGAACCCTGATAGACAGGTTGGTAGGTTGTTGCTGATAGGCAAGAACCCTGATAGACAGGTTGGTAGGTTGTTGCTGATAGGTAAGAACCCTGATAGACAGGTTGGTAGGTTGTTGCTGATAGGTAAGAACCCTGATAGACAGGTTGTTAGGTTGTTGCTGATAGGTAAGAACCCTGATAGACAGGTTGTTAGGTTGTTGCTGATAGGTAAGAACCCTGATAAGACAGGTATGTAGGTTGTTGCTGATAGGTAAGAACCCTGATAGACTGGTTGGTAGGTTGTTGCTGATAGGTAAGAACTCTGATGGTTAGGTTGGTAGGTTGTTGCTGATAGGTAAGAATTCTGATAGTTAGGTTGGTAGGTTATGGCTGATAGGTAAGAACCCTGATAAGACAGGTTGGTAGGTTGTTGCTGATAGGTAAGAACCCTGATAAGACAGGTTGGTAGGTTGTTGCTGATAGGTAAGAACTCTGATAGTTAGGTTGGTAGGTTGTTGCTGATAGGTAAGAACTCTGATAGTTAGGTTGGTAGGTTGTTGCTGATAGGTAAGAAATCTGATGGTTAGGTTGGTAGGTTGTTGCTCATATGTAAGAACTCTGATAGTTAGGTTGGTAGGTTGTTGCTGATAGGTAAGAACCCTGATAGACAGGTTGTTAGGTTGTTGCTGATAGGTAAGAACCCTGATAGACAGGTTGGTAGGTTGTTGCTGATAGGTAAGAACTCTGATAGTTAGGTTGGTAGGTTGTTGTTGATAGGCAAGAACCCTGATAGACAGGTTGGTAGGTTGTTGCTGCTAGGTAAGAACTCTGATAGTTAGGTTGGTAGGTTGTTGCTGATAGGTAAGAACCCTGATAGACAGGTTGTTAGGTTTTTGCTGATAGGTAAGACCCTGATAGACAGGTTGGTAGGTTGTTGCTGATAGGTAAGAACTCTGATAGTTAGGTTGGTAGGTTATTGCTGATAGGTAAGAACCCTAATAAGACAGGTTGGTAGGTTGTTGCTGATAGGTAAGAACCCTGATAGATAGGTTGGTAGGTTGTTGCTGATAGGTAAGAACTCTGATAGATAGGTTGGTAGGTTGTTGCTGATAGGTAAGAACCCTGATAAGACAGGTTGGTAGGTTGTTGCTGATAGGTAAGAACCCTGATAAGACAGGTTGGTAGGTTGTTGCTGATAGGTAAGAACTCTGATAGTTAGGTTGGTAGGTTGTTGCTGATAGGTAAGAACTCTGATAGTTAGGTTGGTAGGTTGTTGCTGATAGGTAAGAAATCTGATGGTTAGGTTGGTAGGTTGTTGCTGATAGGTAAGAACTCTGATAGTTAGGTTGGTAGGTTGTTGCTGATAGGTAAGAACCCTGATAGACAGGTTGTTAAGTTGTTGCTGATAGGTAAGAACCCTGATAGACAGGTTGGTAGGTTGTTGCTGATAGGTAAGAACTCTGATAGTTAGGTTGGTAGGTTGTTGCTGATAGGTAAGAACCCTGATAGACAGGTTGTTAGGTTTTTGCTGATAGGTAAGACCCTGATAGACAGGTTGGTAGGTTGTTGCTGATAGGTAAGAACTCTGATAGTTAGGTTGGTAGGTTATTGCTGATAGGTAAGAACCCTAATAAGACAGGTTGGTAGGTTGTTGCTGATAGGTAAGAACCCTGATAGATAGGTTGGTAGGTTGTTGCTGATAGGTAAGAACTCTGATAGATAGGTTGGTAGGTTGTTGCTGATAGGTAAGAACCCTGATAAGACAGGTTGGTAGGTTGTTGCTGATAGGTAAGAACTCTGATAGTTAGGTTGGTAGGTTGTTGCTGATAGGTAAGAACCCTGATAGTTAGGTTGGTAGGTTGTTGCTGATAGGTAAGAAATCTGATGGTTAGGTTGGTAGGTTGTTGCTGATAGGTAAGAACTCTGATAGATAGGTTGGTAGGTTGTTGCTGATAGGTAAGAACTCTGATAGATAGGTTGGTAGGTTGTTGCTGATAGGTAAGAACCCTGATAAGACAGGTTGGTAGGTTGTTGCTGATAGGTAAGAACTCTGATAGTTAGGTTGGTAGGTTGTTGCTGATAGGTAAGAACTCTGATAGTTAGGTTGGTAGGTTGTTGCTGATAGGTAAGAACCCTGATAAGACAGGTTGGTAGGTTGTTGCTGATAGGTAAGAACCCTGATAAGACAGGTTGGTAGGTTGTTGCTGATAGGTAAGAACTCTGATAGTTAGGTTGGTAGGTTGTTGCTGATAGGTAAGACCCTGATAGACAGGTTGGTAGGTTGTTGCTGATAGGTAAGAACTCTGATAGTTAGGTTGGTAGGTTATTGCTAATAGGTAAGAACCCTAATAAGACAGGTTGGTAGGTTGTTGCTGATAGGTAAGAACCCTAATAAGACAGGTTGTTAGGTTGTTGCTGATAGGTAAGAACCCTGATAGATAGGTTGGTAGGTTGTTGCTGATAGGTAAGAACTCTGATAGATAGGTTGGTAGGTTGTTGCTGATAGGTAAGAACCCTAATAAGACAGGTTGGTAGGTTGTTGCTGATAGGTAAGAACCCTGATAGATAGGTTGGTAGGTTGTTGCTGATAGGTAAGAACTCTGATAGATAGGTTGGTAGGTTGTTGCTGATAGGTAAGAACCCTGATAAGACAGGTTGGTAGGTCGTTGCTGATAGGTAAGAACCCTGATAGTTTGGTTAGTAGGTTGTTGCTGATAGGTAAGAACCCTGATAGACAGGTTGGTAGGTTGTTGCTGATAGGTAAGAACCCTGATAGATAGGTTGGTGGGTTGTTGCTGATAGGTAAGAACCCTGATAGACAAGTTGGTAGGAGGTTGCTGATAGGTAAGTACCGTGATCTACAGGTTGGTAGGTTGTTGCCGATAGGTAAGAACCCTGATAGACAGTTTGGCAGGTTGTGAATTGCACACCAGTTTAGGTCCCCCTCCCCCCATTCCGATCGAAATTGCGGTCTTGGGTAGGCCTACCTTTTGGCAGGATCTGGTTTAATTCAGGGCATATATAGATTTCACTGCCTGCGTGACGGCCGATGGTGAAGATCGGGACCAAGGTGCGGTGAAGAAAATAAGGATCCTGCTCAATCACGGTTTGAAGCCCCCCCCCCTTATTCTAACAAGTGTTTGATGTTAGTGGACGCTAGTGTATGTAGGTGAGTGCTATGCCATAGGCCCGGGTAATTCACTCAGGGGTCAGTCGGCTTGGGTTCGGATTAAATGTCTGTGCAGGCCAGTGCAGGTGTTGGGTGGAGAGGTGGGACAGGAGAAGGGTCGAATACGGTGAAGGCGGTGGGGGGAAGGGGGGTTAAAGTTCGTTCCAGATTCCCTGGCGACATCTATCGTCCAAAATAAACAATTGTTCCGGGTCAGAAAACCGATTCTCGCATGCGTCTGCCATGCTTGCGTATGCAGGTTAGGTGGATTCTATCGTGTTGTTATTCACCGTTACAAACAAAAAAAATGTCTCAATGAACTTTTCATTAACAGCTTATATTTAGACCCGCTTGATTAAGAACAGTTTAACAGTCCTGTCTCAAGCGCTCCCCGTTACACATGCCTGGTCGCTATGCAACAATGTTATTATCTCCAGAAAAAAACAAGTTCCAGAAGATCATATCAGAATCCTAGGGCGGGGGCACTGTTATACGAATCTGGTGGGTGGGTTCCGCGGGTGCCCCTTGATGCCTGAGGGAGCGGACATTTGTTATGAAAAAGATACAGCTATAGAGCGGACATTTAGGATGCAAAAGATATTCCTATATAGCGGATATTTGAAAACTTGCGATCGGGGGGGGAGGGGCGAGGGGGGGGGGGTTGAAATGTGCGTTTATAGAGGGGGTTTCCGCAAAAAAAACAACTTTCGAGCGGATTTTGGCGATAAAACGCACCGACCGCGCGAAGTTCGGCGGTGAAAAAGGGGGGCTATACCGCGGAACCTCCCCCCCCCCCCCAGCTTACAGCAATGTATTAAGAAACCCCTCGAAATCAGAATATGACCACTTTCCTGCTATGCACAGCACAGTGAAACTCGCAGTGCAACAAAGAAAAGGGGTTTAGCCATGCACCGAAGGAAAGTAGGCATCGGCAAAGTAAAAGTAACGAACTCCGACAGGATTTAGCCATCAACAAATGTGAAACAAGCATCGGCGAATGTAAAACACGCAACGCCGAATGATAAACAAGCATCGACGAATGAACAGGAAGCATCAACGAATAAAAAACAAGCATCGACTAATGGATTTTGACACCCAACAAAAAAAACAAGCAACAAAGTCCTGTTTGGTGTGCCGTATGTGTGTGTAGCATGAGGCCAGCCACATAGTTCTGTTACAACCCCTCCCGCACCCCCGCCGCTCTCCCTTGCATCTCTATAACTAGGACTTCATCCTCATGACCTCTCCCTCCACCCCCCGCCCCACCCACCATGCAAACTTGAGTGCTCAAACCGGACACAAAGACCATTGCCTACTAAATACAGTCAATCCGGATTCATACCCAGTCTACACTCAATACGGTCTAATCTGGATTCAATTCCAGCACACGACCGTAAATCGTTTCCTAAATACCATTTTTAAACATGACATGAATTGCTGCATCTAAAAGTTACTTGTTCTTAATAGATGTCGCTAGGCATTGATATTTCTGACTGTGTCGCTAGGCATTGTTCTTGCTATGTGTCGCTAGGCATTGTTCTTGCTATGTGTCGCTAGGCATTGTTCTTGCTATGTGTCGCTAGGCATTGTTCTTGCTATCTATCGCTAGCCATTGACTTTTCTGGCTATGTGTCGCTAGGCATTGTTCTTGCTATGTGTCGCTGGGCATTGTTCTTGCTATGTGTCGCTAGGCATGGTTCTTGCTATGTGTCGCTAGGCATTGTTCTTGCTATGTGTCGCTAGGCATTGTTCTTGCTATATGTCGCTAGCCATTGACTTGTTCTTGCTATATGTCGCTAGGCATTCACTTGTTCTTCTTATATGTCGCCAGGCATTGCCTTGTTCTTGCTATGTGTTGCTAGTCATTGAATTGTTCCTGCTATATGTCGCTAGACATTGACTTGTTCTTTCCACGGGTTGACTTATCAATTTGAGTTTACCTTATTTTATTTTTACGTAGCGGACTTTGCGACGAAGGTTGGCGCCAGCCGTTCAAAGTTCAAGGTGCAGCCTCCAGAGCTCAACGGGCCGCCCGAATTTGTCCGGACGTTCAGGGCACAGTAAGTACCAGCCCCCACTTTAACTAACGGAGATCTAATCCCGTCGGTTCGATGTCCTCCCTGATTAATTGCTCGATGTAAGGAATCTGCCCTGCCCAAAAAACGAATTTCCTCATCACGAAAATGTTCCATAGGGTTAACCCGAGGTCTGAACATCCTTGGTGCACGAATTACCGGGTGACGCCGCACGATGCTAAATTCGTCATTCGCCATTTTAATCTAACGAACTTATTCTAACAAGAGAGGTGGCTTAGGGTTAATCCTAAAGATTAGGATCATCTTATTTAGTAAAAAGAAAATTGGCTCATCCTGTCAAGGGATGTTGAGATCATCCTGCAATTTAGGATGATCTCCGTCAGTAAAAGTGGGGCCAGATGGCAAAAAAATATATTATCGCTGAGGGATTCAACCAAGCGAGGGGGGGCGGGAGTGGGAGGTGAAAGGTTGTCAAGTCCCCTCTGCCCCCTTTTTTTGTTGTTGTTTTTGCACTCACTCAATGCTGTTCAGAAGGCTCAAACTTTTTGAAGTGCAAGTCCCACGCAGTGAGCCCCTTCCCACCTCTCAGCTTTCACACCTGCCCTTGTGTCTTCAGCATTTTGGAGCACCCCCCTCCCCCCCCCCCCCCCTTCTCAGAGACTCCACTCACGCAATAGATATTTCTCAAGATTCGCCCCTGGTGTGTGTGCTCAGTATCAAAGTCACCGGCCTGTTTGCTTTTGTGTTCAAATATCTAATGCATTTATTTTCAAGATAATATTAATGTTTACATAAATATCCTATATATATATATATCCCTGCTGTATTTTATTATGCACGATTTCAGGCAAAACTGTTTGGAGTTCTTCCCCGTGTTCCTGAGCTGTCTGTGGTTGTCGGGAATCTTTTTTCATCAGCGTGAGTTACCGTTACGTCTAAGTTTCCAGGACTTCTAAATTGGAGCCGCACGACAGTCCCTGAGGAGTACAGGGGTTTTTACAATCATTAAAAAAAATTGATGGATCCATATACATTTTTGTGTCTTAAAACTTAATTTAACAAACCGTGTGTTACATTCATGAATACATCGCTTTAAAACAATTGGTATTTATGATGTTTGAATCCATATACAGTTTTTGTTTTGTGGCTTGCGAATTAATGAAGTCGAGTTGTTAAGCGTAAGTTTTACGTTTCTCAAATAAATTGATGGCAATGTCTCCCGGTACATCATGTTTGCTTACTGTATCTTTCTAGTGCCCGCTGCTCTCCTTGGGTTGGGTTACGTGTACGCCAGGGCACAATACTTCGATGGATATGCTCAAGACGCTGAAATGAGGTAGGTTCCTGCGACAATGGCTACAAATTTAAAACAGAGACTATGGGTTGTTTCAAACAACATATAGGCATTAATATATTGTGATAATGTAACATTGTGATATATCATACGATGAAATCGTTAAAGGGTGCGTGTTGATGGACGAACAATTTTATATTGTGATAGGCTACGTAATATAGATTATGTGAGTTAGATTATGTGACTTTGACATAAATTATGTGATAAATACTATGTGATATAGACTATGTGTTATAGACTATGTGATATAGACTATGTAATATAGACTATGTGATATAGACTTTGTGATATGGACTATGTAATATCGACTATGTGATATCGAGTGTGATATATAGACTCTGCCATTGGCTCTTGACTTTCACTTGAAATGTTGCTGCTTAGGTAGCTTTGTATCTTAGTTGCCTAGTAGCGTTGTCAACGCCAACAAAGGGAGCTCGTTCTCTGTATCACTATGGCGTAAGTTGAACGCCCTCTACCCGGAGATCGTAGCGTGGTGGTTTAAGGTAAATATAGGCGTTGGCCAATCAATTAAACCCGGGCGCTTTATTTGCACCATGAATGAATTTCACCTCATGGCATACATGTATTTCTCCCCCCAGGTTACCAGGGTTCTACCTCTCGGTGAAATGCCTCAAGGGATTCCTGGCGCTCAGTGCCCTGGGCATCACCCACAACATCCTCTACCACTGGATAGGAATCAACATGAAAGCCTTCGTCCCCTTTATGTAAAACGCTTGCCCATCTTGCCCACGAACATGTGCACTGTCAATTTAACACGTGATGAAGGTCATCGAGTTAAACTCAATAACCGGAAAATTCGCTTTTAACCGCGAAAATATCCTTAAGCTTAGGCTATATTTGCTCAAAAGTCCATGAAACCCGACGCACGAAGAATTCTTTGCATGGAAGACTGTGTAGTATAACGGGCTTCGCGTATTATTAAATGCATTACGGTATATTATATATGGTAGCCAACAAATAAAACTGTACGTGGAATTGACATATGTATCATATTTGATTTGCAATATAGCTTGTTCATGTAAGTTAAGTTCATTTATCATGGACGAATTAACTTATCTATTGAGTTGACACCACAATTAAACGTAATCCTGTTGCCCCAGAGCACATTTCCCTACACAGACATCAAAGACATTTTGTTAACAATGTGCAGTAATATATAATATACGGATTGTGTAACTTACACGCAGATTTACATAAGATAGTTTTAAGCCTTACGCAAGTTAGGGTAGGGTGGGGCAAGACGCCCAGGTGGGGTAAAACGCCCATGCCCAAAATAACCCAGACGCGCATGTTCCGGAAGACTATGAGTGACGCATACATGTCACGTGATCATATGCGAACGTCTTCTGGAAGCGTGGGGTCGAGTATGCAAAAATAAGTATATCATTGACAATTTCCCATTTTGACCTCCTTTTTTGTAAAATTGCTCTAGAATTATTGGCTCACCATAGCTGACTTATGAGGATTCAGGTCTGATTACCAGGTCAGTCACAATAACAAGATTATAAACTGTAACGATGTGTCTGTGAATTTGGGCAATAATTGCATAAAGGCGGGCTAGGCTAAAATAACAATACTGTTGTCTGATGGGGTAAAACGCCCACTTCATTTTGGGGCAAAACGCCTACCAGATTATTGGGTAGGCGTTTTACCCCATTGGTAGGCGTTTTGCCCCATTATCAATTCTCTCATTAAAAATATATTTCTTGTTTAACACATAGATCGAAAATTCGTCTACTTTATTAATGTTCATCATATAATAGAACATAATGGAAGCGATTAAAGCTGCTCATACATATATTATTCACCTATATCATGACTTTACAAACAGGGCGTTTTGCCCCACACCCGTACAAAACGCCCCAAAATGGAATCTTATCTTTTCGTTTTCCACGCCTTACGGCTAATATTTACAAAGAAATCCATGTATCATTAACGTAGAGCCATGCGTGATGAAGGTCTCTGACGTTATCTAGATTTGCTCGTATCATACTGAAAATAAATATGGCGCATCTTGCTTAAGGTAGGCGTTTTGCCCCACTCTACCCTACGTGTATTTTTGCGTGTGAAGGACATTTTTGATGATTTGCGAGTTGGGACCGCGGTACCAGGCTAACACAAGACGCACTCTCTGCCTTCGACTCACTCCGCTAGGGCTCCATTATATCGGTTTTCGTCTACGTACGTCCTCAATGCATTTTCACACTCACTCGCCAGGGCGGCGCTGCGCAAATCGATAGGAAAAATGCGTCGCGCATTTCTACAAATTAGTGCTGGGACCCAGCCTCAGCCTAATGACACATGAAATCAGGGGATGAAAACAAAGAGTTCTGTCACAATTATAACTTTTTCGAAAGGGTACAAACAAGCTTCCCGCAGAAAAAAAAATCTTGTTTTGCGCAGCGCCGCCCTGTATGGCGAGCGAGTGTGAACGTTAAGCTGGTACCGCCGCTCAAACTCATACAAGTATAGTCTCCTCCATAGCCCCCCGCTGCGTGGCCAGCTCGCTCAGATTGGGTCTGTAAACGGCTAAATTCACTGTACGGAATTCCGTACAGTGACGTCACAAAATCCCATCAGCCTTCGCGGCATCTCACCAACCAAGATGGCGAGAGCAAGTGGTCGACATAACCATTCCCATGCAAAGCTGTGTGGTGCCTGGCGTAAGAACACAATAGTGCGTCATTACACTACACGATAAAGGTAAAACAAGACCGTTTTGATGTTTTGGTATCACTTTTTGATCATGACAAGACACAGTTTCTCCATTGTTTTAAACTTTGCAGTCGGCTTCATCGGTGGTTTACTGGCGCAGGTACCAACTCGGCAAAAATATGTCGGAAAGTCGCTGAGCCTAAGGGACGGGATATTTGATCCCAAGGGCGAGAGGGGGCGATGGTTTTGTTTCACTTTGAAACTTTAAATCTAGAAGTCGATATATTTTTGGATGCAAAGAGGTTTAATGTCCAAAATTTAGATGTCTAAAATCTAGTTACAGCTATATAGGCACTGTAAAGCGACGGAAAGAGGGGAAATGGGGTAGCCCCGTTCCATAACCCCCCCTGGTTATTCCGCTGTGGACCGCGCCGGAGCAGGCTCTCTCGTCTCCGTATCGTGCGAGGCCTGCAAGTCAGAGAGACTCGTTTCAGGACTAGGGGTGAGGGAGGGGATGGGGGTGCGACTATGCCGCCCAATACCGCCCGCCCCTCCCTCTGTCACTTTACGATGCCCGTGAATTTAGCATTCAAGGTGTGATCTCTCAATTTAACTGCAAAGTTATTAAAACGGCATTAAATCAGTCAGGGGTGGATCTAGGAATTTGGAAAGGGGAGGGGGGTTGCTCTCTAAAAACTTGCGACCGGGTTGTAAGGGGGGGGGGGGTTGCTCTCTAAAAACTTGCGACCGCGTTGCAACCCCCCTGACCCCACCTCTAGATCTGCCCCTGATCTTAGCAGTATCTTCCTGTTGGAAGTTGAAGGAAGGGAGTTGGAATTAATGTGGTGAAAATTTTCTTCCATCACTATATATACATGTATAATATATATATCATAATAATATCTGTCCTGCTAAAAGCCTTACCTGGCTGTAAGGTTAGCCTTGACACATGGCTCTCTTGACCTCGCACCTAAAGGAGACGAGAGAGAGCCATGAAGCCAGTTTCGGTTGTGAGCGTTAATTTAAAAATCAGCGCCCTTCGGCCGTCGATTGCAGAACGTACAGAAATAAACGGTCCTTATCAATTTGTCAAGTTGTTCTTCATACCTTTTATAGTTCAAAGGGCAATGAGATTGAAAACAAACAAAATCCACCACTGTTTGTACTGGTGAAAGTTTTCAACAACAATTTTCAACAACTCTCCCCGCCGCCATGTCGCTGTTACGTCACAGTTCTCGTCGATCTCCCGGCAGACGGAGCTCGTTCCTCGCATCACAATTTTTCCTAGGACTGTGGCGTAAGCGTAACGCCCTCTGCCGCCCTCTGCCTCTGCATATTTCGTTTATATGCGTTAAAACTATTTCAGGAGCAAGTTTAAATCTTATTTCAGCCAAAACTCTTTCACTTTCTCCAAAACTTTGTCAACGGCGGCCATGGTGCACCCGCTGAGCTAAAGTTAGCACAGCCAATGAGAATATTCGAAACAGACAGAGCGCGTTGACCAATCCCTGCCAACCTTAGATTAGCCGTTTACAGCCTCACATGGAGCGAGCGGAGGTGGGGCTGTGGAAGAGCCTAATACAAGTATGCCTTGCTGAACGAGCGAAGTTGGGGCCGCGGAACCAGGCTATGGGAAAGGCGACAACAGAGATATAATGGAGCCCTATGTTTTATTCTTGAAAACTATAATGTTGCAAGAAATTTCAGCTGATTTGACCGATTCTAAGAATCTTGAAATTTGCCCCCGGCCGACAGCAGCGGTAAAAGCTGGCTTGCGTAGCGCCACCATGCGGGGAGCTAAACACAAGAAATCGCTGATTGAGTTCGCAAAGAGACCATAAACCGTCGCCAGCAAGACAATCAATGTGCACGTTATGCATATGATCAGCAGTCACCTGTGAGTATAAAGATGGGGGTGGTTGGGGGGGGGGGGGGTGCCGGGACAAGGGGCATTTCCTTTCCTCGCGAATGGGCTTTCATTTCACCGTGAACTGAGAATTCAGGGGAGTACCGGGGAATAAAGAAATGTAGTCTTCGCGATCTGGGAACACAAACACCTCTCCTATGCTAAACGTCTTAGTCTTCAGTCTCACTGTCGATCACACTATCTGGCAAGGCCTATATTATGCCTGCTTGCAAATAAAAAGTTGCCCCTTGATGCCTGAGGGAGCGGACATTTGCGATGAAAACGAGCGGGTTGCCGTGAAAAAATGCCCCTTTCGAGCCGACTTTGGCCTTAAAACGCACCGACCGAGCGGATTTGGGCGGTATAACGCCCCGAACGAGCGGATTTTGGGCGATGAAAAAGGGAGGGGGCTTTACTGCGGAACCCCCCCGCCAACAGCAATGTATTAAGTATCTCTCCCCGCCCCGGGGCGTAGCAGAAAAACTCATATTCCCGGTTTGTTGATGTTTTTTCTGGAACATCATTTTTTAATCTAATTCTTGAGAATACCTAACTTTTTATCCGATGTGCACTTATTATAACTTCTTATAAATCGCTGATATGGGCCGATATACATGTCTTTGGGAATCTGAGCTCACGTAACATGGGCCTTTTTAAGTAGCAACCAAATATGGCTAACAGGGAGCGCTGCAAGAGAGGACTGTCAGACCGGTCTTGATCTAGTGGAATATTATCTGTGATTCCATTATACCTAAAGGAACGTTTATGGAGACGTCTTGTATGTTTGTTATGTGAGCCAACCAATCCCTGACAAAAGGGACGTTGAAGCCGGCCATGTTTGTCATAAAAAAGTAGTAGCTGGCGAAAGATATTTAAACTTATATTCAATCGATGATCCATATGTCTATCTGATTGTGACGATGGTGGAGACCAACATTATTCTATATACTGCCACTGCTCCACATGCTCAATGTGACGACAGTGGTGAGTCGAGACCCATCTCCACATGATAAGCACATACATTTACTACACTACAGCCGGTCACCGGTCGTCGCCAGCGAGCCATAAGACGTCCCTCGTTGACCTCGCGGCTACATACTTAGCTTAGACTTTCGCCGGAGAGCCAACTGGTAGGCCTACAGCGGTTGGGCTACTTTTGAGGCCTGACTCACCACTTCTATAGCTGTCAGCACGAATGCCCATATTTTATGCATACACTGACATTCGTCTGTTGGGCTGTGTACAATTACAATGGCGGTGGTCGAGACAGGTGATATTGGGCTTCTGGGAGCTGTCACGCTGGTAGCGTGCTTGCAACTAGGTAAGTAAGAAAGACATGTAGTGCTCGTTAGATTAGGTTATCTGTCTCCTCCTCGAAGGAATTATACCGAGGTGTGGGGGTGTGCTTACAATTTCTATACCCCCGTGATGAAAGGAGTGGAGGGGTGGGGGCGTACACATTGGAATGTTATTTATTCAGAGTGACTCCAAGGGGGCAGTCGCTCCCAGAACTGATGCCTGGGGGCCCCCTCCCCCCAACATCCCCTGTCGCACCCATAATTAAGCGTCTCCCGGAACACGCTATTGATTAACTCCCCCGGAGGACACGCCCGTGATTTCTATTGAATGATGTCGTGTAGGATAGGCCTATGGGTTTCCTGACGATCCTTAAAACGGTTTTAATGGCACTGTGCCTCCGTCAACGTGTGGATATGTGGTAAAGTGTCCAGTGGGTTATGGGTTATTCGGTGACCGCGCTGCGATGACAATATACCGCCTGGTTAATTTTTTCGGTACTTACATGAATGTCCATCTTTATTTAGTGGAATATGCGAAGTTGGTTGGTGCCTGCCGCCGCAAGTACAAAGTGATTCCTCCTGAAATGACCGGCCCACCGGAGTTGGTGCGAACGTTCAGGGCGCAGTAAGTGATTGATCAACAACCCTAAACAGCAACCACGGCTACAGTCTTGCGTAACATATGCTGCTCTTTGCTAATTTGAGAAAAAAAGGCGGGCGAAAATAGTGTTTTTGACTTTTTTAGTTTTTGCCTAATTAACATCGTCATCTTACTATACAATTTAATTTTCTGCAATATTTTAATATTGTTTTTCAGGCAAAACTGTCTGGAGTTCTTCCCTGTGTTTTTAAGCTGCATGTGGATGTCAGGACTTTTTTTTCACCAGCGTAAGTTAGCTGTACATTATTTCTGTTTCATTAGTCCACAAGTATATATAGCTCTATACCAGAATATACCAATGTGTATTTAATATAAATATATAATGAAACAATAATTTATATACATGTAGTTTGTTTTGTCAGTCTTGATCGTGCGGCTTACGTGTACTTAATTGTTTACATATCCACGTCGTCTTGAACGTGCGGCTTAATTACGTGTAATTGTTTACATATCCACGTCGTCTGGATCGTGCGGCTTAATTACGTGTAATTGTTTACATATCCACGTCGTCTGGATCGTGCGGCTTAATTACGTGTAATTGTTTACATATCCACGTCGTCTTGATCGTGCGGCTTAATTACGTGTACGTGTTTACATATCCACGTGGTTTCATTCCAGTTCCAGCTGCTATCTTGGGCGTGGTTTACATATACGCCAGAACTCAGTACTTCCAGGGGTACACAGAAGACGCTGAAAAAAGGTATAGGACATGGTGAAACCGTGATACTTCAACATGTCTAACTTGAATACCATTACAACTGTACTGATACATGTGTCAATCAAACAGGATGGTAACGACTTTGTCTAGATTTGTGCAATTTGCATAATATACTCTGTATGGCCAATTTATTATTCGCATGAAAGAAAATAAGCAGTCCAGCCTCTCTTCATATTGATCAGATTGTATTCAAACAAAAGACGTTCAGTTATAAGACTAACATATTGTTGGTATGGTCAACAAATATGTAAGTAATGCATACATTTCTCATGACATATCTAAAACGTGTTTGCTGTTGATGTTATTATGACTTCAGTTTGTCACACGTGGTGATGTTTCTTTCTTCTTCTTTTTTTTTTTGGGGGGGGGGGGGGGGGGCAAGGCCCCGGGGTATTTCTGTTCCTCGGAAATGGGTTTTTCACTTTACCGTGGGAAGGAGGCAATTAATTCTTCGTGAACTGGGAATGGGGTATTAGCCGACCGACATGATCAAGGATTTTCATTCATCGTGACCTGGGAATTTTAATATTTAATAACCGTTAATCGGGAAATCGCTGATTTATATCATGTATCCGCCCTTCCCTTCCTCGGAGTGATCCTTTTTAATTCATCGTGCCATGAGAATACAGATATTTCTTCTTCGTGATCTGGGAGGACGACCCCCCCCCCCCCCCCCCCATGTTTTTAGGGGTTTTCTACTTCGAGACACGAAAACGGTGGCTTAATTTGCTCCATAATTCACTCTCTCCTCATGTCCCAGCGTTTCTTCCTCCAGGTTACCCGGGTTTTACCTCTCAGTGAACTGCCTCAAGGGATTCCTCGTGCTTGCCGGATTGGGCATCACCCACAACGTCCTCTACCACTGGATAGGAATCAACATGAAGGCCTTCGTCCCCTTTATCTAAAGCTTCAAGTTGCCTTTCAACGTTTAACACTGTATAGGTGTATGACAGCCACAATATATTACCTATTCCTTTTATGTTAGTCAGAGTTTTGCTCCGAAACTACCGCTAGAGAAAAGTGATTTCGTTATATCGGGTATTTTGCCGCGTGGGCCTATTATGAAGCCACTGAAGAAAATAATGTCCATCTTATAAATCTTGTCCACAGTTTTTGGACTTTATATATTTATATTACATATTAATGTACATCATGTCAGTTATGTGCAACTTATCTTATACATAATGACGCCTCCATGACGGATGGGACCGATTCTCTAACACACGAGATCCTGGCGGATGTATCACGCCTTGTAAGGTCACGAAACGCTACAGACGTCCCGGGATACCGTAGCGGTTGTTATGGTATTCTCGTCATACGTAACCCTATTTTTAGTCAACAATGTGTGGCTCGGTATATCAGGTCTAGAACTGGCACTTCAGCACTTCAGCCGACTGATCCGCGAGGATATGTTGCTCCTGTTCAAAGAGGGGTAATATATATCCACCACGTGCCCTCCTGATAGGGCAAAAATATATGTTAGATGGTCGCGATATATGTTACCTCTCTTCGAACAGGAGTAACGCAAATCTATTGAAATATGTGGACTGCTCCTTGAAGTTGCCGAATAATCAAGATATTTTTAAGAGTGTAAATATAAAATTTACATCTTACACCTTTACATGTCCATATATATGTCCCGTTGAAGCAAATAAAAATGAATGCAACTGCACATTTGTAATTATGTGTGCAATGCATGCAGCAAGGATTCAACGTTTTTGTTTCATTTGCTTTGGCACTTTTTGCATGCTAGCCTATTGATGTTTCTCAAGGATCGAGCAAGTCACGTCAGTCAGCTTGTATGATGGGGTAGCCATTTACTGACAGCCGTTAGTTTACACTTAGATTCTCGCTTGTAATCTCATTGTTCGAAGTCAGATATATAAGTTTTAAACTGCACGTGCTGTCTATGCAAAAGAAAAATCATGTTAGTCCGTATGCCATAAACAATTAACGGCGTATCCAATTAATCAATTTCAAACCCATGCACATTTTAATTTCAATTTGCTTTTTGGTCCCTGATTGCCTCAACGTTAAATGACCGCCATTCAACATCAGGGGCCGTATTAAAAATCACCACTTAGGCTACGCCACTAGACTTCGACTAAACGGATCTTGGCAGTAAAACGTCCCGACCGAGGGGATTTTGGCGGTCCAAAAGAGGAGACTTAGCCGCGGACCCCCCCCCCCCCCCAAACCCAGCACTCTACCAAGTACCCCCCCCCCCTCCCCAACCCAGCAATGTATCAAGTACTCCCCCCTCCCCCCCAACCCAGCAATGTATGAAGTACCTCCCCCCCCCCCCATCTTCGGGAATACGCTCGGGTCAAGCTAGTCTCTTCTGCAGACTCCTTGAATACTTGAGGGGAGTTCGTGGAGCAGACTAGGGTCAAGCGGTCTTTACACCACAACTAATTGATGATACCGCCACAATACTTCTCGTACAGAGACAGCCGCGTCCCTCCCACGGCCCTCACTTATGCGCCCTTTATCAGTGTCTCTAAATAGCACCTCTGCACCAGGGTCTGCACCCAGCTGGCCACATCGGTGGCACTTGAAGTTTGTAGTTGCACGCGCCGAGGTGCCATTTCAAATGACTACATCACTATATATATATGTGCTTCCGGTTTGCAAGTTCCACTTCAATTTATACTTTAATTCCGGCGCCTTGGTCAGTTAATTCTTCGCACGATATCACATGATCATACACAGAGCATGCCACAGTTTGGGAGTCATGCCTGGATGCTTTTACCAAGTAGTTACATCCGCCTGTGTGGTTTTCCATGTCGGTACTCCCCATGCTTGACAGCGAGGAAAAGATATAGTTCTCATAGAACAAAATGGCTGGATTTACCAGATTCATCGTTATATTTTGAAGAGCAAACTAGAAAGGTATCAATTACTTCGAACCAATTATTAAAATAGCGCATTTTCAACGCAAATAGTGGTATCATTCGTGAGGAACTTGCATTATCGCTCGGCTACTGTAGTCTTCCGTTTTCTTGCGTGCGCTTGCGCTGATGGAGGAGGAAAACATGAAATTTGAGATAACTTATTAATATCCTGAAAACAAGGCACGATCGTAACTATAAGTTGATTATTTATAAATTTCGGACGAAGTTAGATACAGCTACATATATTTGTCAATATGTAAATATTATCACATTCAATTATATCGTTCAGTTAACAATGTGCCGTCACATATATAATTTATTTTTAATGGGTGTAATTTGTTATATCCTCAGATATCAAGAGGCGACATCATTGGGCTTCCTATTATCCATCACTATGACTACGTATCTGATCTACCCCCGGGTCACCGATTTGCAATGCGAAAATTTCATGGCGTGATGAAGTTTCTTAAAATAGACAATGTGATTTCTATGAAACAAGTTGTGCAACCGGATCCCGTGAGTGCCAGAACAGCTCAACTGGCGCATTCCGCTAATTATATTGACAATTTTTTTGCGGGAAACACAACGGAAGATGAGCAAAGGCGGACTGGGTTTGTATGGAGTGAAGGACTTCTTCGCAGATGTAGACTAGAGACGGGTAAATATTGTAGTTATAATTTAACTTTTTTTACGATGCAACACTATGAACATCGGTACGACGTATAGACAAGAAAAACGGAGTGCCAAAATGCTAAACGTGCACATTTATTGTTCTTAGCACAGCAGTAGGCTCTAGAAATGTTATTTGTCGGAGATAAATATCGTAGCAAAACAGTTGCTGCAAAATATTTTCGATAAGACCTAACCCATTAAATGCTTTAAACCAAAGCTCTAAATATACTGTCGAAAATTGAACAAGTTCTATATAACGTATATTGTCTCTACACAGGATACTATTATTTGTTTATGTTCATTTGGGTTACTAGTAAAAAAACGTCACACGGCCCGAAGAGGTATTATGGCGAACAATTGGCTCCAGGTGGCACAATACTGGGGGCTCGACTGGCGTTGGGGCGCGGCCTAGCGTGTAGCACGGGCGGCGGAACACACCACGCTTTCCCGACGCACGGCTCGGGGTATTGCCTCATCAATGACTTGGCTATCACCGCCAGATACTTGATATCAAAAAGCCTGGCTCACAGAGTACTAATCGTCGACTTAGACGTCCATCAGGTTGGATACTTTAAAATATGAACTTCTTGCTAGCGAGAGTAAACCACGCTCGTATACTTGTCAGATATGTAGCTTCATTACGGTATCAATAGTAGTTGTTGCTGAACTGCTGCATGGTGGGGAAATGGACGATAATGATGTGTACAAGGCAAACGCGTGTGTTCCATGTGTGACGCAATGTCAGGTCTGTCCTAATGGATTAGAATCAAATGTTCAGATCATAGGCGCAGCTCAAATATTGTCGCGATCTCTCCGCAGCGCCCCGGCAGAAGGCGTTCCTAATTTGAGAAACGATCTCCCTCTACTGAGAGAGCCATATTCTCGTTGTCTAAGTACCGTAGTCTATTAAAATTTACCTTTACTTAGGTAGTGAGTGCAGCCCTACCGTAGACTTCTAAATAATATAAGTTAGTTAACCGGGCTTAGACAAATAGCGTAGCCTCATGGATCATGATTTTATAGTGCCAAAGGGACCAACACGGATTCTTGCCGCGCCGACTTGGTTGACAAAACACGATAGAATCTTCAATTCTCCTCTTAGTTTAATTTATTAGCCAATAAAATTATTATTGTTCCTTCGTCATGACCTCGAAAATAAGGGTGAATTATATCATGTTCATCCGTGGGTCGTTAATCGCCTTTGTTAAATTAAGTAGCGGGTTATATGGTGAAATGCTGGAATGGAATTGTTCATTCTGATCTAGGTACCAAATCAGCATAGTGCGACAGATCTGGCATGGCGTCAAAACTAGAGACGAAAGCATTACAGCGTGTGTTGTGATTTGAGTATTCCGCTTTGTTTCGTGGCATTTGCGCTAGTGGCTGAATAATCCATCTGTGACGAAGAAATGGGCTAAAAATAATATATAAATATTCTCTTATTCTATTACATATTGTTGATATATATATATCACAAATGACACCTTTACTAACGCCAGACTTATAAAACTTCCAAATCACTTTCAGGGAGACGGTACTGCGTTTATCTTTCAAAACGATGAACAAGTCTTCACCTTTTCGATGCACTGTCAAAGTAACTTCCCCATTAAAAAGGAGAAAAGCAACCTGGACATTGGCCTTAGTGATGGAACCGGCGTAAGTGACAAAGCAACGACGATACCTGCCATCGTGTTGCAAGTGACTACCTCTAATAGAAAGGGTTTACCCCGGGGGTGTGGGGGCACTACATATTACGTATACATATATATGAGCCGCACGACCCCTTTTCTGCCTGTTTTCTCTCTTTCTTGTGTATATTTCACAGATGCTACGTTTCAACTAATTATTCCAAGATTTGTCTTATGGCGGTTGTTCCCATGTATGCACGAAGGTGGCCTAAATTAACACATACGCAATTATTTGCAGGATGACAAGTACTTGTCAGAACTACAGAGACACTTACCCAGAATCATCGAAGATTTTAGTCCAGATATCATTTTGTACGATGCTGGGGTCGACACTCACAGGGATGATGAACTGGGGAAACTTAATCTGACCGATATGGGTAAGGTGTGACTGTTACGAACGGATTTATTTTCCAGTTGATTTCGTTCGATTTAGCCCATACATACGCAAAGGTCCCCTAAAAATGCCAATCCATGTAGTATGAGGGTAATCGTCTGCAATATAATGACGGATGCAACAGAACAATACCTTCAAGACTACCGCTATTCCTTGCGTGTATACCTGTATCATTTTAGAATGAAGGCACTTTGTGGCATTCTTATGAGATGCTGCGCATTTTGCATTCATTCTGATAACCATAAACACATCCCTATGTATAACGATTGCCACCTAAAACAATGTCCTTTAGCTTTAATAATATAGCTACAGACTAATGTACAAGTAAAATAATAAGGAAAAAGTTTATTCTAGCATATGAAAGAAGGTCATAAAACCAGCCTTGGGCGGTGATTGTTAATGTCAAATGCTTAGAACACATGCAGTATTAGAACAAGCAAGTTTCCACACATATTTCTCATTGTAGCTTTCAAAGCATGATCAATTATGCCATACCGCCTTTGTTAGGACTGTACAGACGAGACCACTACGTGCTGGACACCAGCGTCTCCCAGGGTATCCCGTGCATGACTGTGATAGGCGGAGGGTACAGCAGGGATCTCGACGTCCTCTCCGCCAGGCACACCATCGTCCACAGGGCCGCCACAAAGGTAACACAGAGGCTTATATAGTCCAAGTTTTTAAAAAATATTATTGATATAGGCACAATAATGGAATGAGTTACTTGATGAATTAATTCTGCAGCTGGCAGAATTAATTTACAACGTCCTAATTTAGTTTCAGTTCAGTTTTAGTTTTTTATTTAACCATTTCGCCTTTAAATGTATTTACGTTTTGCCATTTACATGACCATTGATACCATACTCGGGATGTGTTGTTTTAAATGATTAGATAATTCGTGGAATTACTTCATTTCTTTCAGATTTGGTTTGACAGCGGGCTATGACACTGTCATTCAACCCATAACTATCGAAAACAATGTCACGAAGAAGCACAAATCGAAAATGTAACATGCATATATATCATCATCCATGTACAATTGCTTGGCAAAATAAATCACAAAAATGACGTAGAACATAAGGCGAAACGGAAATAAATGACAACAATGACTCCCTGTTCTTGTAATACCGTCAACGAATAACGCAAAATTGCAATACATTTTTAGTCTCGTTAAAACCAGCTGACAAAATAACGTTCGTACAACATGAGGCGAACGTTTGTCCAGAGTTGGGAGAACATTCCGAGAACGATACTTTGGAAAACTTTACCTGGTGTTATGCGAACGTTAGCAGATAACGCTATTGCTGTTCATAGGAACGTTTCTATAACTTTTCTTGTAACTCTAAAAGTGTGCCACCTGCTTGTAGCATTTTCCAAGGGTTACTATTCAGAAGGTTACCTACAGTAACGTAGGAATAATCTTTAATTGAGTCCTGTTTACTGCATGTGCCTGTGGCCTAGCCCTGGTACATGCTTCTCTTGCCATACCCGTAAACGGAGCAAAGGTACCTTACCACGCCCGTAAACGGAGCAAGGGTACCTTACCACGCCCGTAAACGGAGCAAGGTACCTTGCTCCGTTTACGGGCGTGGTAAGAGAGGCATGTACCAGGGCTACCTGTTGCCGTTCAGGTGGAATATTTGGCGCAAGTGCCCCCAGGCAAGCCCGCTTCTCTAGGGGCACAACGGTAACAATGTTAAAATCCTTCGACGTTAGTAGGGAATCGAGTGTAGCTTTTATTATAATGTGTGCTCGAACAATCATCGTGTTTTCATATTCTATATACCTTGTTCTATCATCTGACATCAATAAAGTGTGTCGACACTAGGTTATTTCTGTTATATTTTCGCGAAGAAATGTTGGAGCACACAACTGTTCCCGACCAGCCGTCCGCCATATTTGTTATTGGCGGATGCCAGTACCTGTGAATGCGACTTGGTTCCTCCTCCCCGTTAGCATATGACTCTCCGCTAGAGGGCCTTGTCAGTCGCTCACTTTGAACTTAAGGACAACAGCAGCGCCCTCTTTCACGGGTATTGAGTGTTACAAAGTTTGGGACCCAGGCTACAGATGGTTCAAATGGTGGCGGGATTCGCCAGGTGGCGCTGCATATGCATGGCGGTTGGTAGCGAAAAGTCGCATGCTCCAACATTTGTTCGCGAAAATATGACTGCAACAATCTAGTGTTGACACACTTTCTTAATGTCAGAAGATAGAACAAGGTATATAGAATACGTAAGCTCTATAATTGTACGCGCCCACATTATAATAAAAGCTACAGTCGATTCTCTACTAACGTCGAAGGAATTTAACATGGTTACCGTTGTGCCCCTAGAGAAGCGGGCTTGCCCAGTGTTACCTGGGGGCACTTGCGCCAAGTGGAATATATATGTTGACCTGTTGACACATACAATTAATGAAGTGATGCCAAAAGGATATGATGATACATGTATGTGATCCCAACGACCGCAAGATGCCATCATGCTTCATTTGAATAAAGATTATGATACACTCGGGTGGTCGCATATATAGACAGTTATACATACTTGGCAAGAAGAGAGAGAAAAGCACTGTAAAGTGACTGCGAGATGTTCTTATCATAACGTCCTCCCACTTCTACGACCTTCACCTTGGTTGGTGAGACCTTCACCTTAGCAGTATTGGGCAGCAGTGGACGAAGTTGACGAAGTTGAGGCTGATATTTACGTATCGTTGATATCCACAACGATGGCGACCGTCGAAACCGGAGATATTGTCCTGCTAGGACTCGTCACCATGATGGCGTGCTATCAACTAGGTAATGTATAACCGTACTTCACCCGAGTCAGCGTACAAGTTGGCGCAGATTTAATGTGGTTGGCATGATCAGTGATGGGCAACACGGGCAAACAATACAACGCGGATAACGGCGGAAAAGCAGTGAAAAACGTGGATAACGGCGAAAAATAGATTCTGTAGCAACTGCATAAGGTGGCACGTAATCAAATATAATCTAAAGTCAAAGTCATAAATGCCGTAGACACACGTTTCGGCCCATATTTTCCGCGAATTTACCTCGATCACTCTCAAAATCCCTGACGTGAGAAAGCAACACTAGACCATTTTAATGATACTAAACTTACGTTTGTACTGCGATGTTATCCTTTTTTAAGACACAAACAATATTTCTCCATGCTGACACTCCATAGGCAGCAGACTAAATCACAGACAATGAAAGGCTCTATAGTTGCCATGGCATCCTCCTGGCTGGTATAAAAATAGAGCATGTATTGTTCAAAGCATGTTCGGCGCCATGGCAACCATCATTTTATGACGCATGTTTTAGTATTTTGGCGACAGAGCGTTTTATGTCAACGGAGTGTCAGCATGGAGAAATATTCTTTGTGTCATAAAAAAGGATAACATCGCATTACAAAGGTAAGTTTGGTATCATTAAAATGGTCTAGTATTGCTTTCTCACGTCAGGGATTTTGAGAGTGAACGAGACAAATTCGCGGAAAATATGGGCTGAAACATGTGTCTACGGCATTTATGACTTTGACTTTATGTGATCTGAAGGACTTATTCAAAAATCCAGCATATTTAAAGTCAAAGTCATAAATGTTGTAGCGTGTCGTTTCGGCCCATATTTTCCACGAATTTGTCGCAATCGCTCTAAAAATCACTGACGTGAGAAACCAACACTGTGCAATTTTAATGATACCAAACTTACGTGTGTACTGCAAGGTTATCCTTTTTTAAGACACAAATAATATTTTTCCATGCTGACACTCCATTGCCAACAGACACTTTGTCGCCAATAGACTAAATCACAGACAATGAAAGGCTCTATAGTTGCCATGGCACGCGTGCCTGGTGCAAATATAGAGCATGTATTGTTCAGAGCATGTTCGGCGCCATGGCAACTACGTCATTTTATGACGTGTGCTTTAGTATATTTGCGGAATTGCGTTTGCTGCCAATGGAGTGTCAGCGTGGAAAAAAATTGCGATCGCCACAAATTCGTGGAAACTATGGGCCGAAACGACACGCAACAGCATTTATGACTTTGACTTTAGTTTCCATTTGACTAATATCCACTTGTCGAAGGCTATAGTATCTAATATATTATCTAAAAAATGACCTATCCCTATGGCGGAAATGGTGTTTGCACCCTTCTTTCTTTTAGATTATTGATGACGCATGCTGCCCCTTTTGATTGATTTATTGTGTGGCTGCAAGAAAGCTGTTAGCTAGAACAGACATTAAACTGAACAATATATCTCCTTAAACAATAACCAGATGATCATATAATCTATATAATATCATGTCTGGTACCTCCCCCCTCCCCCCCCCCATCCACAGATCTGCAGTGCCTGTGATTTTTGTGAAAGAGGTGTTATTCGAGACTTTCATAATGTATATCTGTTATGTATATATATGTCAAAAACTATAGCATTTAATAAGCTTACTTAAAGACGGTTTAAGACCATGAAAAAAAAGAATTAATGTCACACTGAATATGAGATACTTTTAAAGCAGAAATGCTTTTATCAATAAAATGTCAAAAAAAGTGTTATTCGTTCATATAAATAGATTTCATCATTATATTAATATTTTACTCTTGCTTTACAGCTACATTTGCAATGAGAGTTGGTGGCTGCCGAAGGAAATATAAGATAGAGCCTCCAGAATTGAATGGCCCACCAGACTTTGTGAGAATTGTCAGGGCGCAGTGAGTTTCACATTTTACAAACACAAGTGATGTATAAAAAATTATATACCGAAAGCCATTAGACGGAAAATGTATTTTTCAGTAGTTTTTACATATACATCATTACCTGTATTGTATTTGAATTCTATAAGTACCTGCTATTATTTTTATCTCATCAGTACAGATATAATATATATGAATCACACCATAGTAATTTATTTGCAAACTGTGATGTGTATGTCTCTATTGAAAACTGTGATTTCTTAAAAATGTACAATATATTCATATTATCAAAATTGCTTTTCAGACAAAACAGTCTTGAGTTTGCTCCTATTTTCTTTGGCTGCTTCTGGATGTCTGGTCTCTTTTTCCACCAGTGTAAGTGGTTTTTCTATCCTGGTGCCTCGATGGAAAGCTTTATTGTCAATTTTTGTAGAAACTAATTCAATGTATACAACAAGATATAAGGAAATAAGTCTTCAAATCAACAAGGTTCCTTTTCCGCTATAAATAATGATTATATTTAATCACAGGTCACATAGCCAACCAAACTAAAAAGCAGCTTTGGTGTGTCACATGAAAATGAGTTTGCTTGAATGCCAACAGTATGAAATAATTTTATGGTAGGCCTACTGTGAAATTATAATAACCCCTGACTTGATTTCAGTTCCTGCAGCTGTTATTGGATTAGTGTACATATACGCTAGGCAGCAGTATTTCAATGGGTACATCGAGGATGCCAAAAAGAGGTAACACATTCACCCCTTTTTGTAACCACTATAACTACGTTCGTCGGAATTGGTGTGCACTTTATAGACAATGCAAACTAAATCAACTTACTCTTTTGAGATAGAAAAGTAAATGAACTTGCAGCAAAGATGGCCCTATAAATACTGGTACATGTATAACATAAAATAACCTCATATCCAGTAATATAATTGGGATTATTTTATTGTTTATATTATATAGTGCATGTTATTATTACTATAGTTATGTGTCTTTAATTTTACCATTTTAGAATTCCCGGTTTCAAGTTGTCAACCACGTGTCTGAAGGCATTTCTGGGCATCACTATGGTTGGAATTGGTCACAATCTCCTCTACTCCTACTTGGGAATCAACCTTAAGGGTCTCATCCCTTTTACTTAGGGCTGAACATGCAGAAAAATTTACCTCTTCATTTAGGGCGTGTTCGATTTACATGAAACCAAAACCGGTTTGCCTAGATGACTGTTCGACAGGAGATGAACCAAAACCAATTTGCTCAAAACCATGAAACTATCAAGAGAGCTGGTTTGACGCATTCGGTCCTGGGAACTGTCAGTTCAATCAACACATACACCATAGTTAATCATAAATTTAATGAATAGAGACTTCTGGACAAAAGTATGACACTAATGTATATATTGGCAGTCCAATCGCAGGTAGAAAATGAAACAGATGGCATATTTATACTAGCATAACTTCATATCAACATGACCATTGCCAAAATACATGCTGAAACTAAAAAAATGAAACTAATCATTCGCACTCAGTCGGCAAACCGTTGAAACCGGTTTCAAAAACGATTTTGGTTTCCTGTCAGCTTCAGGTAAATCGAACACTCCCTTAATTCAGGCATAATATTCAGTGACTAGCATATGGATACCGTCTATAGTGCCATACATTCCACTGATTGAGTCCTTATAACTTTACAGTTTTGTACGCATTGGATGTCAGCCGTTAGATCAACAAAACAATTTGTTGATTTATTAGCAAAATTAAATGAAGGTTTTATGGAGATGTAGCTATGTGTTCCCTAACGCTATCACATATGATTAACAGTGAATTTCAATCTCAGTGGCACCTCATTGTCCTCCTGATCAATCCTGGCTATACTAGGAACCATCTCAGGGTATCAGATTATATGTTTAATATATATGGCTATAACGTGGACGTTTTTATTACAATGTTAATCTGCAAGGGCGTGTGTATGTAGATGCATAATAATTGTATCGGTTTGCGTGAGATCCATTTGCAAGTATATTTCTACGGTCGACGGTTATATGTTCCTTGTTACATTTAGACTATTGCTTTTACATAGAGGTGGTTACAACATATATACAGGCTAATGTCTTTAATAAAGTGGATTGTCTAAACGGTCTGCCATCGAATTTGTTTGCGCTCATTAAACATTTTGCACTAAATTTCGGATGCTGCTGACAAGTGACAGTATCCCGACAACCTAGGAGTATTCCATTGCTCACTAGTTCAACTATCCACAAAGATCCTGTACAACTATCCATTAAGATCATGTACAACTATCCATTAGGATCATGTACAACTCCATTAAGATCATGTACAACTATCCATTAAGATCATGTACAACTATCCATTAAGATCATGTACGAATATCCATTACGGTCGGTTTGGTCCTACGGCGGCGGGAGTCCAATTTTCTGTCCACATATTCTCAAAATTTACATGGACAGCTAGGAATCGGATTTTTTTGGGGGGGGCGGTCTTTTCGCATGAATTAAAGTGTTGGTGCCACGATTGTTTTAGCAGAGTTAACTTTGTTTAGGAAAGATAAAGAAATAAGAATTTGTTTTAATGTTGACAGTTATTATTCTACGATATCACTCAACGCGTTCGTCATAGCAAAAGTGAGGTGGGTTTAATTTTGAGAGCATTGCATGTGAGCGCTATTTAAAAATTCCCCAATGATGTCACAAGATTGACAGGTGAGCTTCGATGCAGTGCGTAGGCATCTTTTGTCGAGGGCGTGTATTGTTTTTGTGGTTGAGTGCGTTTCGTAGAGTACAAGCCAATGAGTCTCAATATAAAAGCACATGTGTTTGTATTCCTCTTTGACGTCACTTTCCTCGCTCGCAGAAGTTAAATTGGTAGGTGCGACAACAAGTGGAAAAAGTATTCCCTTTCACTATTTGGGGCGTTATAGCTTGATAATATAGGCGTGGAAACACAGAAGATTAATATGAGCTAAAGTTGTTTTGGCGTGGCATCAACTATTTAAGGTAACTGGTGTAATATATCGTACATATTTTGTGATGTACGATGATCCAAAAGCGTCCCTAGGGGGTGGGGTTTACAGTGGCGGAGAGTGCTTCCTACGAGGACTACTTCCCCCCACCCCCCTTATCCTCCCATTCCAAACTGAGATGCGTTGCTAATTGCAGCACCCCCACCCCCCTCCTACGCCCACACACGCACGGAAAGTTAAATTCAAGGACATCCACATATAAGGCCTTATCCAAGAATTCATTCAAAACAGGTGAACAGTTTGCGATGACCCTTAATAGTCTAGAATGGAACGAAACAAACGATTTGAAAATACAAGAAGTATAAGACGTTTATTTCGTTCTATAGTACAAGAAATATAAACATGAATGAAATGTATAATGAAATGTATAATGAGCCCAAACTAATTTAGGCTCTAATATATAATATTATTTAAAGCAATATGCTTACATGCGCCATCTTAGATTTTTTACATTTTAGAATCAAGACTAAAATATCTCAAAATTTAAGCGCGAATCTCCAAGAATTTCTGGATGCCTATGGCGGAGTTTGGAAAAAGGTATCCCCCCCTCCCCATGCCCCCCACCCAGGAATGGCCATACAACAACAAGAAAAACAATTGAGAATGATCATGAGTACAATGGACAGATCATTGACCAAATAATGTGGAAGTATACGAAGTAGAACGAAGTAGAACGAAGTAGAACGAAGTAGCCTAACCTTGGTATATAGACTGAAACGTAGGGATATGTGCCCGCCCTAGCTATATCATCCTTCCACAAACGAGTTTTGGGAACGAGCGCCCTCTGATGGGAGAGCGAAAAGAGCGTTTCACAGACTGCCGCCGTGCGGCGCCACCATAACTAAACTTGTGCCGCCACTCCACATAGCTGGTGCCTGTGTGTGAAAGTATTGCATAATGACATGACAAACCTGAGCGCCGACATGATCTAAGTCGATTGCGCCACGCTAGGCAAACCCGAAGCCGGAAGAAACCACGGTATAAAAGACGGGATAGTTAGATTAGATTTTCACAGGCTTGGAAGCCCAGCAGCTGCGGAAATGTGAGAGTTGTCATCTGGCCAACAGCGACCGGAACAGATTAAATCATTTCATAACTTGGCTCCTTCGATCCCGTACGGGCCAAACTTTATCCATGTCTTCATGATTTGAAGCATTAACCCAGAAAAGGAAATATTTGTCAAGCTGAAGACCGTACCAGGTGAGGATTCATGGTTAAGATTCCATTTAACTGGGATCTCTTTACGTCGAATTTCAGTTTCTTGTCCTTTGGCTCCATACACTTCCTTTTCACATTCACGCGCAGATATATAAAGAGGGGTCTTGGGGAGGAGGGGGTGGGGGGGGGTGGTCCAGTGCCTATGCCCACTCTCTGCCTTCAACTCACTCCGCTAGGGAGGGCTAGCTTGCGTAGCGCCACTGTGCGGGGAGCTTGGCCCAAGCCGTGTTGATTTTTCTAAATTCTCAGTGTCGAATGTCGATTTATCACGACGTTCCGTATCGCTTTTTGGCTAAGTTCAGTGTCGTTGTTTTTTTAAATGCCACTGTGTGTCGATGTCGCCTTTTCAGATCATCAGTCGAAATTTGGGGATGAATGTCTAAGGTTGATTTTCCAAACTTTGATATGCCTGTGTTGCGTGTCGTAATGTTCCCCTTCTATACCCCAATAAATATCTATAAACTTGTAACCTGTATATGGGATCACTAAGCTACATAGCTGTGACACAGATCCAGTGTTATTTCGCACATTTGCAGTTATTGCTGGTCCATCAGCTCTTCGAACAGTATTTTGTCCTCATCATGTCTGGCTATTCCAGTAATATCTAATTAAACGTTGTCTTACGCAGAGTCACTATGAGTAAGCTGAGCTCCAAAGAAGCCCTACGGCTTTGTAAGGATACCTCCGATATTGACGTCATTGTGGACTTGACACACCACGAGGATCCGGTCGTCCGACAGCGGGCGCTAAAGGAGATGTGTCCTTGCCGAGTCAAGTTGGACATCGACGATTTCTGGCGTCGCGTGTTTGAGATGATTGACGACCCCGCCACCAATGTCAGGCAGCAGGTCCTGCATACCATGTGCGACGGATCCCCAACGCATCTGGAATATCAAGTTGCTGAAGGACTTGATCAGTTTAACAGAGACTCTGATCCCGGTATTCGCCGAAAGGCGCACAAAGCTTTGACTGCTTACAGAAGGACTGGCAAGTGGAATGTCTTATGATTGTCACAATGGTCGGAACGCGGCTGTAACAGATCACTCCTAGCTACTCCTCGGCCATTCCGGCTACTGATGGACCAGTCTTCTCGTGTGATACATCCATTGTCTTTCTGTGTCCTTTCACTTTCTTTTTTGTGCGCACGCCGTTTTGTTGTGACAAAACGGCGCGGACATTTTTTTATCATTTATTTAGCTTTTTCATCAGTTTCTGTGTGATGTAAATCTAGTTTTTGCTTGCGTGTTTGATAACATGTGTGACTGCATGAGAATAAAACAATTGAGAAATGAAGTCGTGCGTGTATTATCAATTATATAAGTGTCGTGGCTTCTATATGGTTGGCATCCGTCCGTCTGCGAAAGACGATGGATTTGAAGCTTTGTTTGGTTTAAGTTATACGATTCGTAACGCGGCATTTACGCTGATGACTGAGTAAGCCTATCGGTGATCGACAGAGCTTTCCGCAGTCATCGCAATGGTGACCTGTCGATAGATCTTGGTTTGTGCTCGCTGGTGGACGCCTAGATTGGCGTTTCAAGCCCAGTTTCACAAACCATAGCGAGGCTTCTATATATTGATATTGTTATTCAAATGTTCATCAGAAGTGTGATGGGTTTGATTTATAACATTGAATATTAGTCAATGATTTTATCAATGTAGCCTAATACTGCCTTATGCAATGACAATTTAAATAGCACTTCATTAGAGAGCCCAAGCGATTAATCGATGCATCAACGACTGAGAAGCGAACAGGAGAACATGGCGGTATTATGGCCGTACGTATTGTTTTTTTGACGAAACCTGTATGGTCATGTTTTATTGCTTCGGCGATATCAGTGTGATAAAAGTATGGGGACAAACACTGATTTCCCAGGGCGAATATAAAAGGGGATGGGGTAATTAATTCACCGATGTAGATCCGATTTACTTACGATCCACGTTAATTGCAGCTATAAAATTCCGTTTTGAGGGCGACATGATGTGTCCAAAGCGATTATTAGACCCTTTTCCACCCACCCAGACGATTTTGTGCCGATCGGCTGAGGCCGCTTTAAAAAAAATTGATTTGTCGAAACCTAACCGTTTCAGAATTTAGTTTACGAAAATCGGCGCTCATCATTTGCATTTGGTTGCCTGGCGCTTTGGCGCTTTACCATGTGAATACCCATTCTCTTGACGTTGTGAATGATTCTAAACGCGTTTAGACATAAGCGATAGGCAAACTGGTTGAGTCACACCCTGAGATAATAAGAAAAAACAATATGTGAACCCCCATGGCAGATGTCGATGCATATGATAATCGGCATATGGCTGACGGAACGACGCCGGAACGAACGGGGAAACGCTATATAAAGTAAGACAAGCCGGTATTACTGTTGGGTAGCTTCTACTTTACTCCTTTTCATTTGTTGTTAGCTTTTGTAGCTTTTATATTCACTTTCAACGTAGGTTCCATCCAGTTAGGAACATTGTCGGCCTACCCGCTTGTTTTCGTTGTTTAGTTTACATGCCCTGCAAGTGCTTCGCGAATATTCGGTCATTTCCGGGAACTTTCGGGTTGAAAATACATGTGGTCTCGAATATTCGCCGGTTTTCATGACACAAACGATCATTGGACGCGATACATATATACCATTCTGGGTGGTCGATTACACCAAACAATTCGCCATAGACTAGGGAAAACGAAATACATCTGTTTGCAGGATACTTTTGCGAATAACGATAAAAATCACTGATTTTATTTTGACTTGTCACCCGAGTGCTTGTTCGTTGTGGTAGCCTTCGTTGTCATTTGTCTGAAAATAACGACAACGCAAGCCAAGTGCCCGTCGTTCCAACGATGTCGGTCGTCGGTTTTGACTTCGGTTACCAGACCTGCTACATTGCAGTAGCTAGGCAAGGAGGAATAGAAACGGTTGCCAATGAGTACAGTGACAGATGTACACCGTAAGTAATCCATGTTCTCTAATAAGCTTCGCCTAATGTAAAGTCAAAGTCATAAATGCCGTAGACACACGTTTCGGCCTATATTTTCCGCGATTGTGCTGCGATCGCTCTACAAATCACTGACATGAGAAAGCAACACTAGACCATTTTAATGATACCAAACTTACGTTTGTACTGCGATGTTATCCTTTTTTATGACACAAACAATACTTCTCCATGCTGACACTCCATTGGCAGCAGACACACTTTCGCAAATAGACTAAATCCCAGACAATGAAAGGCTCTATAGTTGCCATGGCATCCTCGTGGCTGGTATAAATATAGAGCATGTATTGTTCAACGCACGTTCAGCGCCATGGCAACCATAATTTTATGACGCGGGTTTTAGTATTTTGGCGACAGAGCGACTTCTGCCAATGGCGTGTCAGCATGGAGAAATATTCTTTGTGTCATAAAAAAGGATCACATCGCAGTACAAACGTAAGTTTGGTATCATTAAAATGGTCTAGTGTTGCTTTCTCAGTCAGATATTTTAAGAGTGATCGAGGCAAATTCGCGAAAAATATGGGCCGAAATGTGTGTCTACGGTATTTATGACTTTGACTTTAGTATTGGCGCAAGTGCCCCCAGGCAAGCCCGCTTCTCTAGGGGCACAACGGTAACAATGTTAAAATCCTTCGACGTTAGTAGGGAATCGACTGTAGCTTTTATTATAATGCGGGCGCGTACAATAATAGTGCTAACGTATTATATATACCTTGTTCTATCATCTGAGATCAAAAAAGTGTGTCGACACTAGGTTGTTTCGATTATATTTTCGCGAAGAAATGTTGGAGCACACAACTGTTCCCGACCAGCCATCCGCCATATTTGTTTTTGGCGGATGTCGGTACCTGTGAATGCGAGTTGGTTCCTCCTCTCCGTTAGCATATGACTCTCCGCTAGAGGGCCTTGTCAGTCGCTCACTTTGAACTTAACGACAACAGCAGCGCCCTCTTTCACAGGTCATTGACTGTTACAAAGTTTGGGACCCAGGCTACATATGGTTCAAATGGTGGCGGGATTCGCCAGGTGGCGCTGCATATACATGGCGGTTGGTAGGGAAAAGTCGCATGCTCCAACATTTGTTCGCGAAAATATGACTGGAACAATCTAGTGTTGACACACTTTCTTGATGTCAGAAGATAGAACAAGGTATATAGAATACGTAAGCACTATTATTGTACGCGCCCGCATTATAATAAAAGCTACAGTCGATTCCCTACTAACGTCGAAGGATTTTAACATTGTTACCGTTGTGCCCCTAGAGAAGCGGGCTTGCCTGGGGGCACTTGCGCCAAACTTTAGTAATGACCAGGCGCGGGATGGACCTGAGAAGCCAGGACGGCGGCCGGCGCGGCCTGTGGCTCTCTGCCATCGAGACACATGCCATGTAAACACATTTGCAACATCCATTCTGATTGGCTGATTGTAGGGAAGGGATCTCTTCATAATTTGGCCAAAAACTGAATGTCAAAAGACGTGTAACTATGTTTTTTTCGGTGTATCAAAAACGGAGGTATCCCTTTGTAGGTTGCACACACACTTTCTCCGGTGGTTGCGAATGCCGTCTGCTGTTGCCGAACAGCTTTATCAAGCTTATCAAACAAAACAATACAATGACATCACTTTCACCGAGGGGTTTGCAGATCTACCGAGTAGTTTTTGAGATACAGCAGCATTTTCATATGCCCCGATTGCATCAAATCAGCTAACATTTACGTTTCAGGTGATTGCGCCTGTGAATGCTGTAGCCTGCCACTGACTGAGTATAGTCTGCTAGGCCTTTAAATTGAGTCCTTTTAGATCAAGACAGATTGACTGTAGATCTAATCTAAACTGTAAGCTTTAAAATCTAGAATTATTTTGAAAGTGGGGGTAATCAATTTTTTTTTTATTC
Organism: Arenicola marina; assembly: GCA_964019135.1. NCBI lineage: Eukaryota > Metazoa > Annelida > Polychaeta > Arenicolidae > Arenicola > Arenicola marina. Next base: position 18,288,399 of record OZ025260.1, on the reverse strand, counting down.
ATAATTTCTAAAATGTAACTTCGATCAAGTTTAGATCTAAATTAATCTAAATTCTAAGCTCAGAATAAGTTAGGAACACAAAGAAAATAATAATAGATCTAGATCTATGCTTGTACCATAGTAAGTCTTATGAAAGCTTAAAACTAGAAATTAGCAGTTACATCCTAAGACTTATTCCTTAAAGTGTTGATAACTACCCACTTTACCTTGTCTGTTAAATACAGTACCGGTAGTCTAGCTATTATAAAAAAAAATTATATAGATTTATTTATTCATAATAGGAATCTAAGCTAATAGTGTTATTACCTATAACATAGAACTTGAAATTAAAATGAAACAATTAAATCTTATTTAGCTATGTTGAGTGCAGTCTGATCCAGGCCGGTTGGCGCCACCCAAAAGACCCCTGTTTTGGCCCAAGCCTTTCGCCAGAAATCAGCAATTTCTCTTTATGTGCTCAATCTGAGACTGGACTTTTTTCAAAATTGCAGCTTTTGACCATGTTGACTATATTTATTCCAGTTTATATATTAAGTGTTCACGTAATTGACCTCCATATACTTTGCCATGACTGTCTGTATCTATTTTGTATACTGTTTTAACCAAATAAAATTCTCTCAATGACCACAACAACCCTGTAATTTTCTCTTATTCTCCATGCCTTCTATGGCATTGGCACCCCCCACCACTGTAGTAATGTGGTGCACTCACCCCCTCATCCCCCATGGAGTCTGATAAGCAGTGTCTTATTTATTGTTTAAACAAATTTGGCAATTAATATAGAAGTGGATCCATGAAGTTAATAACTGTAACATAGAACTGCTAAATATACATATATCGCTCATAAGCTGTTTGTGGTCTGTTAGACAGTGCATGATTTATTGTTCAAATAAATGTGTCTTTGTCAAGAGGGATCCATCTTGACAATATCTGTAACAAAGAACTGGACAGTAGCATAGGCATGCATACCCTGTAGTACTGTATAGACAAAAGTGTACTATACCAGCATATAGGTTTTTTTTACATCAATTTAGTTATGACAAGCAATTTGAGCCCCTAGCTTGATGACAAATGACTGAATCTGTATCAAAGAAAAAGACAGTCAATAACTGGCAGTGGCAGTGCAGGCTGTGATTTGTATGTGGGACAAGTAGGGTAGATCCATCGAATGTCGGATACTTTTTCACAGTTTTTGACAAGTTTGCAGAAAAATAATGATTAAAAGTGAACAAGAAATGCCAGTCTTTTCCGGTTTTTTTCTTGTCAACAAGGTGACTCTTCTTTATCTGTTTATCCAATAAGAGATAACAAGATCATTCCCTGTAAAAACTAAATACCGAAAAGCAATGTGAAATCAGTAAGTCTAAAATGGGGCAATGTCAGACAGGTGTGGGGTAATGTCGGACACTCGTTAAGACGAAAATCTGCGATTTTCGTCTTATGTCGGTGTGTTCGGTTTGTCTGTCTGTCTGTCTGTTTGTCTTGTCACACATTATCTCTCCAACGCCTCACGATATCGACTTCCGAATTCACAAAAAGATGCGGAGTGGCCATCGTCAGGCCCAATTATCAGATGGGCAATGTAGGTCAAATTTCAAGGTCACAGGAATTTTTTGAAATTCGCTTAACCATTGATAGATAGGACCAAAAATCGGACAAGTCGCTATAACGTTCACAGTTTCCATTTATTCGCACTGCAAATTATTTCACGCATTAGGCCTATCAGTACCTTGTATGTCGTCTTTAAATTTTGCAAATCGCCCGAATAGTTTTCATGCAAAAAATTCTTAAACTTTAACATTGACCCCTAAGAGAGGATTTTGGCGGGAAAATGGCTCCTCAATTTCTCCATGAAGGGTACAAGTGAGACAAACGACGCTTTGCATAGGACATAAGATTAGTATTTAGGGTCGGATGACGATACTGATCCAGGTTACGCATAACAGGTCAAGGTCAAATCAAGGTCAAGGTCACGGAACATGATTTTAGCAGTAACTCCGTTAATATTGGGTCTAGAGATCCGCGGTTTGTTTCAGAGTATTTCTCAGAGTAAGGCGCAAAGGAAATGTGGTCTCAGATTTCACGTCACATTTCGAGTTATTAGATGATCTAATTTTCACTTAACGAAAATGATACAAAAACTGATGTGACAACATGCATGTAGTTAGATTAAATATGTGTGGTGGAATATGTCCTAATATTACTGACATCATGTGTGCCAAATCCCATCGAAATCGAACCGGTAGTTATGACGCAAAAAAATAATCTTACTTTAACATGGCCAATCCCATTGTGAAGCATCGACAGGCCAAATGACTGCCAGCGCGGTGACCGATTTCGCAATAGACCTCATTCGGTACGGGTTTGACGCTCAGTGACTTTTTTTGAGATTCATACGTTCTCGCTATCCTCCAGCTATGTTATACGCGGGTTTATTAATACGGCCTCTGAACTTTATCTGCGACCTTTCATAGTTATCGGGTCAAGGTCAGTTGCACCTATACCCCGATTTTCGTCTTCCCTCTCAAGCTACGCTTGACAAATCTAGTTATTTTATGCTTTATTTCCATTTCATTCAACATATTAAAATATATAAAAAATATCTACGTCAGGTTCAGCGAGTTGCAATTGCACTAATATCATTTGTTTATTAAAATCTGTGATTGCGTACATTGAGTATGGTCCTTCACTGGCTGACGCAATTCAGATAAATTGGCGCGAAAAGTTCAGGCAAGATTTCAGTGGTGACGTGTCATGCAAGATTATGTTCCATACAGGTATTTCCGGTACTTTGTGGAAGTGCCAGTGCATGTGGTAAAATGATAACAAATACATGGAGGGCAGAATTGAACCATTTGACATTTATTTTGTAACCTGTAAGCTATTTTATATAAGTGTCTGACTTTACCCTACTGTCCGACATTCAACGGATTGACCCTACTTTCAATTTTTTTGTCCCACCTGATATTTTCTGGTCCTGCCTCCCCTCTAATAAAGATAAGAAAAACATTGTTATGTTAATCAGTGACTACCCTGGAACTGCAACGATTCTCAGTTAGTCTTAATATGTTATAGGTAAAACCTAAAGGCGAGCGTAGCCTCCAATGCTCGATACCATAGCGATACAATTTGTTTGGTACCATTTGTTTAACCCCCACTGCTTGGTGAGAACCATTTACTGAACCCCTGATAACTTATACATTACTCATTAATCCACAGACGCTCAGATCTGCTGACAGAACCCCAGCATTTATGGCCGGTCAATTAAAACATGTAGGACTATCAACTTTCATGTCTTGCTTTTCTAATTCTGTGATAAAAGAAATAATATCAACTCTTGTTCTGTGATAAAAGAAATCATATCAACTCTTGGCTCATACACTTTTTTTTTTGTAGTTTTGAGGTCATTAATACCTGCAGCTATAACGATACATACTGATGTTCACAAGTAGGGAATCTATATGCATGTACTATAGCAAACACCTCTCTTTTAATTGTCTCAAGTTTAGCTGCAGGTGTGTATTTAGGTATTGAGACAACTATTACATAATAGCTCCAGGTATTGAGACAATTATTACAATAATAGCTCCAGATATTGAGACAACTATTACAATAATAGCTCCAGGTATTAAGACAGTTTTTAGTTTTAATAACTTCCTATTCTTGTCTGAATTTTGTTTAAGCTTAATCTTGGTTATGTTTTCCAGTAACTTGTGGATTATGTACTAATGTTGGTAATTCATTTCTAAATATCCTGCGGTGCGCTGCGCGTACGTTTTTAGCAAAAAATGAACATGACATTTCCCAGAAGGCAGTTAACGCATGCATAAACAATGTGTCACATCTTCCGCTTCCGCTTTCCCCACTGGGGGTCGACTGGCGGTTGATTTTTTTTTGCTCTTTACAGTATGGGATTGAGATACAGATTTTGTCAGTTTTTTACGTGTGTGTTATCTAAAGAACTCGCTACTATTGTAAAAATGATTGTGGTACTCATCGCGAGGTAATATATAAGCCCATCTGCCAAAAACAAATATAGACTAAAATATCTATACTAATAAAATGAAGCTGTCTGTCCCACTATACCGCTGCATGCAAGAGCATATTGGCACCAGCAGCTGCCTTGAACCTATATCCCACCGAACCACTGCATACGCTGAATGGTCCGCCTTGGATGTATCAACATTGTCGCTCTTAGATGTGTCAACCCTATCGCATTTGTCAACATTACCACTGGGTGCTTATCACCTTATCCCACGCATAATATCGCTTTCGTGTAGTTATCCCACATGGTGACCATGTCTGCAGCGGGCTACCTGGCTTGGTGCCAAAAGTAATAATATTTCTCCCAATGCATTATCGCCCAAACTGTCATCAAAACAAATAAATTCTGTACTGTCTCGCGTCCACAACTTCCCATCAGTAGCACATTTTGTCCACTGAAGGTTCGTTAAATGATGAACAACGGGCGGGAAACAGCCCCTTTTTTTACTCAATCAATGTATGAGCTTGGGCCTTAGTTTTACTGGACTGATATTCGTTTATTGGCGTGCTTTAGCCGCAATTTGAGTATTCTGTACTGGATGCACAATAATTGCACAGAAAGTGTTTAAATATCCTTAACACTTACATCCTGTTATTTAATAGCTCCCGCTCTCAATTTATGTCAATATAATTATCGATATTATTTCGGCCCAATGTCTACCTTCTGCCTGCTACTATTTGACGTATAAAACAAAATACTGTCCTAATGTTATTTCATTCCCTTTTTAGTACGAACACTACACAAATGTTTAGGAATTGCCAATTGAATCTTGGAATCTATGAGTGAATGAGCTAATTCTTTGTCTTTATTAGTCTCTTCTTACACTCAGCCTTTATCCAAGAAACCTGGAGAATATACCAGATCAGTCTCCTTCGCGCGCTTAATTTCTATGGGAGGGTGTCGGACACTTTTGGCGGGATGTTGTCCACTGCCTCTGCTAGCACTATTTGTCATATTGACTTGATTCGTTCTGATTAGCCCCATGTGACGTTGTTAGTTTCACGCAACAACGCCACATATCCTAATCATCAAATCCTCAATGGCAATGCACAAACATGCGTGGCAAGTGGCAAGAAGCAGTGTTGATAGGGAGAACTTTTTGGAGTGTGGGAACAGTTTCTGGAAGTATGTATCTATCAACTTACTCTATTATTTTGGTTCAAGTCCTCATTATTACGGTGACACGCAATAAGCGAAACACCTCCTGGCAAAAGCCGCTGGTGAAGAATGACCAAATACAAAATGGCGCAATAAACGACAAGACAGTCTCATCTCAACCGACTTGATAGTTATGCGACCAGCTTTGTTAGTTACGGATATGGGTTTTGCGGTAAATATGAAGTTCAGGTATCATAGTACAAAATGAAGATGGTTTGATGGATTGTACCATTAAAAACCCTTAGGCGCCCACACAAACAAATCTTCCAGCCACATTTCCTGCCTATGGATACGAGACTGTTGTGCAGAGCAACAACTGTCTCATATGGGACTATGTTCTCATTCTTCGTTCTCTGATGCGCTATCAAGATCTACCATGTCAGTATGTAATGATGTGGGATGTAGTTGTCAGTCAATATTTATTCTATTTGACTGTTTGTCTAATTTTACTGTTATTTTCAGGTGAGTGTGGAAGGAAGAGGGGTGTTAGGGGTTAAGATCTGTCCAATCACTTTATGTATTTCATTTTGTTGCCTTTATTACACTTCAGGACTGTTGTGTCAATGGGAGAAAACAGTCGCTCAATGGGGGCATCTGCTAAATCTCAGTTGATCAGCAATATGAAGAACACAGTTTGGGGTTGGAAGAAGTTAATCGGGCGGAAATATGCTGACCCTCAAGTGCAGAAAGAGAAAAACCTGCTGCCTTATGAGATTGTAGAAGGACCAAATGGTTCTGCTGGAATCAAGGTGAGTTCCAGCTTCTTGCAGAGAAGTAACTCTATAACCTATCGGTAGTACCTATTTCATTTGATAGATATGTTGCAAATCTATATGGTGCAAATCCATAAAGGGGTTGTTGGCAAGAATTCATTCCTTGCAGACACTCCATTTCCACCATATTCATTGCCCATGCGCTACTCAAGCATGCAATTTAACAGGTCCTTCCCATATGTAATCTAGGTAACCTAGTCCTAGACCTATTTAATTATGTTCGTGTGGGTCCTGTTGACATTATAGCAGTTGTATCTGGTGTGTCAATTGCAACAATTTATTCCCCCACCCCTATAGAGGTTGTTATGCAATTTGCTTTGTTCGTTAAAGCTGTTATTGAATAAAAAATATGTACAGAGAATGTAGAATAAAACATATATAACATATATCTTTACATGAGAATACTTAACTGATTTGCTGTGTAACATGTAGTGTAAGCATTTTTGTAGTGGGTAGTTGTTTGTAGGCTGCACTTAGCTTGACCTATGGCCCCAGGCAAACTAGAACATCAAGTACTTATTAGATGCAGACCCATTGCTACTGTGCCTCAGGCAACTTTTGTCTACTCTGTGGTATAAAACTATGAAGTAAACTCTCACATAACAGGTCGAGTTTGGCTAAATTGTCCTGCCTACTTGTCAGAAACTGAATTATGTAGGTCTTTATTAAACACCATGTAAAATATAAATCACACTTCACCCCCTTTTGTTCCTGTGAAGCTTTTTCATTATAAAGTGTCTGTAGCTAGTAGTCAGTCTTAATATAATGATAATCGAAATTGGGATACGCAACTAATATTTTCCTCTTGTGTGTCGGTAGTTTGTAAGAAAATACATGGCCAGAGCTTTTTTGGAGATATGCCAGATATTGGACTGTTGTCTGACTACAGTCAGGGTATATGTCATACAAATGCCTGCAAGCTATTGTCAGATGCTGTGTGCTTACTGATTTTTTTCACAACATCATCCTCACTATATATCAACTCTTCCCTTGGTGTGACTATTTAGTGTTTACCTCTGGTGTAGTATTAACACCTGACAATGCAGTTGATACCCCCCTTGTTTTGTTCGACATGTGAAATAATAAGACATGGTGTGCATCTGAATAAAGACTTCTTTTGTTACATATAACTACTGGTATATCTATTTCATCATATAGGTTCGCTACCTGGGAGAAAATCAGGTCTTCAGCCCTGGACAAATCACAGCCATGATCTTCACCAAATTGAAGGAAACTGCTGGATTGGCAATGAAGACTAAAGTGGTTGACTGTGTCATATCGGTGAGTCAAAGATGTCTGCATACATGTACTTATGAAGCATTCTACTGCTATTCTCTGTCATGAATACTTATGTCTTGGTGATTCAATGTTAACAACGGATGATAACAAAGGACAGTGTTTACTTGATTGTCAGATGTTTCACTGCAGCTAAATGTTCACTGTAAACTGAGTATTTTTCAGTGATCATGTATCATGATCATGTTAAGGTGTGAAGCAGCAACACCTGGGTGTTAAGTGATATAATCGGCATCAGTCGACTCGCAATGTAGTAATTCTTAAGCGATATTTTGTTATGTATGTGTGTTTTAGGACAGTGGATGCGGGAGTCCATTTTATTGACTGTAAATATTCGGACAGCCAGAAAAACAATTATTTTTAGGTGTCCGAAAACATACGTGAAATACGGTATATTACCAGCCGCTGACTGTAGTGAAAATAAACTCGGTTGTGCCCTCTGCAGACCCATGTATGAGACCATCATATAGTGACTATGGCCTTTGCGAACCACAGTTATCCCTCTCTGCTTCTTCTGGCTAAACATGAGCGGCCAAGTTGAAGGTGTGGCCCTAAGTAATGACGGTACAGGCTATCGCCTGTGGGGAAAATAATAATAGCCCCCTGCCAACCTCTTGTACACTGCGTGTCCTGTCCAGTAATTACCTTTATTAGCCACTAAAATTTGCCGATGATCAAAAGATTTACGAACGGATAATTTTGACAATCTCTGCCACACTGGGTTGAACATGCTAAAACATCCTACAGAAATTACACTCTGGGGAGACTTTGCCACACTGGGTTGAATATGCTAAAACATCCTACAGAAATTACACTCTAGGGAGACTTTGCCACACTGGGTTGAACATGCTAAAACGTCCTACAGAAATTACACTCTAGGGAGACTTTGCCACACTGGGTTGAACATGCTAAAACATCCTACAGAAATTACACTCTAGGGAGGCTTTGCCACACTGGGTTGAACATGCTAAAACATCCTACAGAAATTACACTCTAGGGAGACTTTGCCACACAGGGTTGAACATGCTAAAACATCCTACAGAAATTACACTCTAGGGAGACTTTGCCACACTGGGTTGAACATGCTAAAACATCCTACAGAAATTACACTCTAGGGAGACTTTGCCACACTGGATTGAACATGCTAAAACATCCTACAGAAATTACACTCTATTGTCATTTCTCCACTGTATTCGAGCCCTGACCGTGCGTGTTGTGCTCCAGGTGCCGTGCTACTTCACGGACGGCGAACGGCGCATCATGATGGACGCGGCGGCCATGGCGGGACTCAACGTGCTGCGGCTCATGAACGACACGACGGCCGCCGCCCTGGCCTACGGCATCTACAAACAAGACCTGCCCGCCCCCGAGGACAAGCCCAGGAACGTCATCTTCCTCGATATGGGACACTCGCACCTGCAAATGGCCGCTGTCGCTTTCAACAAGGGTAAACTTAAGGTAAGCTGCGGCTGCGGCGCTTTACTCGCCGTATGTCACATGTGTGACGCAATACGGCCTGTGAATCACTGATAGTTAATACGGGTGGCCCAAAAAATCGATATCATGCATTTTACAGCTGGCCCAAAAAAGCCAAATACATGCATTTACAAAGGTGGCCTAAACACCCGATTCATCTATTTACAAAGATGGCCCAAACACCCGATTCATCTATTTACAAAGGTGGGACAAACATCCGATTCATCTATTTACAAAGGTGGGACAAACACCCGATTCATCTATTTACAAAGTGGCCCAAACACCCGATTCATCTATTTACAAAGATGGCCCAAACACCCGATTGATATATTTACAAAGATGGCCCAAAGTACCAAAATGCACGCATTTATAAAGGTCACCCAGAATACCCAATTCATGTACATGTATTTACACGGCCGGCCTTAAATAACATTCCATTGGTCCGTTCCCCACCGTTTACAGGTGTTAGCCACGTCAGCCGACCCTCACCTAGGCGGGCAGGACTTCGACCGACTGCTGGCCGAGCATTTCGCCGTGGAATTCCTCAAGAAGTACAAGGTGGACGCCAAGACCAAACCCCGGGCCTTCATTCGCCTGCTGCAAGAGTGCGAGAAGCTCAAGAAGCTGATGAGCGCCAACTCCACCGACATTCCGATGAACATTGAGTGCTTCATGGAGGACAAGGACGTGAGCGGACGCCTGAACAGAGCCGCCATGGAGGGCATGGCTTCCGGCATCCTCACCAGGGCCGAAAACACCATGAGGAACCTCCTGGAGTACGCAAGTAAGTCTCCCTTGTGGCGGGGAACCTGTTGGTTAAATCTAGTGTTACTAAAATTCGACACGTAAGGTAATAGTCGAGTCGTAGGGCCTGCGTTACTGCAGTAACAAATATTGTGATCGTTGACACGTATCCTTAATGAAACCGGTTTGTGCAACCAGGGAAGGTAGAGGAAATCATTTTATTTGCAGCATAGTTTGCTAGTATTTTTAGCAATGGTAAACTATACTTAGTGCTGGCTAAACCTAGAACAGTAACAGCAATGAACGCAAACGTTTACCCAACGCATTTTTATAATGAGGAATATACCAGCTCTACTAATACATATTATGCCATTGTTATGGATACCGGCCCAAGTATGTTCTTTCGGTTATCAGGCAAACAGCCGGTGCATGAGTTAGAACCCAACGTCGCTTTTGCCTCTTTGGTGCAAGACAAAGGACCCATTATTATTCCCTGAAAAGTGCATTGACTATGCATTCCCCAGCCTCCCAACCTTGTATTTTCCGATGTCACGATATGAAAAACTCTCCTTAGAGCAACTATGCAAAAAAAAACACTAGCGCGATTCTGTTTACCTGAACCTCGGCATCCGTTTGTATTACACAGACTTGAAACCGGACGAGATCTACTCGGTGGAGATTATCGGCGGAGGCTCCCGCATTCCCGCCATTAAGAACCTGGTGAAGGAGGTTTACGACAAGGAACCCAGCACGACGCTCAACGCTGACGAGGCGGTGGCCCGCGGGTGTGCTCTCCAGGTACGAGACTTGCCGCAAACAACGGAACATCGCCAGTGACTGGGGCCGCCTGGGTGGTCTAGAGGGTAGCGCCTTCGACTTAATTGATTGAGTGCACTCATCTACACCAGTGACGGATTTCACGAACGCAATTTAGTCGACTACGGGGCTTAGTCGGCTAACGTTACCATGTAAACAATGGGCGCTTTTAGTCGACTAAGCCCCGTAGCTGGCTGAACTATGTACGTGAAATAGGCCACAGCCATCGTGTCGGTGCTTGTCGGGTGAGACCAACTGTGCGAATTTTGTCTTTGTACCGGATAAAAGCCCTTTCATCGCTCGAAAAGAGTAAGGGTTGAATCAGTCCCCCAGGGAAAATTACTATCCATAATGATGCTATGTAATACGTATCTATTTTCATCTCCTTCTTCTCTCCCTTTACGATGACCTTGCTACTGGAGACTAGAAAAACGTTCTAAATTTATTTACCGGTAGTTGTTATTTCCCTTTTAGACAGCGGAATTTTGACTTGATTAAGGGACTTTTGTCGTCGTTGATTTACCGGACATTTCTGGACAGGTAAAGGTAAAATGCGATGAACGAGTATCTTCGTGTGACACAATCAATTCATGCCTCAGAGCGTCGTCGGATGTGTAGTATATATGTTGTGTATAACGCCGTTTTAAAAACTTTTTTTGCGTCTCTCCGCAGTGTGCTATATTGTCGCCGACGTTCAGAGTGCGTGATTTCTCCATCTCGGACGTGCAGCCCTACCCCATCTCTCTCCACTGGCAGACCGCCCTGGCCGAGGAAGAAGGGTAAGTCAATTGGGGCGAACAGATAGCTGCAACTGTCGGGTCTCTCTTATTTTAATTCGCTTAATAATTATCTATGGGCGAGCGATATAAAATATACACCTTTACTCGAAGTAGTTTCCTACACAATAGTAATGATTGAGAACTACTAAGAATCAACTATCCATTTCAGAAATCTGGAGGTGTTTACAGTATTCCACCCAGTGCCCTTTTCCAAGATGCTGACCTTCTACCGCAAGGAACCTTTCACCTTGGAAGCCAAGTACTCCCCTAACAGTAACATTCCGAATCCGACAACGGACATCGGTACGTACCCACAGACCTGTCTTGTTGCTACCACCCTTCCATGCCATAAATCAGAGTATTGGCGGCCTATTGATAGGCTCCAAGCACCAATAATGGGGGAGGTTTGCTTATTTTCAAATCATTGCCCAATTCCGTATACCACATAGTACAGAGCTGCCCATACGTGGCGGGCAGACTTTTGTCGTTGTTACGCATGAGTGATTCCTTCACCAGATGGCGCCACTGTTCCACGCGGTTTCTACGGAACTCGGCACCGAAAAGGAAATTCCGATACTCCCCCATTGTCGTCTTGTTTCTGTCATTTACCTCTGACTTTACCCCAACGCCATCCGTTAAAAACAGTGCAACGTATTTGATATTCAGCTTTGAGACTGACTCCGAGATCGCCATTATTCATAATCTGCCTTTGTGAGGGAATCAATGAAGGTTGTTTTACTCTTAGCGTCTGTTGTTTAAAGTTGGTGACGTCGTTCTCGTTTATGTATAACGCGCCTCTTCCCCGCCTCGTTTGCGCACAGAACGCACCTCTTCACCGCTTCGCTCCTTTCCAGGTAACTTCGTCATCCAGAAGGTTGGGCCGCAAGCCAACGGCGACAGCAGCAAGGTCAAGGTCAAGGTGCGCGTGAACGTGCACGGCATCTTCCTGGTGTCGAGCGCCTCGATGGTGGAGAAGGTGGGGGACGTCGGCAAGGGCGGCGAGGACGAGGGGGAGGAGCCGATGGACGTAGAGAACGGCCCCGTGGAGGGGGCGGGCGAGGGGGCCGCCCCCGCCCAGCGCGCCGCCTCCACAGACACCCGGATGGATGAGGAGCCCGCCACGAACGCCCAGAACTCCACCAATAACGCCGACGAGGTGAGTAGAGCGGATGACGTCATGAATACAGCCGATTGAGTTTGTGGCATTTTATTGCATTTCATTTCGTTCTGATCTGTTATATATATATATACCAGCCTGTTGTTGTGTCTTTGCTAAGCAGGTAATATGTTCTTTTCATGCCGTGTTATAATTAAAAACCTTATGATACCCACGCTACTGACATGATCGTAGTACTTTTGTGACCCCAACGTATGTTAACCTTCGTATTGTTAAGACATAGTTGACGTCCACGAACCCGAGAATGCTTTAATGAAAGCTTAAACCCGCTTCTCTTTAGGCGTCTATGCAAACTGAGACCGAGGAGGGAAGTAAAGACCAACCATCCGAACAAAACGAGGAGTCGAAGGTAGGCACCACTCTCTTACTGTATCCTGAAATGCGCATGAAGGTATACTGGGCCAAGGAAATGCCCGGGACGATGAAGGATGATGAATAAAACACGCTCCACATCCGGTGCCCGGGGCCAGATTCGAACCAAGGACCTGCTAATCCGCGGTCTCGTGCCCTGGGGCCGTATTCATAATCGCCACTTAGGCTACGCCACTAGACTTAGCGCTAAGTGGAAGATTTGTCGACCGATTATCGGGTTCAAAATAGATAAGTAGTCGCACAAGAAGTGGATTTTCTGAATGAAGAAAGTGCTAAAATTATATTGAAGAGGATTTTTTAATCGTAAGCACCGCCTAAGACGAAAATGCACTTTTCGTGCGTAACTTACGAGGGGATTATGAATACGGCCCCTGACCCCTACCGGGAGACCCCCTTTTATGTATGCTTAAGGTTTTTTAAAGCAGCTTGGCTTTTTATTTTCTCAGTAACGTTTTTGAATAAGTTCGTGCTGTGTATTTAACAATGCACACAATGTTGCTCCCGATATGGCTTTAAAATAACAATCATTACCCCCACTAGAAAACCTGTTTATTTGTACCATAATCTGCCGCAAAGAGCTGATGAATCGCGCGTCGTACGGCGTTGCATACTGGGTTGAGAGGATTTCGCTGGCGTCGATCTACGTTTCTCCCGCCGCCCTTGCAGGGGTGTATGCGATTGGTGGTTCACTTGCTGACACTACTAAAGTATCTTAAGTTGTTTCTGCGGTTATTATATTCATCTTCCTCTATTCACCATGGCGTTGATGGGTGGTGTCTTCATTGCGTTCGTCATTAGAAAAGGGGCAAACGGGCTTTGGACGGACATACAAAACGGAAGGAACCGTTTGTTGAATTGGCCGCCGTAAGTCTGTCGTTTTAACCGGTTACTGCCTGCGCCTCCTGCATTGTTGTGTGGGCTGGAATGATCTGGGTGATTCACGTTGATTTGGTTGTCATACCGTTTTTCAACTGTGAATGATTCCAGCTAACCGTGTACGCTATTAAACAATTCGTCACATCCATTGCTCTTAACCATTGCTCCGTTTCGCGACCTAGGTCGACAAAATCTTCGAGCGCGTATGTACAGCGCGTGTATTTATTTGTTTAGAAAGCATCCGACCTAACATTTTGGTTCTAATGCAAGATTTGTTTTGTTCATCGAATACACTTGTACCTTTTTTAAAGAAAGGTTAAAAAAATAATCAGATCTGTCTTACGTTCAATCCTGACACTGAAAGTATTTAGCTGCTATTTAACTTTAGGTTTAAATATACATGTATATGTATTAAAATGCTTCACTGAAGTGCAGGACTCCCGAATGTTCAGCATGCCAGTCTAAACCCCTTTTTATAACTGTCCTAATACCTTCACATGACTCAGGCACACTCGGCGGCACTGTTTTTATTGCACTTGTCGCCCCGAAGGTCCTGAAGAACCGCTGTAAGGTTCAAGCGAGACCCGCGATGAAGGTATAGCAAAAACAAAACTCTTCGACCGTAAGGGCCAAGCAAAGACCCGGTAAACACCGGTAAACTCCGTAAGATCCGGTAAGCGCTGGTAAACGCCGGTAAGATCTGGTAAACTCTGCTCCAGAGATTAATGAAAGCCGTGCCAAAATTCTGTAGAAAACCACTCGGAAGGGACAGACTCTCGTGTGCAATGACGAAGCGTTTAGGAATAAAGGGCTGTCTCCATGGAGATTACGTTGCGCAGAGCGTCTAAGTTAGTGCCTCCTAACTGATTCCCTTTTCCACCTAACTAATAAATTTACTTTGGCGCGATCCTTGCCGTTTCGCGACTATCTGGAGAGTGTAGCCTTGGAGAACATGCCTACCCCAGGCTTTGCCTTTTATACTTCGTGTCAATCTCGTTACTAAAATTATAATTTAGCTACTTAACGGATTAATGTGCTAGTTGAAATTCTCTTTCGACTTCGGGGACGATTCTTACTGGCTGCAGTTACAAGCTTCTTTAGTGATAGCAAAACGCGAATTGATTTGTGGATGAACAGATCATTAGTGACTATTTGAATGTGTTTTCAGTTCTACTATCTGCTCGAATGTGTATTACTTTACTAAAGTTAGTATGACGCGGTGCATGGGATGCGTGTAACCGTGATTAAAATTGCGATTTGCTAGTTAACGTTCAGATTTGTGTATCACGCACTTTGTAGTTTACTGTCTATAACAAATGTTAGTAGTAAGATACTAAAAAAGCAGTCCATATGTATTGGGGGCCGGCCCAACAGCTCAGTGGGCTAGAGCGCTCGCCTTTAGTCCTCTAGCCACCTAAGAGCCTAACGGCACGTGGATCGTTGGTTCGAGCCCCGCCGTGGCCATGTCTGTGTATTCACAGGATAAAGATGTCCTTCTGCGTAAAGACTAGGGGGTTACCCCCGGGGACATGACTCCACACTCCCTTCCTTCTCCCATTGACGCGATATGACCCAAAAGTGGTTAAACCGTCCTGAATATACATCCAACCAGATGTATTGACTTTGCTCTTTGGGGAAAGTTGGTTTTAACAGCCCTGAACAAACCAAGCGGCTTCCATATAGTCCAGCCGACTTGTCCATTTTTGGGGCAAAGCGTTTAATCACCCAATATTGCGTGGACATGTTCAACCATGTAACAATCTATTTTCTCTTCATTTTAGGACAAAAAGGAGGGTGACAAGAAAGAAACGCCCGCCAAGAAGAAGAAAAATACGATTAAAGTGATCGACCTTCCGGTGGCTCCACAGGTCCCTCAGCTCAACGACAAGGAGTTGAACCTGTTCGTGGAGAAAGAGGTCAGTTAAACCCCTCGCAGACTGGGCGGCCTGGCTGATGCACAACACAGCTATTTAGCTTGTTCTCACGGGATAGTGAACTTATTGGCCTGGCTGATGCACAACACAGCTATTTAGCTTGTTCTCACGGGATAGTGAACTTATTGGATATATATTATAGAGAGAGAGAGAGATATGATAAAGCATGTTTTTGTTGTATGCCTTGACAATCTGGGTTTCCATGGCGGCTGATTACCAGATTGGTTGCACGTTTGTAGTGACCTCCCGTGATAAAATACAGGACAAAATATCGCACGGGTCACAAGGTCAATTGATGCACAATTTGATTTAATGTTCCTTATGTCGGGTAATAATGCAAGACAAGCTGGATTTCTAGATTAGTTGATGGACAAGTTGTAACGTGTTTACAGGGCCAGATGATCATGCAAGACAAGCTGGAGAAGGAACGCGCGGACGCCAAGAACGCAGTCGAGGAATATGTCTACGAGATGAGGGAAAAGCTCAGCAATAGCCTTCAGAAGTTCGCCAAGGAACAGGTGGGTGTAGGTTTGGTTAGGTAGCGTCATTCGACCTAACCGACCAAAAGCGGGTGTAAAACCTAATCTAATCGCGATCTGCATGGAAAGTTTACATCTTAAACTTCAGTAGGTGTGGGTTTTCAGTAGGCTTCTCCACCAGTTTTATCCCATGGGTACACAAAGGTTGGCTACTAAGACACCATTTAATTTATTTAATCTACATGATTAGGCCATGTGCTTTAATCCTTTGAAGTAGAAGCAAATGGCAATGAAGAGAAGACCTAGATATTTCCATCCTTGCTTCGGTGTGTCTGTCGTACGGATTCTTTGCTATCGACTTGCAACGATGGAAACCCGGCGTGATCATTAATTGAACATTAATTGTTCTACCTACTTGAATTTCCGCAGAGTTTGGATGAAAATGTGTGGACGCTAAAGCATAATTAAATTTGATGTTTTCCATAATCAATAATTATACATATGTTTCCCGTTTGTGATACGAATGACGCCGGTAGCATCATGTTGACATGTCATAAGTGATTGTTTGTGACTTACAGGAAGTGGAGACGTTCAAGGCGAAACTGGAAGAAACGGAGAACTGGCTCTATGATGAGGGCGAGGATGAGAAGAAACAGGTTTACGTCGACAAACTGGCCTCCCTCAAGGTACGATATTGTAACACGCTGAAGTATTGCTTTTGTCCTCCCACAAACACTTAAAATGTCCCGCCTGTCAAAATGTCTCTTTTGGTATCTAAACTCAATTCTTAAGATCTCCCCGCCTCTGTCAACGTGTATCATGGCTTTATCTCCAAGAGGATCCCACCTCTGTCGCAGTAACCCCTTCAAGAGTAGCACACGGCGGGTTCCCATTGCATATATTGTGTAATGACGTCACCCTAAAGAGGGATGCCGCTTTGATCAACAGCGAAGGGACCTCAGGCGTCAGTGTCCCTGCGCAGCTCGCCTGTGATCCATCATAAAGCAGGACGCGAACGAGAGAGCAGGGGCTGCAGTTTTTGATAATACCGCAATTTGATAAAACCGCATAATTCTGCCGTGAATAAGCAGATGCCTGGTTGATCAGAAGGCGGCGAACATTAAAATGTGTCTTGTTTACCATGTTTGGATGTGATTAATATTATCATGATGTTGATATTGTGGTGCAGAGCATGGGACAGCCGATGGTGGACCGGTGTAGGGAGTTTGAGGAGCGACCTCAGGCCTTCGATGAGATGGGACAGGCTCTGCAGCAAGTCAGCAAGGCCCTTGAATGCTACAGCAGCAAGGTTTGTAGCGAAATACGTGTACAGCGCCCGGTCCTATATGTGGTTGAATGCCTCTTTTGGTTCTTGCGTCAATTAGTTTATTCGGTTATGGTTAGATTATTAATAATTATATTTAGATCAATTACATGCTACAGTTTTCTGTATGTGTTTATCCTTGCTTAGCGCCGTATGAGTTAACGCTATCACCTTACTGCGATAGTAATAAGTTAATAGTAGGTACATGTCATGGCCTATATAACGTATTGACTCAACTAAAACAAGTCTCGTTAATGTTCTTGATGTGGGATTCCAGGACGAGAAGTACGCCCACATCGAGGCGGCCGACATGACCAAGGTTGAGAAGTGCTGGAAGGAGAAGTCAGCGTGGTACGAGAAGCAGTTCAACGCCATACACAAGACGGCTCCCCACGAGAAACCTGCCGTCCTGGTCTCACAGATCAGACAGGCCAGAGAAGTACGTAGTACACAGGGAAGTCGGTTGGGACTTGTTAATGTTATTCGATGACACATGGGAAGTTGATCGGGACTTGTCAATGCTATTCGTTGACACATGGGAAGTTGTTAATAGTGTAAGGCCAGCGACTCGTGGTATGTACAAACATTCACAAAAAAATATACATTGGGTGGTTACGCCTTGTGCTAACGACGACGGATCACTCTGGGATGATAGCGCTCAGTATAAGGCTTCATCGCCAGATGGATAAAGATGGCTAAACTGCGTATGTTATTTGACTTCTTTGATTGCATGACAGAGATAAATTGTCGAGAATGGGATCATCTAGGTTGGATGGGCGCGATGAATTCCTTTCTTAGGTCATTGAACAATGGGCATATGAATAGAACATGGATTTAATTAAATCTTGCGTCAGACACATCACCCCCGTTATCAATTATTTGGAAACAATGTTCACAGAAATACCCTTCGCCGGTGGCGTATGTTCGGCTGAGACCACCGATTCCGCATCTACATTTTGACAAGGATTTACGCGGAACATAGCAGTGCATATTGTCCAAATAAAATTCCAAAGCTATTCCTGTAATGTTCTTTGATGGCACAAGGCCAGTCCATTGGACTTGTTAATGCTATTTGATGACACAAGGCAAGTTCATGAGACTTGTTAATGGTATTTGATGACACAAGGCAAGTCCATGGGACTTGTTAATGCTATTTGATGACACAAGGCAAGTCCATGAGACTTGTTA
This sequence comes from Arenicola marina, assembly GCA_964019135.1. Taxonomy (NCBI): domain Eukaryota; kingdom Metazoa; phylum Annelida; class Polychaeta; family Arenicolidae; genus Arenicola; species Arenicola marina. The sequence continues at coordinate 18,269,962 of OZ025260.1, read as the reverse complement.
ATGGTATTTGATGACACAAGGCAAGTCCATGGGACTTGTTAATGGTATTTGATGACACAAGGCAAATCCATGAGACTTGTTAATGGTATTTGATGACACAAGGCAAGTCCATGGGACTTGTTAATGGTATTTGATGACACAAGGCAAGTCCATGGAACTTGTTAATGCTATCTGATTACACAAGGCCAGTCCATGGGACTTGTTAATGCTATTTGATGACACAAGGCAAGTCCATGGGAATTATTCCCTTTGTTCAACTACATTTCCTCATTATCCCATCGTTTTTGCTGTAATTAATCTGTTCTCTGGTGGGTTTGTTGCAGTCGCTGATTTCAACGTGCCAACCAATCCTGTCGAAACCTAAGCCCAAACCCAAGGAGGAGCCGCCGAAGGTGAACGACAAGGCCACGGACGACAAGGCCAACAACGGCAAGGGAGACTCCGGCGCCGCCACTGATGACGTCAGCAAAGAGGGTCAAGCCGCGGCGAACGCTGACGTCGACGGCCCAGGAGCCGCGGAGGGGGAGAACACAGCGGAAATGGACCTGGACTGATGAAGGGCCTTCAGGGCTGTGTAGGAATATAGGCTGCGGTGTGAATGTGATATTTATACTTCTCAAGTACGAGACAGAAAGCTGAGGATTGGGGCACGGAATATTCACGCCATGTTTGGGTTCTGATATTCAGGATATGAATCTTGAGGACATTCATCGTTTCATTTATCGTCAGCAGACGCGTCCATCGCAGAGTAACAAGCCTTTGTTTGGCCCAGTACAGGAAAACAAACCCTTGTTTCCCCGTAGCAGAGAAGCGACCCCTTCTTCAGTTCTCTCACGCAGTCTCCAGTTCCTCCGTGCAGAGATTGCGTATCGGCCTACACCATAAGGTGTGTATCATCCAGAGGACACCTGCCACACAGATCCTTCATGTAGCCTTGTCACATGCTATGTAGTTCTATGGAACGACAAGAAGACAACCTCCGCTCGCGCCGAGAGATAACCATCAATTTATAGCTCTTTCCAAGTAGTTGCATCAGCCGTGAACGATGTAGAACGTTTGTGGTGTTTATTACTACCCACAAATAAACGCTTGTGTTACGTCCTGCGATGCCGCGTTTACTGTTGCCCTGGAAATCAACGGATTCATCTGTTCATTATGTTGTCCTCGTTTAAATGAAGGTGGTAGGGTGTGGATGTCTGCGCCAGTGGTAAGCATTCGGCATCTTAGTGGCGGATTAACAGTCTGATCTATGGAAAGCGGACGCTTCACATTACATTACGTGGTCTACTACCATCATCATCATCATCTAAAAAGAAAAGAACAATTTTGTTGTTTAGGGATATTCTAATTTAAGAGGTACTTAGGTTTTGATGGTTCGTGTTTGGGACTTAAGAGTAGTGCTATGATCCATGTAAAGTGGGACACCTGGCTTGGTCTTGCGGGTATGGTCGTGGTGGCTGCAAGTACCACCAAGGGAGTCTTACTGCAGTCCTTTACGCATAACACAATAGATCAGTCCGATGAGAGATTTCTGCAATGAGGGTCATAACCAACTGTCAACAAGATTCACCTTCGTTAGCCTCTGATAGTGAGGGGAGCTTAAATAGAATTGTGATATCGTTCTTGTAAAGCGGTTCGGTTCATTTGGTGCATATCTTCTCTTCTATAAAACATTGTTCGTCCAGCTAGATATAAAGCCTGCTATTGGTAACGTGTAACTAAAGCGTGCACTGCCTTCATCGAGCAGTGACTAAATTATTGGCAGTATTACTGCAGCTACCGACATTTCATTTTGTATATAGTTAATTTTGTTTACAATTTCCGACTTCATGGATAGACAGTTACGTAGAGGTCTGTCTTTAGAGCGCACCTCGTCTTCTGGATTGAATATATGGGTGTATTATTTGTTTCGATGCTATTTGTTCAATGTTCGTCTTTTAAATAAGATAGGCTTAAAGAGGTTCTCGACTGCGTAGTTCTGTTGCGCAGGTGGTTGTCCAGAACGGATAAAATGCCCCCTCCCCCCCACTTCTTTCAATAATGTCTTGGTCCATATATTACATCCATTTAAAGGTATCTATCAAGCATATAGCGAATTAATGTTATAATAATGGAGTCCTGATGTACATATTGGCGTTTACCTTCCCCTTCGGCAGGAAACTTCCTCCGATATGAAACCCTACACCGACCACAGCGCGGACGACCGCTTGGAGGGCGGAAACATAGCGCCTACACTTTTTCACGACTTGGTGATATTTAGTTCCTCGCTTCTCCTTCATACCAATTTTAGATATATTATTGAAAGTGAAGTGTATAATTCTCTCAAAAACAAGTGTTAATTAGATTAATTATGTATACGCCTTTGTGGTTGCTTTATATGCAATAAGGGGTACACTGGCGAAAAGCTCGTTTCTTACTCAGTGTTAGCCAAAGAATTATTCATACCACCGAGAAGATACATAGGCCCTGCTCACAGTCCAGGCTTGAGGCCTCTGCCGCCTAGTGCGCTCTACAATTGGTTAGCCACGTCAGGCCCTCCACCCTATCACCAGTGGAAGTGCTCGCTGCTGTTTGGCTGGTAGAGGACTAGTGGGTTGACACGTGCAGCTGTAAGCACCTGGATGTACGCGAGGAAATGTACCAAACTCTTTACCAATGAAGTTATAATTACGCCAATAAAGTTTGAATGTAGACAACTGCTATATGGTATTAATACTGTTATTGACTTGACAAAAAACAACACTGACGTTTTATGTCTTTGTTTTACTTCATATAAAATATACGTTTACGTATTCTACAATCACACACATATTTACGGATGTAGTAATCTGCCACACCGGACCTGTATATCGAACACCATTGGCGGACCAATATAGTATATATTACTGCGGCCTAGTCATCTTCTGATTGCCGGTTAAAAAAACTAGGTGCAGGTCGAACCTACAAACAAAACCAAAAAACTGACTACCACTATTACACAATCGTTCGGGAAACTTCACATTTATGCCTTCTCCATCAACGTGACGACCCAAAATAAACAATCAAACATGTTCCCATGGAGATTTTACACCACATATAGACGTCAAAACGTAATAAAAGTTGTCCCAAATACATTTGTATTCCTGGCCACAGTAACACGTGTACACGTGACCACACCGTCCAATCGAGACTGGCCCTCTGCGCCTGGCAATGCCTGGGGTGCGTCTAGACCACAATAGCGGACACAGTTCTCCGGTTTGAACAGGCACCTGGCCGATTGGCGTTCTACTGCACGTGCACATTGTAATGACTCCGGTTGATCTCGTTCGCTCATTAGCGGGCGTCACTGCGCAGATCCAGCTCTTGACCGCCACACAGTCATAACGTGGATAAAGCGTGTGCTCCAATCCCAGCTGAGCACTCTAGCTCACGAACTTACAGATGATTTCGGCTGATGCGATAAGCATAGAGCAGCGCTTGCCCCCCTTTCGTCCGACCCTTCGTCACAATGCCGGTTGAGCACTCTGACCCATGAACTTGCGATTAATTTCCGCTAAGACGATGGAATAAAGCAGCGCCTTCTCCGCGGGCAAGCTGCTGTAGACGTCTTCACCATTGTTGAACCCCTTGTCATCCTTCTGACCTTTGTCACCTCCTTGGCTTTGGGTCGTGGTGGCTGTTCTGTTGACGCCCTTAGACAGGGACAAGCGACTTTTCTCTGAAACAATGGATAGCAACAGTAATCAGATATATACTCTGGGCGTTACGAAAGCAGATAATCAGCCAGGGAGAGGAACTCATATGAGCTGCTTCTAAAACCCGATCACGGCTTTTAATGCTTTCTTTATGCACCAAAAGCATGCTTCTAAGTCTGAAACGTTACATTCATGTGTTCAACACTAAGAATCACATCTCCAAACAGCGGCTTTCTACAATACTCACTGCTAAAAAAAAGAGAATACAAACCTTTTACTGGCTTCTGCTCCGTCCGTACAGCGGAAGTACTCGTCGACGCTCTGCCACCACGACTTCTGCGCCGTCTACCACTCTCTTCAACGGCATTTGAACTCGAAGCGCTAACAGATCGCTTTCTCTGAAACAAATTTCAAAGCAAACCTGTGTACATTTGATTTTTTACAAGATCTTCGTTTTGAATGGGACTATTCTCGTTAATTAAACCAAGAGCGCAGTAACAAACCACATTTCCCGATAAAACCAAATGAGCTAAATGCAACCCACCAACTGGTATTCCAGCAACGACATGAAATTTATACAACATTGCATTTGAACTATATTTAAGAACCATGTTTTTTTTTACTTACACGCCGGAATTGATGTTCATATTCAAGAGAGCTGAAGTAGTTTGGTTCTTTCTTGATCCGTCCTGTACGTCGCCTCAAGCCTTCGGGTACAGGTGGCGAATCTGATGGGAATTAAGCACAAAATTAGGAATGAAAGAAACAACACAAGACTTGTCTAACGACGATGCATAAGAGTAAAATGTGCTACCATGCAGCAATGACCTGAATCTGAACCTCCTAATGCAGTTTAATATTGGTGATATTATGAAGTTTATTAAAGCTCTTTATGGTCACATATGTACAATTGAAGATGTGACACAAGGAGGACTATCAGTCTCGCTATCTTTGCATAATAATAATGTTTAGACATGTTTTCATTGTGAACAGAAGTATCAAAATACTGATACTGGTAATGCATACCCCGTATTGACAAAGAAAAAAATGTACCAACCTGCAACCTCATTTCTTTTAAATCCAAAACCACAGTTACAGGTCTTGCATGCTGTTGGCACCTATAAATTGAATCAATGTAGCTTTCCTCAAACATCATTCACATAACCAATTTCAATATCTGAAGACTGGATAACATCAGAAGATTCAAATTTCTTTACCGGAAAAACTGTTACAAATACTTATTGCATATTATCACCTTAAATAGCATAAGTCATACCAGGGGTGCGTTCTGTATAGGCTTCGATTGATAGTATAATGACATTTTTTTAGTCTGATTGAAGTGGAGGGGTTTGAAATTGATGAGGAATTGTGGCCTGCAATTCAGCACCCTGGCCCGAGCGGTATCAGTGTATATCCATGAAGGTCACAATATCTCCCCACCCCTTAGATGGGGGTGGAGGGGGCAGGGACCATTGGGGGGCAGGGGGGAGGTGGCGGAGGCAGCGATGCTCTGGGACGAGGTGTGAATTGCATCTGCAGGAGATTATGGCTGATATTCAAACAGTGAGGCTTTGTCCCATTGTTCAGCTGTTACACCACGATTAGCCGACATCAAAACATCCACCTTGGTGGTGGTCTTGATGTCAGAGCTAGATCTACACCCGGATGTATTTGATTATGCACGACTTGATTCTTTAAGATTTTGTAAATTCCTAACTTGAAAGATTAACTTCTAGGCTTTACAGCCAAGGATTACTGCCCATTTTGGGGCATGATGACATGTCCTAGTCTTTAATGCAAATGAAATACATGTATTACAAATCTGCTTAGCTAACAGTTGTATCAAACTATGTCTGACCTCAAGCCTCTCACCGCCTGTAATGTCAGTCACTCACTGTTGACATATTGAGTAGAAACTTGTAATTACGTGATAATAGAGCAAGTGAAAATGCTCTTGATACTGATTTGACAAAACTAAGCTTACATGATTTGGGGCTGCATATCTTATAAATGTTAAAGGAGTATTAAAATTTACTTTTTATCTTATTGTCCATTCTCTTGATTTAAGAATGAGAACTGTGACGTAACACCAACACAGACGCGAGGAGAAGTTGTAAAAAATTGTTGTTAGAAAGTTTTGCCAGTACGAAAAGTGATCACATTTGTGTCTATTCAATCACTTTGCCGACGGAACTATAAAGGTATGAAGAACAACTTGACACATCGATAAGGACCGTTTATGTGTGTACTTTTCTGTAATCGCCGCCCGAAGAGTGCAAATTTTTTAATCAACGCTAAATTTGAATGTTTACTTCATGACCCTCCGGCTCGCTCCCCAGAGCGGATAAGCCAGGCCAGGGAGGGGCATGCAACAGGGCTAGGAAGGTCGCCAGGTGTGGTTGCGCGTGAGCTGAGGACGTGCGGTCGGTGGTGGTAAAAACACAAACCTGCAGTTTACACTCTGGGCAACACTTTCTAGTTCTTTTGTTTACAACTCTGGTTTTCATCTTGTGGAGGGACACACTTATGTATTTTTATGCCTTAGGTTGTGTGTTTTTTGTTAACCGGATGTTGTTTCCAGTGACGTTCAACTTCGATCTCCCGGCAGAGGGCGTTACGCTTGCGTGTTCAACTTGAACAACCAAAGGCAAAATCGGCCGCAGGATGGCGCTCCGAAAGTTTCAATTCAGCTTCAAAATTAAGGCAGCTTACTTTACTTTCTGGCAAATTTCGACACTGGGCCTACCTGATTACAGATTATTTATCCCGAATTATGTCTGCCAATAATACTTCAGACAGACACTCTGTGGATGAGAACAAAATTATGAAATGGGGGAACTAGCGAAATGTGGTGGCAGAGTTTGTCCGTGACAAGTTCCCTGTCGATGTTCACAAGGAACCAGGCAAACTTGCTCGATGCTTGGCAGCGTGTAAACAAGCGCAACACAGAAAAGAACGTTTTGGGCTTTTTAAGCAGTAACTCCGTCTTACAATTGGTCTCAGTGAAACTGCGATTATTTGTCATTAGACATGGTATGCTTAAGAGCGAAAAAGCTGATAAATCTCATGTAGTTTTTTACCCCTTAATGATTTTTACAGGTTTATACTGTCTTGACTTTATCACTGCCCACTCCACGGCACAGGCTCTTGCCTGAGAATTGAGATGGTGTAGGCCTACTTTGACCGCCGTCCGTTTTGACCGCTAGATTATTTGACTGTAGAAGTGTGGAGGGTACCCCAGAATGCCTGACCTTCTATTCCCACTGCTGGAGCTTATGTCGCTGAGCTGATTAAGAATTAATGATTAACAACCAGCTATCTTAATCCCTTTTCACCTGGGCATGCCTCTGTTAGAACCCAAAACGTCATAGTGACCAAAATGTCATACCTTGGTAGAATGAAATATACAGTTTAAAGTTTAATTTCAACCATCCCGGTTATCGCTCACTCAACCCTGCGTGGCTTTTTTGAAGGAGACAGGGCGGGGCCACTTAGGGCTAAAGCATTGATTGATTGACAATTAGAGACCTCTTAAAATTGGAGGCCGAAATTTGCAAATTAAGGCGCAGGAAAATAAGGAAATCTAAGGTTTCTTGGAATAGAAGGTTCCAAGCGATGGACCCGGAGGGAGGGGGGGGGGGGCGATACCCATATTCTATTGTTTGTGAAAGCCCTAAAATATATCTGAAACTGAAGATTTACTGGGCGCATTTCTTTGGTACCCCGGGTGTATCCCATACGGTGGACTGAATATGCACATTACGCATCGGTTCACCGCCCGACACTTCTTTCTACCTGGTATGGATGCGTGCGCATGTATTTGGTATGCCGATGTGCCCCGTTCTAAACAGCACGGGGCATTCGGGAGAAGATGGTGGCTGTTTGAAAGGTGATGAGAGTAGGTTGGTTCCAGTGCCTCAATGTGCACCGGATGTGAACGGTGTGTGCACCTCATTGGAATAGGCATATCCCAATCGTCATACTCGGAAGTTCCCTGTCACGTGTTGCGGACCCAGGGCGGGATACCGAACCTGGCCTAAAGAAATGCGCCCACTGCCTCATATATTCATAGCCCCCGTCAACAGACACTGCGATCGAGGCACAGTGTGAAACTGTACAATTGCTCCTAGATGGCTCAGACCATGTGATCTGACGTTTTCGTCATTATGACGTTTTGGGCCCTAACATGCCTCTACCCCCTCAAACATTGACCAACATACCCCCAACCATACCCTATACAAACTCAACCCCCCAAACTCACTAGCCGTCAAATAGTCTAGCAGTCAAAATGGGTATAAATGGTTGAGATTGCTGACAGAACCTAGTAGTAAATAATACCCATTCTCAGATACCATTGATTATTTACTTGGAGCTTTCTGTCAGCAGTTCTGATTTCTTAATTAAGAGTATATTGCCTGTGGTCTGACTCTCACTGACCTGCTGCTAACTTGCAGTGAAATCATTCAGTTAGCAATAAGTGTAGCAAATATGGAAGGTTAGGATTAGAGTAAGGAATAAGTTTAGAATTGAGTTTAGGCATAAGGTCAAAGCTAGACTCTGGTATCAGAATTTTTCTGGCAGCCAGCTGTACATGGCCAAAATATACAATATTCCAATCAACTGACCTACAAGCTAGCCATTGGGCTGCAAATGAATTTCCTGCAGTACACTCACTAATGCATCTTATAGCACCATCAATTTAATTAAGCCAGGCAGATATAGTAGACCTGCCTTACCATAACCTGTTAAATGAGTGATTGTAACAGTAATTGCCAACAGCTTAAGTATATGTAAGACTCTTTGTAGTATGTCTATTTCTGTATGCATTATTAGCTGATCTCTATTTCTGTTTGTGAAGAATAAAGTATCAATTTTACTACTAAAAAAATTGTTTCGAGCATTGATTCTTCCAATCATTCTTTTATTAACTACATATACCGGCTTAATAAGATTAACATATTGATAGTGTCAATTATTTTAATACATACACATATTTCAGCATATAGGTGTAGCAGTTATTTTAAAAACTCATATTAATTTTGATCACTGCAGCCATCAGAAAGTGCAGCAGTCAAGGTGCTGGCTAAGTGTCGCCCTCTTCTTCAAGATGAAAAAGCTAATGGATGCAAGAAAGTCATCAAAATTGGAACAGATAAAGTTACAGTTGAAGGAGGAGGCAAGGTAGGACAGTTTGCTTACTATGATAAGTAAGTTATGATTGCACCATGAGAACATCGGTTGCATTTTTCAAGGTCGATATACCAACTGGAAATGCTAAATCTTTCAGAATAGATATGTGATCAGCTAATTAGTAGTTTATTACTAAATATGTTGACGTTTGTTTAATGTTTAGTGGTCAATAAAAAAATAAAAAAAAAATAAAAAAAAAATATGTTGACGTTTATTTGTTTGTGATATATGCAAATACATGTAAATGTGTTTTCAGGAACAAACCTTCAGTCTTGATCACTCCTATGGGCCTGGGATAAAATCAGTAAGAACCTAATGCTTGCCTTCAATGTTCAATCTTCTTATAAGGGCATGGTTCTTGTCCATAACATCTATTATTTCCCTTCAAAGATTTTTTTAACTTCTACTTCATATATGATACAAGCTCTGTAATTGGAATAATCAGTACAATACAATTATATACTTTATACCGGTACATACATACACACATCTACATTATTTCAACAAATGTGTATTCTTTTGTAGAGTCAAATATATACAGAAAACTGTGAAAGTCTTGTGCAGAAGGCAGTTTTGGGGTACAATGTGTCACTCATCTCAATTGGTGCAGTAAGTACTTTTTCATTTGACAGTCCAACTTTTTTATTTGACAGGCCAAGTGTGGAAATTTAACATAATTAAAACTTTAAATTCTATTGTGTTCTAAACATTTACTGAATATCAAACTATTTCTAGATTTTAGTTCATTTACGCACATAATACCGATCTTTCACCTTTAGAAATGTGGTACAGTATTACAAAGGTACAAAACCAGGATTCCACACAGTTTGTCTTGCTTGACCTTATATTGGAGCGCAATATTCCATAGGAAGCAAAGGCTCTATATGATGTGATTTCTTTAAAGTCAGGTTCTGGGAAGACCTACCTGATGACCGGCAATTCCGAAGATCCTGGAATTATACCTTGTGTGCGTGAGACAAACTTGCTGGTCCTTGTCGTATCGTTACTATAATGACAATAGATATGTCACCCCGGCCGTACGTGATCTAGTAGTTACCTACTCGGCGTGCATAACTACTTTTCCCTTGTCGCGATGCTATTTTAGAGGTTGAAGCTTCCTGCTTAAACCAAAAGACATGTAGAGTATTGTTCAATATTTTTATTGAGTTATGCCCATATTTGTATATATTGCATTTTCAGCCTGATATGACCATATTTGTATTTTAAACAGGTGAACAGTTCGCTGTTTCGATACCTCCACGATGCGTGTGGAGGCAACAAAGAATATTTTGTCTCAGTGTCCTATCTGGAGGTAAAGGGATGATACTTTGTATGTTTATCAACTTCAGCCGGTCGAGTGGACGTATAATTGTCCTCACGGCTTACTCGAGTTTGTCATTTGGTCACCCGAAACGTACGTGACAATATGCACATGACGCAGTGCCCCATGTGGTGATGTATGACTATAGATATGTGTCGCCGCCTTGCATGCGTACCCGGTACCCTACAAACTCAATATTCCTCTAATACGTACTTTGTTTATATTTTAATTATGACGTTTCATGCAAGATTACGTAATAACAAACAGCCTAAGGTACTTAATTGTTTAGAGTTGTGAACGATAACAAGGACACCAGGCCATCGAATAGCGATAGTTCGTGATGAACTCCGAATCAGTAAGGCTTAGATGACACGTTAAATGTTATAAGTGACGGTGGCATAATTTCTTTGCATTTTGGTAAACTCAAATTCGTTGTTTGACTTTTTAGGTCTTAGGCGATGAGATGACCGATATGTTGAATCCACACCCAAACCAAATGAAAATCAGAGAACACCCTCAACTTGGAATGTAAGGAGATTTGTCTCACTTGTTCTATATATCTTGTGCACGGCCCGACCGACGTCTAACATATGTGGTCGCCGGAATTTATTATCATCTGGTGCATACGCAACCAATTTACAGCTTCGATCTGGCCCCTGAAATATAATTTGAGACTGAAACATGTTACTTTGCCATAATCACAGTTTAAATTTCTGTAACGGAATCATTCTCATTAATCACTACGGCGCAAGTTCATATATATCTATATTTCAACGTTCGATTAACGAGGAGCTATTATTCGGAGGGTACCTAGCTGTCACATTTAGTTAACACATACTGAATTGAATCTCTTGATTATTTCAGTTATGTGGATGGTTTGTCTGAACTGGTGGCCCGCAGTGAAGACGAGTTGATCAAGCTACATACACAAGCCATACGCGCTCGTAAAATGGGATCAACTGACGCCAGAGTCCATCGCGACAGGTGCTGTGTTAAGGATGTATCGTTAACGATGTAATGTGTCCATTTGCCTCTGTTAAGAGTTAATTTTAACATTACAAATTGTGTGTTGAAGAAAGTGAAGACGAATATCGTTTCCTAATTGTTCAATCCCCTGCGAAATGTTTCTCATAAGAATACCTTATCGATCCCAATTAAGTAATGCCGAGGAAGTTCTGGTTAATAGTTGAAATGTTACTCCGCGACATTGTTACTCCGACATTATTACGCCGACATTGTTACTCCGACATTGTTACTCCGACCTTATTACTCCGACATTGTTATACCGAAATTATTACTCCGACATTATTACTCCCGATATTGTTACTTTGATATTGCTACTCCGACATTGTTACTCCGACATTATTACTCCGACATTGTTACTCAGACATTATTACTCCGGCACTGTTACGCCGACGTTGTTACTTCGACCTTATGACACTGACATTGTTACTCCGACATTGTTCATTTTGCGCAAATTCATTTCACCGGTACCGGTTCAGTGTAAACTTAAATTACTTAATGCATACATGTAACGACTGTTGTATTACAGATCTACTGGTATCTTTAGTATCCATGTCGAACTACGAGAGAAAGGCTTCAACAAAGTGGGCTTGAAATCTACTATTACGCTAGCAGACTTAGCAGGTATATAATCATAACGTTAGATTGTTACAGAAAAGCAGAACACGATTGGTCGCATTAGAATTTGTAGCGACGGTCATTAAAACAAGAAGCGTTTGATTACGACCAGAATACACTCCTTTAAAAACTAAAAAATTTGACGAGGTAATATGTAGAGCGAAGAAAAGGCAAAGTGCACTAACGGAATGCGAGATAGCTTTCATGTGTCTTTTGATGATAAAATAATGGCAAACGTTGAGGTATGAGTCACTCGTGCTTATAAACTGTGCAGTCTATAAGGTTTAAGTTATATTTGAATCTGTCTTATCCAGGTGCTGAGGGAGACGGCGATAGAAGGTAAAATCTTCCTCAAATCTTTTTTATTTGATGTCCAATAATAAATGATCCAACAGTATAGAGTATGTACCCTACACACCATTTTGTGGGGTAGTTAATATAGCTAGGATTGTTCTTGTTGTAGGTTAAAAGAGTTTTTATTAAAGTATGAATATAAAGCTATTTGAACACTTTACCTAAGTTGGTCGCGTGTAGCGAATGTACATATCAGTGTGCTCATTTGCTACACACCTGTAATGGAGTCGGTGCACATGTGCTTCACTTTCGAATTGTTTTATGTTGATGATTTTGTTGATGGATGGGTGCTTGTAAACTCAATGTACTAGCATTGCTATATGGGATCAGGACTTATTATTTAAGAATGAACATGTTTTTTTTTAATGTCTTGTAGCATCACGGCCCTAGGCAGCGTCTTAAAGGCTTTGAAGAAAGGCGGCCACATTCCGTACAGGGATTCCAAGGTCACGCGCTTGCTGCAGGTTAGACGGATTCAATTTCCAATCTAGGGGGTCTGGTTGGGGGGATTTAATAATCCATCTAGGCTATGAACCCACCGCGTACGATCTTTAAATAACTTTGCCCTTTTGCTTATCTTAATAATTATATAATACGGGTTGCAGACTTTACATCATAACTACTTTAATTATACCGGTACCCACGCCACCGAATCTGTAAGTTGCCGTGGAGACGTATTGTGTGGAGTATGTGACTCATGATGGATCAATGGCGATCCGCTTTCTGATAAACATAAACGCGGGTTCACCGTGACGCCATTTACTTTTTTTCTTTAGGAGGCGCTTGGGGGCAACTCGTTGACGCTGGTCTTGTTGGCCCTGTCCCCCTCAGGTGAGAGTTGATGGAGATAGCGTGTAAGACGTGATTGCCGGCTCTGATACAAACCAACTTAACGGACACACGAATAATGTTAATATTTGTTAAGTAGTATCTCATTACATTGTTGTATACATCGTGTCAAATCAATTTATTATTTGTAATGATAATGATAGTTGTAAATAGGAACTTGTATTGTGTTCCTGCCTGTTGTACCACCCGCACGCTGCACACGACGCGCAACAAAGTGTACAATCGAGGGATGTGACGTCACGCGGAGCCGATAACTGTATAGTAATGTGCGATGTTGAATTTGTATTATATTTTCAGACAAGAAATACCAAGAGTCTTTACAGAATCTACAACTCGCTAGCGGTGCTAGAAGCATTAAAAATCACGTAAAGCTCAACCTGGTCAGTAGATCTCATACAGCAGGGTTGTTAACGTCAATATTGTCGATGTTACTATTTTATATCTGCTGAAAGAAGCTCATATATTGTACAATATTGATGTAGTTTTGAGATACTTCTAGACGAGTGCGTCATACTAACGAGTATATTTCTATGTGTCAGATTAATTATGATACGTTTTAATTACTGTTGATAGATAGCATATAAGGCCATCTCAGTTGCTGATAGATGATCATATACAACTTTTGCTGGCAGATTAAAATGCGCCGATGAATTACTGGTAGAGGATTGCAGCTGCTTGACATTACTTGTTGTTACGTTATAATGCTCCGTGTTTAATGTTTTTCGCTGATAGTGACTACTTTACCTTGGTAGATCGTAGCCTAGAATAGAGGGCTTACCACCCGCTTATATAAGCCTCATCTGTTGTGTAGGATGAGACGAGGAACGTGATCGGAGAACTGCGGCAGGAGATCACCCGTCTGCGGAACAAGATTGCTAAGGACCCAGAGAACAGCAAGGAGGATGTTCTCAAGATGGAGGTGCATGCCAGAACCATTAAATAACAACTGCTTAGAAGATACTGGTTTTTCAATTATTTCTTGCTTCGCAATGTGCCAAGGTAGCATCAAGGTTATCGTTTTAAGGTTATCATTCTAGACAGATACAGTCAGTAATACATTCTGATGTACAAATGTTGAAGAACTCATGATGAATTGTTGTCACTTTCTACTTGTGCGTTCCCAGGACTTAATCCGAGACCTGCAGATCGCCAAGACACAGACCTGGGAAGAGCGAGAACGATTGTCACTGAAGTATGAGGAGGAAAGAAAAACCAATCTCGCAAATAGGGTAAGTTCCTATCATTACTGAAAATGCTTGAAATTGAATCTAACTTGTCTAGTTCCAAGAAAACGTTTGGCCTGGATCACTGGAGCTGTTGCTCACATAAAAACCCCGAGATGTTGAACTCGATAAAGATGTTTTATGCCAAAAGAGAGGGTATGAGAAAAATCTCTGCCACAAGGGAAGGAAATGAACGCTTTTCTTGTTTATAGTTTTACGGTTCTGCATCAGTTGTTAAAGGTTTAATTGTTTCAAAGCTAATCTATGTATTTCCCTACGCAGATCCTCAATATCTTGAGTGGACAACCATCAAAATACCCGTTAAGATATTGGAAACCCAATCTTTCAGAAGTCAAGAGTGCATAGGCGAAGATAATGAGCTGTTTCTGGTTCCAGGGAATCTTGGAATGGGTTATGGACACAGTCCGAAAGGGCAACAAAGAAATACAAGAGCGCATCACGCTGTATCAACGAGAGAAAGATCAGGTGCGGTGTCCGTGTCATCAAAACCACAACATTGTGCTCACACAGCTTGTTACGCCTGTTACTGTGGTGTCTGTTTCCATACATGGTACATATATATATAAATATATATATATATGTCTAGTTTAACAAATAGACGCCGACAAGGGGATAACAGACTTTTTCCATCATTAAATAATATAAAATAGTAGTTGCTATTATAGTAGTTATAGTAGTTACTAGTAGGTACAATTGTATGTCACTAAGATATGATTATATTAGCCACGTTTTGATTAACTTGTTGCGACCGACAATAACTTTACATTAGTAATGTCGATAAGATTTTACTTGCAGCTGACTCTTGAGTACAAGGACACGAGAAGCAAAGTAGACGAGATGAAGGATGATTTACAGAAGAAGATTTCTGCTTATTCCAAGCTTGCTGACAGTGGTATACATAGCTATTTTACTTAGAACAATCTCTTGCTAATTCTCATTTTGTCGTTCTCGACATGGTGTTTCCACTGACCTTCCACCATTACATACCCTCACACTGTGCTATTGTATCTTAAATGTTTAGGTCCCAGCGTAATTGGTATATATCCTCTAATCTAAAAGTTTGCTCTGAAGGTATTCACGTGTTTGACACTGTTAATAGTCTTTGCTGATTATACCCGTGTCACAAAATTCAAAACCTCTTCACGTCTTACTCTTCCCATACAACATATGCTTGCTTGCTTTTGAGGTCGCGTGAACGAAAATGAAACTAAGCAGCGAGTGACGGCCATCCACGAACTGAAAGAGAAACTCAAACGCGACACGGATACGCTCAAGGACATCAAGAAGCGTCTCAAGGACGTTCAGGATAAACAGCGGGCCGAGAAAGAGGTACGTATCATAAAATGCATAGCAACACATTTATCTCGCATAATTTGAGATTAAACTTTTTGAGCCTTTGCGTATGAGTTAGATGATTAATTATGGAACGGTATGGAAGGTAGGATTATTGTGATGACGCGGCGTGCTGTGGAATTTGCAGGAATCCCAAGGTCAAGGAGTGGTGAAGGGCAACGCTGAACTCCGGCAAATGGTGGAGGTATGTGAAGAAGTTTGCTGTGTATCGTAAGCTGGTTAACAACTGTGAACGTTCATGGGCAATCCGTAGGCAAGTGACCAATTACTGTAAAGACAGCCATAACATGTATTTCCGATAAACATGGTGTATAATTTAATCAGTTTAAGTTTTACCCATTTGATTCGTTAATCGGGATACAGTGAACCATTACGTGATCCTCGTGGTCCATTCATATTCGACAATGGAAGTTTCTACTGTAAGTAGTTTTCTTTGAGGCCATCTATCCACTGATCCACCAAACAATAACCGAGTGTGCTTGCTATATGTCTCTTACTACATACTACTGTGATGTATTTATGTTCTCAGGCAGAAGAACGAAAGAGAATGGAGGCAGAAAACAAAGCCATGATAGCCGAGGAGCTAGACAGAATGAAGATGGAGACAGAACAAGAGAAAGCAGAAATACAGGTATCTTCATCTTCAAGTGTCATTCGAAAGCCAGTTCCTTAATACCCGGTAATGCAAATTGTGGTGTGACAAAGAGATTCATAGTGACAGTACTATATTGTAATGGTACTTATAATAATAGTAGTGATGTAGAGCCTGCATGTAAACCTATTTCCGTGTATGACTATATATACATGTGTATCTGATTTGACTGCCGATGTAGATGCGCACAGCGCAAGGGAAGAAATACACAACGGAACAAGCGGCTAAGACAGATATGGAAGTCGTTGAGCTTCGCGCCGAACGCTCCGTTGTTGTTATGCGAGTAAGTCATGAGATCATATTGATGAGTAAATGGAAACCATCAATTCCTCTATTTACATAATTCCTCTCGTTTTCGTCTTTCTCTTAATGTTTAGAACAATATAACATGTGCTTTGTCTTTCTGATATCACGAATTGCTGTACTATTATGGAAACCATTTTTTTTTTATTTAACAAAAATAGAGTAAGTAAGCCAAATGCCTGCTGCAATGTACTAGCTGTTTCTCCGTGCTATATATGGACCAGCTAGGCAGCGTTCTTTATCGTCAGTGACCAATTGACCATCAATCCCTGTATTGCATATGGTCTCCTTTTCATTAACTTATTACTAAACCATGGGAACGCCAATGTGTGGTGTATTTATGATGCCAATTTAATCACTACATGAACACCCTGTGTGTGTTTAATACCAATTGTTTTTGTCTACCTGTGTTACGTAGATCCAGGCCCTGCAACAGGAGAAAGCCAGGCTGAACAAGGACCTGGAGGAGGGGTATAAGCGGCATAAGGAAGAGCAGGAGATACAACAACTGCAACACTTCCAGGTAAGCTGCCTCAACCTCAAGCCACTTGCTGGGCGTGCTCAGAGTGGTTTACAACACGTGGTATATATAACGCTGTATACGCCAGAGTTCTCTCAGGCCTGATTGTCTTGATTTCTTACTATAGATCCATCACCGCTCACATCCTGAATCGTGTGTCACAGTGTTTCTTGACATCTGGCCTCCTTTGGGTTTCTGTTCCAGCCGGTATATTTTGGCTTTGCATGGAGACTCCCAACTCAAGTTAACACTGGGACTAAATATCATATTTTATATACAGATTAATCCTTTAGCTCAAATTCAACAAAACATTCAAAATGATTTCGCACTTGTATCTGTTTTACGGACCACCACCGGACGCTATATTTGTTACTAGGGACGGGTGGGGGGAGGGGGCTGGATACTGTGAATGTAGCCGGTTTGACACCTAGTATATAGTGAAGCCTCCTCAAACCGGTCCCCTTTATAAACCAAAGCACTCCTCATACCGGCCGGTGTGTATGACTTATGGTGATCGACCGATGTTGGCAATTTCGCTCATCGGCTCCATTGTGACAAAGCTCCGGACAAGCGATCGATTGACAAATATATTATTTATGAAGGAACTATATAGAGCCCTTCCCGGGTCGCGAGTTGACCTACATAGGTTTAAACGTTATATTTAGACCAACCTTTTAGCAATCGGCAATTCGCAATTGAGCCATACAGTTGTTACTTATCCCGACCAACAAGCAGTGCAGTTGTGATGTGGCATCTTATGCTGTATACATGTAACCCATCCTACCTAACTAACCTGGTGTGCCCTATGGTACGCCCTGTGGTACGCCCTGTGGTACGCAGACATTCCGCCAGTATCGGGAGGTGTTCGAGCAGCAGAAGGCGGTGCTGGAGCAGAGGTACCGCGCCCTGCTGGAGGACGCCATCCAGGACGCCGTCTTCCTCTCCACGAGGAACAACGAACTCATGCAGGAGAACCATGGCCTCAAGCAAGGTAAGGGGACATAACCATGGCCTCAAGCAAGGTAGGGGACATAACCATGGCCTCAAGCAAGGTAATGGGACATAACCATGGCCTCAAGCAAGGTAAGGGGACATAACCATGGCCTCAAGCAAGGTAGGGGACAGAACCATGGCTTCCATCAAGATAGCGGGAGAGAACCATGGCCTCAAGCAAGGTAATGGGACATAACCATGGCCTCAAGCAAGGTAGGGGACAGAACCATGGCCTCCATCAAGGTAGGGGGAGCGAACCATGGCCTCAAGGAAGATAAGGATAGAACCATGGCCTCAAGCAAGGTAAGGGGACAGAACCATGGCCTCAAGCAAGGTAGGGGGACAGAACCATGGCCCCAAGCAAGGGGAGGGACATAGCCATGGCCTCAAGCAAGGTAAGGGAGGGAACCATGTCCGCAAGCAAGGTAAGGGCCAGAACCATGGCCCCAAGTAAGGGCAGGGACATAACCATGGCCTCAGGCAAGGTAAGGGAGGGAACCATGTCCGCAAGCAAGGTAAGGGCCAGAACCATGGCCCCAAGCAAGGGCAGGGACATAACCATGGCCTCAAGC
This sequence comes from Arenicola marina, assembly GCA_964019135.1. NCBI lineage: Eukaryota > Metazoa > Annelida > Polychaeta > Arenicolidae > Arenicola > Arenicola marina. The sequence continues at coordinate 18,251,296 of OZ025260.1, read as the reverse complement.
AAGGTAAGGGAGGGAACCATGGCCTCAGCAAGATGGGCCAGAACCATGGCCCCAAGCAAAATAAGAGACAGAATCATGGCATCAGGCTAGGTAGGAGAGAGAAACATCGCTCCAAGCAAGGTAGCTGACAGAACCATGGCCTCAAACACAGTAAGGGACATACCCATGTCCTCAAGCTAGGTAGGGGACAGAACCATGACCTCAAGCTAGCTAGGTAGTGGAGAGAACCATGGCCTCAATTAAACAAGGTAAGAAATAGAACCATGACTTCAGGCAAGGTAGAAGACAGAATCATGACGGTTACCAGGAAACAGTTTTATGAACATCTGCTAACCTGTTGGCTTATCGTACAACTAAATTATACTATTTATTGACCTCACGTCAAAAAATTTTAACCATACGAATTAAAATTTAGTAGTAACTACAAATACGTCACCATTTTATGCATGTAGACGGTAATGTTTTCTCACCCATTTTTAGACGTGTGATGTTTATCCAATAATAATCAGTATTCCAACCTCCACTTTGTAGATGTTGCCGATCTAAAGGACAAACTGAGCATTGCCGAAGGTGGAAAGCCTATCAGAGCATCATCCAAGAAGTAACTGTTGGACGATGCACCGGCACATATCAAAATGTCCAACGGCGACACACTGTCTATACGAACATTAGTATTTTTGTATGTTCGCGAAGAGCAGTTATGGTATTGGTGGCATATGTGCATGCAGTACACGTTGCCATGTGTTGCCATGCCAATGGTACGTGTTGCCATGCCAAGGGTGTCCTTGTATTGTTATTGCAAATGATGCATGCAGCCGTCCAACGAGAACTGAACTGTTTTCCTATAACACGTGATATTTAGCCAAAAACCATCTTGTCGGTATAGAAGACATTTAATAAGTGTCGTGACATTGATTTAAAGGTCTCTCTCATGTAGTCGTTGTTTGTTATAAACGTGGATTTGGATTTTGTTACAAAGTTTGCCCAACATACAAATTCTGCGAAAGAACTCAGCAGCAATGACAAGCAGACTTGGGGTTCCATATTGAATTCTCATGTTTTCAGTATTATGGTTATGTCTGTTGACATTATGGCGTCGGCTGAAGTGGATTTAGTGCTACTGCCATCAAACCACGCTACCCCGCGTCTTGTATATGTTAGAGTGTAATATCTGTCAAATACTTCGCAGTTACTACTGGCCTTTCAACTCCAGGACGCCTAAAGGAGGTCAGTTATTTAGTGTACGGTTATTATATCTATAAGAATCTGTATGTCATTGTAAGTTACCCGTAACAGTTTTTGTAATGCTGACAGAATCTCAGAGATTTTTTTATATGATAACGAATTAATTAGTAGCTCATTATTGCTAGATTATGGTCTTACTGAGAATCTCATATTTGTGTTTTCACATGGTCATTACTTACCGAGTCTCAGATTATGGTTTTTACAGTTTTTACATTTACAGTCAGTACATTTACTACGAATTTCATACATTATTGTCTTTACGTGGTAACGCATGACTAACAAGTCTCGACAAAAAGTGTCTTGGCACGGTTTATTTACGAAGGTTATATGTTTCGTCTTGATAATGTTACCAAGCGATTGCCGCTGGTGTTTACATGAATCTCACAAACAACAATCTCCATAATGAACTTTACGTACCGTGGTAACTGATACACAATCAGTCTTCAACGTCGTAACCACCGGCTATAGATCTACTGTTTGTTCTAGTTATTAAATCATTTATTTAGCTTTCTTACCGTGAAAACCCCTTGCAAATTATGTCCCAAACGGTCTTTCGTAGTCTTTTATCGATTGCCAGTCTTCAGTATTTATAATGTATATTTGCTATATAAAATTATTTTATTTATTTGTTGACATTATTCTTAACTGATACATATCGCGTGGTTTCCTTTCAAGAAAATTCCAGTATATTTAAATCGTATTAATATGAATTCACCATTAATTGGCGTTTGTGATAGTAGCAAAAGTTATTATTAAGTATAATTAGGTCTACAAAGAAAGTGTACATATTTCAGTTCCATCTGAAACCCTACTTAAAAGAAGTTGAATGTGATATCTTGTATCGCGCATGGCTGGTCCATGAAAAATAGAATCATTTCAGAGACATCCTTGTGTGAATTCTTTATTTACAAATATAGTTCATCTACATGACGAATACTGCTGGATCTCGGTCAACTTATTAAGGGTGGTCACATCTACCCCAGACCCACCGGTCTCGACACATGGGGTACTCTCCCTGCTTAACTTAGCTCCCGGGATACGTAACGTGCCAATGATTACTGTCATGATGAGTGGGGGGGGGGGGTAGTTAATTTTCGCGGAAAATGATAATGACCATACAACAATAGTACTACGCGTACTACATTCATTGTAATCCCTTTAGAGCCCACCCCAATCCCCAGCCTGACCCCTGCAATCCCCAGCCTGACTTCTGCAGTCCCCAGCCTGATCCCTACAGTCCCCAGCCTGACCCCTGCAGTCCCCAGCCTGACCCCTGCAGTCCCCAGCCTGACCCCTGCAGTCCCCAGCCTGACCCCTGCAGTCCCCAGCCTGACCCCTGCAATCCCCAGCCTGACCCCTGCAGTCCCCAGCCTGACCCCTGCAGTCCCCAGCCTGACCCCTGCAGTCCCCAGCCTGACCCCTGCAGTCCCCAGCCTGACCCCTGCAATCCCCAGCCTGACCCCTGCAATCCCCAGCCTGACTTCTGCAGTCCCCAGCCTGATCCCTACAGTCCCCAGCCTGACCCCTACAGTCCCCAGCCTGACCCCTGCAGTCCCCAGCCTGACCCCTGCAGTCCCCAGCCTGACCCCTGCAGTCCCCAGCCTGACCCCTGCAATCCCCAGCCTGACCCCTGCAATCCCCAGCCTGACCCCTGCGGTCCCCAGCCTGACCCCTGCTGTCCCCAGCCTGACCCCTGCGGTCCCCAGCCTGACCCCTGCAGTCCCCAGCCTGACCCCTGCAGTCCCCAGCCTGACCCCTGCGGTCCCCAGCCTGACCCCTGCTGTCCCCAGCCTGACTCCTGTAGTCCCCAGCAGTTACGTGGACATGTGAGTAGATACGGTTTCATAAAAACTGGACACTCGATATACCAATTTTCTCTTCAGTATTTCTTCTTCTTGATGATCTCTGGCTTCCAGTGGATGGGGTGGCTCTCCTCCGTCTGTAATGGTACAAAAGCGGATTAAGGCGATGAGTAAGTGTGTAAGCCATCCTGACCAATCAAACGATAGGGAAATCATACAAAAACTACATAAATAGCAATAACTGACAGCGCAATCTTAAATTAACCGAAATGATAATCGTAGTAATGCAGTATTAGTACAATCGAGCCAAAGAAATTCTAAAACAATCCCACAGAGTCGGATGCCGGTCATTAGCGAGAATCGAGCTCGGGTCTGATGCTGTGAAGCTTAGTGTGCTTTTAACATACCATCCGTTTACCACCAAACCGACAGAGATCCCATTGCTACCTGGCAGTGGCTGGTATATCACTGCGCCCATTACATCCAATTACTGACAAGTTCATGACGCCATCCCACGTGCGCCGTCGCCTAACGACCACGAAGCCCTAAAAGTGTAGGGTTTCGTGGTCACGCCGCGACGGATGACGTCGACTTACCGCGGCGTCGTCCTCTTTGAATATCTTGATGGTCTTGTCGGCTTCGCACGTGATCAGGCGACTTCCGCTCTTGTCGAACTTGGCGGCAAAGATGCCAGCCTCGGAGTCGATGGAGCCTGGTTGCGCCTGCGCCTGCGTGCGCTGGAAGTTGTAGCCGGACTTCCAGTCCCAGTAGTGCATAGAGCCGTTGTCAGCTGGTGGAGAGAGAAGATAGTACAGATGAAATCAGCGACGCGGTGAAGGTATTGTACAGACAATAATAATCAAACACTTACGACTAGAACAGAAGCAATGTGGCGAAAGTAGTGTATCAAGGAATCAGACACCGACGACAATATTTGTATATGATTCGTAAAAGTGCACGACGGATGGATGGACGGATTGGTGCTTTAGGCCAGCGCGGTGCAAACATGGCGGCTGCCTTACCACAAGTACACTAAGCCGTAGATCTCGAAGAGTCATCTGATAAAGGAGTCACAGAATATAACAAAGCCACATAGCACACATCAAGGGTTAGACACTGAGTTACCACGTGACACTTGCGGGCCCTTTACACACGTAGGTTGCTTATTCAGGACGCTTTAGCCAATTATGCGTGCCGTTAGGGTATCAGGTGACCAGAGCACTCAATGCGACCGCTCTAACCCACTGAGCTATCGGGGTGGCCCTCCTTCACACAAGAGTCTATCGTCAAGTGAACACATCGTCCACTATCATCATACTGTATCCTTATACGAGTCCTGTTTTGTTATGACAAACGTTGCCATGCCACCCGGTAAGGTACGTACCACAGGACACGAGCACGTTGTCGTTGTTGATCGCCAGCGCGTTGATAATGGCGTTGTGACCGGAGAGGTTCTGCAGGAAGTTGCCATCCGGGAACTTCCACTGTTTGATGTTGTCAGGGGAGCCAGTCGCCATGGTGTATCTAAGAGTCCGGGGAAAAGCAAAATACGTCAACGGAACCATTTCAAAATAGTATCGCCTTTGCATTTAGTCGTTTTATTTCTTATACAACTGGATTCTTATGACTAGAAGTAAATCTACACGTACGGGAGAACCGGATGTCATCGGTAAAGAGATATCATGGTTTACAGAGGATGTCGGTTCATCAAGGTTTATCAAGTGATCACAAACCGAGACCTGGAAAAACCTCAGAAATTGTGAGGATTTTGGTTTTTACTCGGGGTTCAGTTTGGGGAGGTTTTAGTGTACTGTATTACGACATTAACACTGAGAACTCCGACATCGCCCCCCCCCCCTCCACCCCCCGGCCCCCAACCAATCGCTGCTCTATGCCACGTCGAACTCACTGTGTGGGGTGGAGCGCCAGGCCTCGGACACTCTTCTTGTGGTTGGTGAGCGTGACCTTTGACCTTCCAGCCACCAGGTCCCACAGTCGGATGGTCGAGTCGTGACTGCCGGTCACAATCTGTGGTTCGGCAGCCTGACAGCGGACTTCAGCCACCGTGTTGGTGTGGCCGGTCAGGCAGTGAACCTGAGCCTTCGTACGCATGTCCCACACCTACAACAGCAGACGACATATCACTGACATCTCCTACACATCCATAGACGCTTTAAGGTGTATATTACCACGCCTGCTTACCTGAACGTAATCTACAACAGGTAATGACATCTCTTACATAGCCAGACGCTTTAAGGTGTTTAGTACCACGCCCACTTGCCTGAACTACCGCCAGCACCTACGCGGCCGGTCCACTAACAAATGTTTTGTTGAAACAACACGCTGATTTGTATTGGACTGTTGCCGAAACGGTGCTTCTGAAACATTGTTGCCGAAACTGTGCGTCGACACAGTTCTTGCTCCTCCTCCCCCCCGCTATGAAACATTTGGTCGCCATATGTGGATCCATTTATATTGCCAGTCCGTTGTATGTATGCCCGGTGCTGAACTTACTCACAAACCCACACTTTAGTCCCATATCCTGTGCCATCGTCGCTAAATATTCAACATCCCGTCCAGTCCAGCATCGCAGACGGCGACTGGGTTGCGAATGTCAGCCAATGCAAAAAAGGCGCCAAAATATGTTGGGGAGAACTTCACATGAGAACGTTAGGGTTTGTTTCGCCCCAGATTAGGTGCCCAGGTCCGGATTCGAGGATTCGAGGATTCGGAGGACTTGCGTTTGAACCTTCAAGCAAAGAATATCTCTAGAAACGTCAGCTTGCTTACCCTGGCGGTGGCGTCTCTGCTACACGTGACCAAGACGTCCAAGGTCGGGTGAAGGTCGATTCCATAACAAGCGCTCAAGTGGCCATGATAATGTCGGACCACCTGTAACAGGTGAACACCGGGCCATGTGTCAACTTGTCCACATTACCTAAGATAGTTGTCATAGTGCTAATGATTCTCCAACATGTAAAAGGCACAATAATGAACTAGAAGAAGATAATTTAAACTGGCGGCTGGATCAAGCAGGGAATTACGTCCCGTTAAATTAACCCTCAAGGCTGAAAAGTGTATGAAAATTGTATGCATTATGTCATTGTATTTGAAGGTCTTAGCACTAGATACCTTGTTGTATTCCAGATCCCAACACTTGACCTGCTTATCTTCGCCACAGGAGAACAAGTATGGCTGCCGAGGGCTGACGACTACTCCCCGCACTGTGCTCACGTGACCCGTTAATGACAGCTTCAGCGTTCCACTGGCCAAGTCCCAAATCTGCGAGATTTCAAACCATAATGCTACATTACGTATTCAGTAATTACATCATATAATCCTCAAGATTCTCCTTCAACGTAGTGTCATACTGAACGCGTAATAACATCTGTTTCATTGCAAAATTTTAAGTAGATCTGTTTTTAAAAGACGAGATAAGATAAGGTAAAGGTTCATACTTCGTAAATTAAAGCGCCTTTACATGAAGGCGTACTAAAACATATAATATGGAGACGCTGTTCCTAAATTACAGGCAGTGATAAACCAGGAATGCGCCTGATATACAAATGTGCAATATGTGTGAATCAAAACCCAGACTTTAATGCTTTAGAACTGCGATAGCTGCTATATATCCCACCCAAAGCGATATGAGAGCGAACACGAACGTTGGCCGTTAACTAATAGCACTACCACTGCGGACGCTCTCACAGCATAGTGCGCTACCACTGCGGCAACGGAGGCTCCCTGACAACTGACTGCTGCCACTGCGGCAACGGAGGCTCCCTGACAACTGACTGCTACCACTGCGGCAACGGAGGCTCTCTGACAACTGACTGCTACCACTGCGGCAACGGAGGCTCCCTGACAACTGACTGCTACCACTGCGGCAACGGAGGCTCTCTGACAGCTGAGTGTCCTACAAGTGCGGCCACGGGGACTCCCGAGCAGTCACCCGCGCTACGAGTGCGGCCACGGCGACTCCCGAGCAGTCACCTGCGCTACGAGTACGGCCACGGGGACTCCCGAGCAGTCACCCGCGCTACGAGTACGGCCACGGGTACTCCCGAGCAGTCACCCGCGCTACGAGTACGGCCACGGGGACTCCCGAGCAGTCACCCGCGCTACAAGTACGGCCACGGGGACTCCCGAGCAGTCACCCGCGCTACGAGTACGGCCACGGGGACTCCCGAGCAGTCACCCGCGCTACGAGTACGGCCACGGGGACTCCCGAGCAGTCACTCGCTCTACGAGTACGGCCACGGGGACTCCCGAGCAGTCACCCGCTCTACGAGTACGGCCACGGGTACTCCCGAGCAGTCACCCGCGCTACGAGTACGGCCACGGGGACTCCCGAGCAGTCACCCGCTCTACGAGTACGGCCACGGGGACTCCCGAGCAGTCACCCGCGCTACGAGTACGGCCACGGGGACTCCCGAGCAGTCACCCGCGCTACGAGTACGGCCACGGGGACTCCCGAGCAGTCACCCGCGCTACCACTGCGCGGTGTCCCCGGCGGACTGACTAAGGCCACTTTACCTTGATGATCCGGTCTGACGAGCCAGTGACGAACCACTCATTGCCCGGCTCCACATCCACACAGCGAACCCAGCCGCCGTGACCACTGATCACCTGTCAAACCACAAACAGTACAATATTACAGGTACTATTACAACAAAGGGTTTTGGCGTTGAGAGGCAGGCACATTCAAACGCGACGGATCACTATGAAGCTCAATTAGCTCAGCCGGTGTAGAATCAGTTCATTCATCGTAGGCTTATGGTTTTCGGATGGCAATAGCTAGTTTCTTTCCAAATAGCGAACCTCCCCGAGGTCATCATTTTCTGATCGAAAATTTTCAATTCTATTATCTGCGATTCTACGACTAATCGAAAGTTCATACAGCCCTGTCGGTCTGCATGTTTAATTTTTTTTGTAATTAGTATCTTTTAGTCAAATGGGATGGGGCTACAAACAAAAAACATTATGTCTACAAAATAATGCTGTTAAAACAACCTCATACCCTTGGCAGCATGCGGAATAAACACGAAAGATCAATTAATAGGATTAAAGACAATCGATTAATGCCAGGAAGAAAAAGATTTTTTTCTTGCTCTAACTTTGTTTCAGGTTACATGTGTCGGTATATGGCCAAGATAATTCCTTACCCGGTAGAGTTTCCATGGCGGGTGCCAGGAAGGTCTAGTCATCGTTGGCGCCTTCTTCGGGACGAGCATCTTCTGGTCGCCAATGGTGATGAGAGTCTTGTTGGAGCTGGGCGGCGCGTACCGCTCCGGATTCCCGGCGTGACCCATAATATCGCTCACGCTGGCGCCGGTCCTCACCCCATCAGCTCTGAGGAGAGTACCGAACCGTGTAGTATTGCTCCATATATACTATGCATAACATCAAATGCAGAGCAAATATGTTCATATACGTGCATTGTTGTGCTGTGATCCATGTAGTTACTGCAATTATATCTACCAATATTATTCAACCAAATCACTGCACTGTGTATAGAGAGTAGCATACTACATTAGCAAAGAACAGCAGTTTTTTAATTGCCTATTGCACAATAATTACTTAGTTAAGAACCACAAAATAAATGTCCTTACTGTCTTTCCCGGGCACCATCCTGTGCAGCTTTACCTACAACGGGAACAACCATATCAACAACCACCCTGTAGCATGATATAAGATGAAATGGCTCAAGAGGGATCATACGCCACTCAAGGGCACATCGTAATTTTTGTAATAAGTAACCAGTCAAAACAGAATTTTATTATTTTGTTTAAAACAAAAAGCCTTTGTTTGATATATAATTCGCCGAATACGTGTACCATGCATTTTGTCGACGCGAGTGTTACGTAAAGTATTAAATTGTTGTTATCTCGTTGAAAATCAGTGCAATCTTATCATGTATTATGGGCGTTGTGCCTAAAGTTCAAGAAACATTTTCCATTTCCATTTCCAAAGGTAGATCAGCAGATGTACATGCACTGGTAGACCCTTGAACAAGAAACTTGAACAAGAAACTATGAAATGTCAGCCTCATCATTTATCAAATAGTGAGAAGTAAATGTTGTACAAAAGTAAACATTGTAATATAACAATCCATAGCTATAATATAAACCAGAACAAGATTTAATATTTTTAACATTTAACATTTTTTTAAAGAAACTAATAGTACCGGTATGTCAAAGGTATTTACCTGTCCAGTCAGATCCTGTGGGATAAGTATCAGTGAGAGCCACAGCTGTCTTCCTCTTTTCTCTGTCTTGAACTAGGTCTTTTACAAGTGAATATTCATCTCTGAGTTTAAAAGCCATTTTCACTCTTTCACTGAAAAAAAAAGAAAAAAAGTACAGTATACCTGTAGTTTGATTTTATCTTCTTTTTTTAAAATGGCTACTAAGCAAATATCTATAAAACATAAAAATACTAAATAAACACAAAATATTTATTATTTGCACAAATATATTTTATAGCTACAAATGCTCAAAATAATGATATATATATACACATAGCAACAATTATCAATCAATTTGTTTTCACTAACCTCTCTTCATCAATGCCAGGAGGGTTATCTTTGTCAGCTAGGAACATATCATGAGTGCGCTTCAAAGATCGAAATACCAGTGTATGCACTGAGTGCTTTTGTACTTCCTGAAACCAGAAAACATTTAACAATAATAATTAATACATCAGTGCAAGTAATGAGGCAGAGGATAACAGAAGAGATCATAAGCACACATAATTATAGCTTTTCACACATCATTTTGAGGTAGGACAAATGTATAGTAGATTAGAAAATGTTAGTGAATTGAAGAAACAGCAAGTATCTAACATATGAGAACAAGAGTCATCCTTTTTTATATGTTGACAGTACCTGATGGCATTGACTTCTTTCTTTACTTCTGCCATTTTAAATTAGGATTTAAGTCTGATCTCATCTAAGACTAACATGCTTATCAGGGTATTAGCCAGAATTTATTTTTTGGCAGCCAAAATTTTGGCTTGGGAAAAAAAGGGTAATAATGAGACTTTATCTCTTCAAAAGATATATTTTATAAATAATTAATTATATTACAACTATCTTGGTATTCTCTCATCAACCTACACAATTTTAGTGTGACCTTCTTTTCATTCATATGCATCAAACCGTTTTCGTCATACGACATTTGGTTTGAATTAGCCAATAGATCGAAAGGTATTAAAGTTGCATATCGAGTTCTTTCCCGCCAAAACTGAGACCAGGGGAAATTTATATCAGAATTTGCAGAAAACTCGATTGTTTCATTCTATATATTTAGAAACGTGATAAACATCGCCGATGCGGCTGTGGTGTGGCAAACGTGTATATCCCAGGACACCACAGAACTGTGTCGCGGCACTGCTACTTATACCAAAGCATTGCAAAGCACACAGACTGATGACATTTACCACTAATATGAAAACTTGTGGTAAATTGATATAACGGGCAAGACTAGGAGACACTATTTGGCAGTCTGGCATGGGTGGAGTATAGACAAAAGAAATCTTGAACGATTCAAGGACTGATTCTTACTTGTATTTTGACCTCTTTAGTTTTGGCGGGAAACAACACGACATGCAACTTTAATTAAGTAGTACGAGTAAACTAAACCAGTATATATACAAGCAAAACTGAGATAGGTCGGTACTTAAAGATAACTTAATCAGGATATGAAGTTAACCAACCCCAACTACCCCCCACCCTCCCCCTTCCATCTATGGTAGACAGTGGTGAGAGAGACTGCCGTTACACCTTTCCGGCCAGTCTGCATAGCATTCGCAGAGTCTGCCGAAATTTGAAAATCCTAGCATAAAGTACAGGCTGTAACCGAGACCAAATGGAGTGAGTCTCGGGAGGCTTCTTCTACCGAGCTTAACAGAGTAATCAGTATTAATTAGTTAAAATAACAATGCAAAATCAGCCATCTGACACATATTATCGCTCACCACCAATGTTGTGAAACGACGTTGAATTTCAACATTTGGTTACAAATAGGTACCGTACTTCTAATTCACAACTGCAGTATGTATAGATAACGGACTAATGCTTACCATTTCCGCCATGGCTACAGAGAATGGTCAATGGCTTTAAATAAAGCCTTGGTAATCCCTCGACGTTGTCGGCACGTCCTTTCATAAACACCGAAATAGACTGATAGGGGGCGCTAGCGGCGTGGTGCTAGTTCCCCGCCTAAGTGTATTACCTGCGTCCCAGAAACACTGCCCTTGAACGCGAGATCTACTAATTTATTAAAGTCAATTTTAAAATAAAATTCACATTTTGTTTTATTTCTTGCACGCGGCCCTTGAACGCGAGGTAAAGTATCTACTAATTTATTAGTAATTTTTTTAATAACTTCACATCTTGTTTCATTTTTTGCACTGGATAATTAAGACATTTCTACCGTATCCTATTTTTCTTCGTTTGAAACAGCAAAATTGACACGAGCACGACACTGGTTTTTTTGCGACGTTCCATGTCGCTTTTTGTTAAAGTTCAGTGTCGTTTTTTTCTTCTAAAATTACACTATCTGTGTCGATGCATTTTTTTTTTTTTTTTTTTTTCTTTGAGATCCTCAGCGTTGGAATTGGCGGTCACTGTCGATTTTTTAAATATGCCTGTGTCATTATCCTGGGGGGCCTCCCTGGTGTAGTGGTTAGCGCACTAGACCGCAGATCAATAGGTCCTGGGTTCGAATCTGGGCCCGGGCACCTAATCTGGGGCATGTTTCATTCCTTCATCCCTCATCGTCCCGGGAGGTTCCTTGGCCCAATTTAGCCTGTATGTGCACAAAAGTGGCCTAAAACACCAACATTTCATTTCATTATCCTGACATGCATGCAAAACCGATGTAGTCCCAGTGGTGTAAGAGATCTAGTTGCATCATATAGCTCCCCCCCCCTCCCCTCCCCCGGCACCCTAGGTGGAACGATGCTGCCAAGCACCAAGATACGAATCAAGTGACACCCCCCACGTCTAATGCGGAACATTTGGCGAAATTTAAAAGGGTATGGCTTACGTATCAAGCGACATACGCCTGCCCGCGCCAAATGTGAAAGTAGTCTAGAGTACTATATGTATATTTGTAATAATAAAATTAAGCACTCTGGTCATCTTTTTTGATTGAGGAAGTATGATTTTTTTATCAAGAGGTTAGACTGTCTTCGTTTTTACTTGACAAGATGTGGTTCAATATACCCGGATATATCCACCCAAAAAAAAAACGACTGCAGACGTAATTTTTTGTTGTTCCCATTTGATCAGTTCCCAAGTTTTTTTGCGTAAGCTATGCGATGTCGCATACTAGCTTAATACAAGGCATAGAAATCTGACAAATCATTAACATGGAAACTGGCATTTAGAAGGTCGCCTGTTAAACATATATCCAGTGGATGTGGCACGTCTTGTACTGCTGACAATATATAAACAAAAACAGATCGAATAGAAATCTTTATTCAGCAACAGTATAGCCAGAGTAGGTTACTACAATAAGCATGTATCACGATATAGTTACTATAATTAAATGCACCTTTAAAAGTTCACCAGGTAAGTCCTTAACAGTATAACTTGTCTGTATTCTTTGGAAGACCAAGAAGTTAAGAAGAATATCATAATAGCAAGTCTTATTCACATGATTCCCTTTTTACAGCTTCGGAGTACAGAAAGCGACAAGGCCTAATGACGTCATGGGCATAGTAGTACAATATAGAACACTCGCTCCACCAGAGGGAAAACCGGTGGCAAGAAGACGATCGTTTAGCAGTTCATGTTCATTAAGAATTGCTCAGACGCATGATCGGTATCCCACATAGGGAGAATATATTAGTCTAGTGAACAGCATTTCCTTTCATGGCTATCTCGCGCAAAATCCCATGCTTCAGTCTCCAAAATATAATTACTTTGTGGCACACAGAGCGAGAGAGGAAATATATCCTAGGAATGCAAGCAATCAGCAGTATAAAAGTTACCCAAAATATCAAATTTGCGAAAATAAGCAATTTTCTCTTGAACAGAAAACAATATCAATGAATATGAAATCACATAACCTGTGACTAAAAGCCAGGAATGACTGTCATCGAGGAAAATAATGGAAGGTTTTACACGCCATACTAATGTCAGATATATCCTAACAGCTTTGCCTTATAGACATGGGCCGGCAGCAAGAGTCGAAATATGGGAAGCGGATGTATCCACAATAATCATCTAAAGATAACCAACTGGTCGCGAGTGTACATGGTTAACTGTTCATACAACAGGTGTTCTCTGGTCCCGTTCTCATGTTCATATTCCAGTCATTATGTCCCACGCAACGCTATTAAGAATGATAAAATACTGTTAACATATAGTAGAAACGCCTAAATGTTAATACTGGAGACAATATATCAAAAACAAAAAGAACATATGTTCCACACCCGATGTATGAAAAACATGTAAGTCTTTGGTCATTCAATTTGAACCATTCTACTCAGCAGATTCCAAGTTATTGTTAGCTTTATCAGTTATTACGAGGATACAGAACACGCCATGAACCGCGTTAGCTGCTATAGCTCAGACCCAGGATAAGGGCAGCGCATTCATTATAACAGAGCAGGTCAACGGTGGAGTTTCACAGGCTACCGTACTCCTTCTAAGACAGTAAAGTTTATTTACAACAAAACTGAAACTTAGAAAATGCTACTAGTTACAAAAATATTAAACACTACATTATGTTTACGTCTCTCCCTATATATATGTATATATATATATCCTTTCCAGGATGTGATGGGCTACTGCTCGACAAACAGATCAGGGCCAGAGGCTCGAAAGTTTCAGGATGGGCCGTCCCTGGGATTTGATTATTCCCGGAGCAGCACGCTCCCTGGCGCTGTGCCTGGACCGTCCGTGGGAGCGGCCACTGATGCGGGCCGACCCTTAGGGCTGGACTTTCCTGGGAAAGGACTGACCCTGTGGGTTCGTCCTTGGGAACTGGCCATCCTTAAGTAAGATGTGACCCCAAAAGCACCAAAGTGCGGTCCAACACTGCTGCTGGGTTATTCCTCTCACTGGTCCACCACAGGAGCTGGCCCATCGCTAAAATCGGCCCATTACTCGATCTGGCCCATCACTGGAGCTGGCGCATCCCTGGGGCAGGAAGGTTCAGGGAGAGCAGCTGTCCCTGGGTGTGACAGGGACACTAAGACGAGCCTTTGCTGAGTCGCTTCTCCTGGTCAATTGCTGCAATATAAAGTTAATCAGCCGTCAGAACGAGTCCACAATGTTTTTTGCATGTGTCGAGCAGAAGAAAACCGCTGTAACGGCTTCTCATCAAGTAGTCTCACATTTCACAAAAAGAACATAGCACGCCTAAATATCCTAAGAGTGTTATCTGTTTCTATGAAAGTGAAGTGTAAACCAGTATCGTACATCCTAATACGTACACTACGCTAACACTAACCATTAGGGGCGATATTAATAATAATGGCTTAACTTACGCACGAAAAGTGCATTTTGGTCCAGCTCGTAGCGGTGGTGTTCATAATCCAGAAATTATATTTAATACAATTTTGGTACTTTTCCAATTCAGATAATCATTATTTTCAATCAATTTAGATATCATGAAACTGATAATCCCTCGACAAATGTTCTGCTTAATTATTTTTCATGAATACCGACCCATGTGGATAGGTTGGTTTGTGAAGGACACTTTTAACGTGAGGAGGCCCTATCGCGACAATGCTACAGATGACGGCTTGGAGTGAAATGATGAAACTCCATGGGTCACCAATTTTCTAAGGGAAACATAGTAGAAGGGACGAAGGATGCGTACTATCTTTGTCTGGCAGAGGGTTCTTCTCCACAGTCTGGGTGGGGTGAAGCTGACCCTTGTCGAAGTGCTCGATGTTGTGAATCGTCTTCTCCTGGTTAATGACTGCGAACACCGCCAGGGAAGAAAAAGATTTCGTTACAACGGTAACAAATATGATCAAGGGATAACCGTAATAAACGTATATTGTATCACGACATGTATCATTGGCACTGTATTGACAAGATGTTATCAGTGTAAAAAGACCTAAACAAAAAAGCAAGTTAAGCAAACGATGTCCTTCAATATGTACGCAAAATTAGCCAAACAAAAAATCCCCACAATAAGTGCGTTCTTAAATACGTGCTTGGGTCACAGGCAAGACTGTACAAATACAGTATCATATACAATGCATATAATATTGGCTTGTCGTATGATTAGTAATGCTGTCGGATACCTGATGGGTCAGGCACAACATGCTTTTCTTGAGTCTCGGCATGCTTCAACTGATCCTTGTCAAATTGAGTAATTTCTGTCATCTTAGTCTCATGTTGTTTGACTTCCTGTAGACCTGACACGTGCACAGGGAGGAACGAATCAGGCAGCGATTAAGCACAGCAGCACTATTCTACTCCTCTAACAAAACACTATTGGCAAAACTAGAAAACTAATTTAAAGGAATGGGACGGCTATATAAGTTGCGCATACGAAGTGGATAAGAACAGCTTAAGTAAGGATATTAATATTAACAAAATAGTATTTTAACTAAAACTCGTGCACATGCTGAAATGCAAGGGCCATGTTCACATTAGTATCAGCGATGTTGCGTTCACACGGGTTGGGGGGGGGGGGGGTGTCATGCGGCCCAACTCTAGCTGACCGGGCTGGTTGTCTAGCGCACGCAAACTTAGCAGTTATTATCGGGTCCTTTGTTCAAATATCTATAGCGGGAGACTATGTCCGGGTGCAGGATATCTGTCTTCCGGATACCAAACTAAAAACGTATGTCACGAAATCACGCAGCGTATGTCCAACGTGCGCAACAGTCACGACTTTCGTTTCTCTTTGCAGCACCTCTTAACACGCTCAAAGCAACGCTATTCTTCATGCTGTTAGCTCTCGAACTAAGTATAATGAGAGATCATCACACATGTAACATAATCAATATATATTATGCCTAATAGTAAATATCTTGTAACGCCTGTGCTAGGTTATTCGTAACGTGGAGTCGGTTAGGCACCTATAACATAACGGTGAAGGTGCTGGGTGAGACCTGGAGGTAGGCAAAACGCGGAATAGCCTTCTGTGACA
Organism: Arenicola marina; assembly: GCA_964019135.1. NCBI lineage: Eukaryota > Metazoa > Annelida > Polychaeta > Arenicolidae > Arenicola > Arenicola marina. Next base: position 18,235,125 of record OZ025260.1, on the reverse strand, counting down.
CCGGCTCGAGAAATCAATGTCTCTTTCGGGAGCACTCCGATACCCCGGAGAGTTCAAACGTACTGCTTTTGTCTGGTAGAGCGTTTTTCTCATTCGTATCAGTAGACTTCAGCCCTGTCTTGTCAAAGGATTCAATTCCCGTGACAAATCCGACATGTTGTTTTTCTGCCGCCACACCTATACAGAAGGAGTTGATACAGAGAATGCCGCAGGGCAGGACGTGCAAAAGGGACATCAGAGACAGGCCGGCTGTACCGGAATGTCAGACATTCAGTGCACACTAAAGGCTTACTGTATACAAGCAACTGGCACAAAAAAAACTATACAAGCTTTTAGTATTTTACAAAGAGTGAGAATTAATATGATAAATATATATATTAATATATATATTAATATATATATTCTTCAGATCTATTTACCAAAAAAGTGAATAAAAACACGCAGAAGTTTTTCGCAGAAATATTTGTATACATGTATATGCTTTTTTTCAGATCTACAGCTCTAATAATAAAAACGAAATAATAAAAATACAGGAAAGCATCATGGCGCGAAAAGAATATATATACATATATAAATATATATACAGCAAAGACCGTTAAATGACTTGCAGAAAATGTGAAACAAGCCGCAATCGAAAGTTAGGGTTAATTTGCATCAACAACACTTTCAAAAGCCATGTAGGTCATGGGGTGTGCGTTTCTAGGTAGCGTGTTACAGATACACCCTAGCCGCCTCATCATATAGGAACACAGCCAGTAGCTTTGTGTCAGCGGGAATGATCTACGAACGTACGACGCTCTTTACTCCTCACCCACTAAAGTCAAATGAAATGTTGGGTGCTTTAGGGCAACTTGTGCCCACGCGAAGCCTACACTGGACCAATGAGCCCTCCGGGACAATGCCAAGGCGTTGGCTGAATGAAGACCACACGAGCAATGACTTGGGATATCTATTCTACTGTAGACGTGGCGGGCGCGAACCTCCCGTCCGCCGGCATGGCGGCGCAGAGCAGCCCCACCGTTAGGTATGGCTCCATCAAACAGGATGTAAGTAGCCCAGGATATGTCTGAGTTGGCGATGGTTACCAAGCCCCCCGCCGCTTTGCATGCGTTCGCAGGTTATATCCTGCCAAAAAAGTATGTGAATTTAAAGACCGCGTTTGTGTACATAAGTAACTACGCGGCCAAGGACCTAAGTTAACACAGGCAATATCTGTATCCGGAGGTATCCTGATAAGCTGATATCGCCGACGGGTCGCCAAGGTTACGTTATGAGTCGACATAAGTGCCTAACATCGGAGTCTATTTAATTGCTCATAATGACGGACCGTCCGATCAGTGGCCGCCCGAAGTGCGAGCCATAGGTTGCCATGACAAGTGACCATGACATCCGATCAATTTAATCAATTGACCAGATAACGGGAAGAGCGTTTGCCTTTACGACCTAAAGGCCAAGGGTCTCGACCGGTATACGACCGGGGCGGGGGGCTGGCAACGGTCTCGCGTACACCGCCACAAACAGATGTAACGACCCCAAAGGGTTGAATTCAGGATTTACTCTGCAAAAATACAGCTTCATCCAAAAATGTCTTGTCCTAAGAGAGGGTTGTAGCAGACGGAGGGTGTGAAATGGGGGTTTAGGCTACTTTTGTACGCAACCGGACAACCGGGGAATCTTGATGAAAGAGCTCCTGACACGGATGGGGGATTAAACCCGCCACCGATTGGTCTGTAGTCGAGTAAAGCAACCTCTCGACCTCGGCAGCTCCGGTGCTAGCATAACACGTGACAGGAGTGTCTGTGTCTATACCCACATAGCGGCGCCATACAGGTGTACGTCGCGACTGGGCTTAGGGGGGTAATTGATGCTGGGGTTAACGGGCAGGGACGTACTGTCTTTGTCCGGAAGTGGGTTTTTCTCCTGAGTGTCCACGTGGTGGAACTTGTCCTTATCGAACCCCTCGATGCTCTGCTTCATCTCCAGCTGCTGCTTCTCCTGGGCAATGCCTTGTGGGGAGGAAGACCAGAAACCACGTGCAAGTCAAAAGGCTTCAGCAAGTTACAGTCAAAGGATACATGCGGGGACAGGACGCCGATAGGTCATGGCCAGTGAGGGGTTGACATGACACAGCGATAATTAAGAGTATAACAATCAATACATTGGATTGAATCCATGGTTATAGGCAGGATTTTAGAAAGTGAGCAGTGAAAAGTAGTGACACAATTGGGGCGAAGGGTTTCAACAACTAATTTAAGCGATCTTTCATTTGTAAACATTCATGAGACATTCATTGTAAGCTCTTCATATAATAAATGCGATAAGCGCGATCATTAATACACATAAAAACAATACTCCTTCACAGTTATATACGCCCATAGTTCGTCATCCATCAATAGACAGTTTTGTGCAATTGATGAGCAGCGAAAATGAGAAGACATTATACGGACTATGTAAATTTATCGTCGCTGCCTTGAGAAAGAGAAGGCAAGAGGTGTTATCTCCACATTAGCGCACTTTTGTATTTCTTTTTTTGTCGCTGTGTTTCTCTTTTTTTTTTGTACTAATTAATTGTACCAGGGCTGGAGGCCAGCCAATAGTACGCAATAAACTACTTTAACTAGTTCGTCATAAGTATATTTGACTACGTCTCCGTCGCTTTTAAAGTGTTACAAAGGCCAAGTATATACATGTGTAGATAGCTCCAATCGCCAGAAGTACCTACTTTCAGCGTCAGGCAGAGGATTTTTCTCCAGCGTATTTGCTCGCTGGAGTTTAGTCTTTGTGAATCCCTGGATGTCATCTCTAAGGGCTTGCTCAGTCTTCTCCTGTTTGACCTCTACACGTGGTACGACCGGGACCAAGTCAAGGTCACGACGTGGCAAAGGTCAAGTCCAGGCCGGGTAGAGTAATAGAAACAGACAACATGAACCCCACGCATGCATAACACAACGAAAACAATGAGAAGTAAAAAACCTTACTAACATTCAACATGTAAACATAAAAAAGGGGGAAAAAAGAGACGCTTATTTGTACCGAGACACGCATGTTTAGGTGGCCATTCCATGCATGTGACATTGAATACTGAGTGGCGTATACTACGCGTGCGCCACCTCCATCCAGCAAAAGCACTGTATGTCGTGACGCATGACCTATCGCTTTATTAGTTTTGCGTGCCTTGAGTTACAAGTACCTTCAACCCCCCACTCTAATGTATATTCACTACATATATTCTTTACCTACTACGGATGGGAAATAAACAACTGTAAACGCGCCAGGAGGCACATTGATTAGTGGCCACCATGGGACATTAGTTCAACCTCTAGTCTGATGTTATATTGCGCCCTGTAGCATGACGTACGCGTGGCGATACTGAAGAACCCACATGGTTGGTTGGTTATTCAGGACGCTTTAACCACTTTTGGTCATATCGCGTCAATGGGAGAAGGAAGGGAGCGTGGAGCCATGTCCCCGGGGGTAACCCCCTAATCTCTGCGAAGAAAGACATGGGATCTTTATCTTGCGACCACACAGACATGGCCACAGGGCTCGATTCACCGACCCACGTGCCGTTAGGCTCTCAGGTGACCAGAGCACTCAATGCGAGCGCTCTAGCCCACTGAGCTGTCGCCGCAGCCCCGTACCCACATGGTGACGTGCATGTGTAACCCCAGCATTGATGTATTAATACATCCTGTCAGTCACATCCGGGTCTCATCCCTCACGATATGTGATTGGAACCGGGTCTGACCTCACATATATAGTTTGATGTAAGTAATAAAGTGGTTACATTGACAAAAGTATCTTTACCTTTTATATCTATATACATGTACAAAATATATAGATTATATCGAATATAGATATTGTACATACTTGTATAACACATATAAAAAACATGTCATACATATGTGTGATTAATGTTGACCGTTACATTAAACATATAAAAGGTTATATTTCCCTTACTCAGCCCAAATAAATGAGGCTGGGGGGGCAGGGGGGACAGACAAATATTACAATTACCCAAGTAATCGTGACTTTTCGTTCACCTTTGGGATATATCTATTACGCTGGCTGACTGGGGCATGTTTATACTTGCCCTTGACTCATGCCAGATGTAAAGTCTCTTATCAGTCAAGGTTAACGCAGCGTTTACATGAGGTTTACTCTGACATGTGCCACGTGACACGTGCGACTTATTGGATCACGGATAGGCTACGCTACAACCCAATATACTGATGCATGTATATAGTGTATGGCAAAATAAGTTCCGTATGTGCGGTGTGATTCATAGTTAACTTTTATTTTGCTGCGCGCGAACCACATTAAACTTTCGACAAACATGACTTATCATTATTGTATGGGTTTTATGTAGCTTAGCTTCAACCCTGAGGCGTTTTCCCGGTTCAGGTCGGTGGCAGAAATTCAGTGACTTATTACACCGCGTGTTGGTCGTAAAGTAACCGACTATAAGGATGACATACTTATATATAGACGTACGTAATATAGCGGCCGCAAAGCCTAAACATTCTCCGGTTTTCAATGCCACTATTAATGACACCCTCACTCTACACCACGTATACATCACAGATGACTCATGGAGCACCGTCATAGTATTGGGAAATAATATCAAGTATATCAAGTGATAAAAATCTGATCATAAAGTCTTGCACTTGTCCGATAGATATAGGTCAGACTAGGGTTTCAACGAAGCCATGGACAAGGGAGAAAACTACCGTTTTTGCATCGCCAGTGGGGGACCCTGAGTCAACACTTCAGACAAGCATCACAGGGTACCCATAGGGGGCCTAGTATTGCGATAAGACGAAAAAGGGTGTGTTCCCGTGCCGTATACGGCGGAGAGAAGCACAGCGCCACCTGTGAGAGACAAAACCAGGCGTACAGCAAATATAGTCACCTCACCCCAAAGTGAAAAATACTAGCACCCTTTTCTCCAATAGCATGGCTTGAACTTTGGTAAACAAGTGTATTTTATGCATGCTATCAGGCCTAACAGGGGCGCGTAGTTGGGTCTGGGCCAAACTTTCAGACAGGCGCAATGGGCCAAATAGCCGGACCAATGCGGTCACACAAGAGAGACGCTGTGTACGATGATGGCCAAAGGAAGGCTTTGTCTAGCTAGCCCACCACTGGTAGCCTCTTCGCTCACGGGGAACGCGTGACAGAGAGGTCGGTCGGCTGGTTGGTTGTATATTCAGGACGCTTTAACCACTTTTGGTCATATCGCGTCAATGGGAGAAGAAAGGGAGAGTGGAGCCATGTCCCCGGGGGTAACCCCCTAATCTTTGCGAAGAGGGACATGGCATCTTTATCCTGCGACCACACAGACATGGCCACAGCGGGGCTCGAACCATCGATCCAAGTGCCGTTAGGCTCTCAGTTGGCCAGGACAGACTCTATATGTACCGAAATAGCATGCTCACATAATGTAGGAAAATACCGAGATTTGGTGCCAGTCTGGGCGACAAGTATGCTCTGCATGTAGTCTGTTTACGTCATTGCTTCGTCAGCTTCGTTCAAAGTCGCACGAAGTGTCATATTCAAGTTTTGCAAAGAGATTTAAATACAGGAGAGCGATAATAAAACGACACTTACAGTACCGCATTTACGCTTCAGTTATCTTTCCTAGAACGGTATGTTATCTGAGTACGTAAGAGCCCCCCCCCCCCCCTCCGCCAACCCCCCTCAGCACATACACACATATCCCTGTAACATAGCCCACCGGCCGCAGGGCGGACCGGAGGCCGGTGGGCCATGTTACAGGGCTAACACACACACACTCACAAACACATGTGGATGACCCCATTCACTAGTAAGAAAAGTTACCTTCAGGGCCACGGGAAGCGTGGGGAAAAAACATCTCCGTGTATCAGGACTTCATCCGTTCAAACATCTCAACGACAAGTTCGACGAATGGAGCCAACGAGACACTCCTACGCAGCAGGCATAAGAGGCATCATTATCATGGCGTTACCATGACGCATCGTGGGAGCCCTGTGTGGCGTACGCCTGATGGGGCCGCAGCTTAATATACGATATATGATTGACGAGCCGAAATACCAGCAAGGGGGGGGGGGAGGGCGGGGGTAGCATTCAATGGTGTTTATCTATACTTACTTTGACTAGATAGTGTGCTGGGGTCTGCACGCGGGATCATATTTGCCGTTGGATCAGTCCAATGTAGCAGGATGCGATCTAGCATTAGATGACTGCAGTTAATCATACTTGGACCACTGGACTTTCTTCATCACGCTATAAGTACCGTCATTTACGTATGTTTTAGAACACCCGAAAAATAATTACAAACCTAGGTGTACCAAAACATAAGGTAATTTTTTTTAATTAACCCTCGGTATATTTTACCTGTAAGTGTCGTCTCCAATAGTTAGGTTATTGCACACGCACATTTACGGAGACCAACCATAACAGCGAGCTGCTCGATATGCAATTCCGACCCATGCTATCATATTATGTCACAGCTCATACAATGACGAAAAGTAGGCTCAATTCTGCACCAATACTAAACCAAGTAATTTCGGAGGCCTTTATGAATTTGTCTACCCCAGAATGACTTTTTGAATAATCTTGGTGGAAAATAACTTGCACGAAGATGGGTGCACCCCAATAATCGCAGCATAACGCTTACTTTCGTTGGTCTTAAAATTACGATCTGTCGTTCATGTTGCATGTAAAAGGTACGCTTACGAGCTCGTAACTCTTAGCGACACTACCTCATAGTAATTTTCAAATCCAGCTTCAATAAGTGACTGTCCGTATATCACCTATGCTGTGGCAATCGATGAGAAACAACTGAACGTGTAGCTTAAGGATCAATAACATTGATTAATAAACCATGATACATCTGCACCAGTAACAGTGGACAAAACTCAATCCAGCACAGCAAAACTTCCAGAGAACCTGGATCAGTGCATCAGAACACCTGTTGACGACTGAATGGCAACGGACCAGCCACATGGGGTCACTACCCATGGGTCCCACATCCCATGGGCCCCACATCCCATGGGCCCCACAATCCATGGGTCCGGTCCACATGGGTCCACGGTGCATGGGCCCCTCGAGACCACGGGGCCAGAAATTTTACGGTTAACCCTGCTCGTCCCAAACCCATATGGCCCACGTGCACAAAGTAACGTCTGTATTACGGTTGGTTGCGTCTGACCCAAGCCCACGTGCCCCTGTATAAATTAACGTCTGTTTTTTTCGGCCACATAGAGACAGGAACCAGATCAGGACAAGAGGAATGACAGCTTCAGACCCACCCTTTGTCTGTTTCCTCTAAACCTGCAACCTGTAGGATCTAGACAAAGGGAAGGGTCAAGGTGAAGTACTCGTAGTACTATACTCTTGGTGAAATGAAATGTTGGTGTTTTAGGCCGCTTTTGTGCACATCAAGGCTAAATTGGGCCAAGGAACCTCCCGGGACGATCACGGAATGAAACATGCTCCAGATTAGGTGCTCGAGCCCGGATTCGAACCCAGAACCTATTGATCTGCGGTCTAGTGCACTAACCACTACATAGGGAGCCCCCCGCCCCCCCTAGGGAGCTCGCCCCCCCCCCCCCCCCGCTACTCTTTGTGAAGGAAGACAGGAGATCTTTATCCTGCACAAACAGTCTTTTGCACAGGTGGGATATGAACCATGCACCGGTCGCTTAGACGGGCCTAGGTGAGCACAGTCTAACACGTTACCGGCTAGGCCACTGGGCGACTGAACCCAGGAGTCGTAGGATGAGGCCCAATAGGATGAGTTTTAGTGCCTCGAGACAACATCTGACACCGCTTGCCGTCCCCGCCATGTACACACGCACACACCCACGGCAGATCACTGACAACGCTTGCTGTCCCCGCCAGGTACACAGACACACACACACACACACACCCACGGCAGATCACTGACACCGCTTGCCGTCCCCGCCAGGTACACACACACACACACACACACACCCACGGCAGATCACTGACACCGCTTGCCGTCCCCGCCAGGTACACACGCACACACCCACGGCAGATCAATGACCCACAGACAGCCCAGGCAAGCCGGACCCCGCCAGAACCCTGGCGGAGAAAACAAAGCAACAAAACAGTCGGAGAAAGAGTGGGAGGCGGGTAGGGTGACGGGAGGAGGCATGATGTCAGCCATGTGTAGTTGGAATTATGCCAGTTCCCCGGGACTCATTAAGTAAAATTAGGTAGGCGCTGCATGACCTTAATAGGCCACCAGACAGCTGCCGCAGGGGCCCTGCTGTGTCTCTCACCCCCACTCCACCCTCCTCCTCATCCACATCAGCACGGAATGGGAGCCAACCAGGTCTATATATAGGACCAACAGCCCACGGAAACCAAATAGCCGATGAAAACGACAGCATCTATATAAAAACCCGGTTGTGACAAGGTATCAGCGGGGAAGCCCAATTTGTAAACAACAACGACGTCACTACCACCATAGCCTACATTCTCCATCCGATCTACTGACCCCCCACCCCCGCCCACAACTCAAGTATAACTCGGAACTCATTTGACCGTCATTCTTGATTGAACAATAACAAGGACCAGTTCTCTATGAGATTCGCCTATTCACCACTCCTTTTTATCAGCGAGATACCAAGAGTAAATTCTGAGAAACGGCCACTATCTCTCTCTATATATATAGGTCCAGTGAGGGCAACAATTGGTAGTTGTGTGAGATAGACGGCACGGCGCTTGAAGCCTAGGCGCACGACAATTTGGCCGGACGCTAAAACAACTGCTACATATACATCCCAACCAGACGTCGATACATGAAGCGATGCTCCAACACCCTATCCGGATATACTATAAAACGGAGCAGGAGTATCCTCATATGGGTATCCGGATACGGTACTACAGTATAGACACAGGAGTCAACATAGTTTGGCATTAAATTACAACACGTGCGTCCTGCAAGACTGGCGAGCGCCAAAGCTTACGCTCTAAGGCGGATACACATACGAATGCACTTGCGAAATTGTAAAGCAACTGAAACTATTGTTTGAAGCTTTTGTAATTAACGGATAATGATAAGCATCTTCCCTTTGTGCTAAAGCCTTCAGTATTTGGGACTCTATTACTACCCTGTGTGGCTCCTTTAGCGGGAATAATAAAGCAGTGCCCCCGCCAACCGTACATCCACGATAACGCTGGCAGCATCAGGTGACAGCGCACGGCAAAATATGTGTCTGATCACAGTTGACCTTTACGTGAGTGACGGCGATTAGCGCCTAGCACATCCCCCCCCCCCACTCCCTCCCCGCCTTTACCCCCCCGACTCCTCTCTGAAAAATCCACATGGTGCTACAGACGAGGAGAGTTCGATACGGGAATCAATCTCCGTTAACCGTGTTTAATTGCAGCACACAAGAAACCAGGAGGTTTCAATACACGTTCATAGTATAATATATATTACAATTACCCAAATAAATATATGTAACATGATCACGAATAATATAATACTGTTATGTTACATGTATTATAACCATGGGTCCAGGGTTGAAAATATACTATCATAAAATCGCATTAGTTTGATCAAGTGATAATGCTTTTGATTGCATACAAATTTTAACGGTTGATTTTGTATGTCAAACCCGGACAAGTGTCAACGGCGACCATGCGGTAACTAACCACCCGACCCCTAATACCCTCCCCGTCACCCCCCTCCCAGCTTACTCCCCACGTTCCCCGCTCAACCTCTGTGCATCCGGTAGCGAACCAGGACCAGGACCAGGACACAACGGAATGAGAACTGGACCCAGAACTGGTGCTCGCCCGCCCGCCTCGGTTTGGTGTATTAATTACAGCCACTGGCAACAATAAAACAGGACATGGGGACCCCTTATTGACTGTTCTGAAGCGGAACGTGCCCGCGTCCTGTAACCAATGGGATACTCTACATATACTGGTATATAGGCTGGGCCCCCATTAAGCCACGTGGTTGGAGCCGGCTGTAAATCTGGACTGACGCATCTTTTAGAAAAAAGAGGATCAAGGGAGATTTCAGCAGTGGCTCTTCTAAAGCAATGTGATAAACTCCATAAAAATTAACCGCTAACTGCATCTATAAGTTGACACACTGTGCTACATTACAATCATGCATTAAACGCTCTGAAGGGTCGACGACAATACGTTTATACAACAGCAACTGAACTGTACATTAAAACAAATAATAAATAATATTTTATAATAACACAACATTAAACACCTCAGGGGTGAGGTTCCTGGCGTGAGGTTCCGTGACTTGCGTACCCACAGCCTCATTTTGATAATCTTGCCAGAACGTTCACTCACAAATTAGATTCAAATCGGGCGATCCATTGCCATATCACGTAACATCTAACATATTGACAACGGCGACTACAGCTCGCGTTCACGGGTGTTTACCTTCTGAGGAGGGCAGTGGGTTCTTCTCCTGGGTATCGGTGTGCTTCAGCTTTTCAGCGTCGAAGCCGGCAATGTCCTTGCCCAGTTCGGTGGAGATCCTCTTGGTTTTGTCGGCCATGGTTAGTGTCTAGACTGGTGAATGCTGTAGGATGATAAGGCTGGGTTTGCTGCTGTTGAGATCTGAAACAACAAGAGCTGGTGTGGTGAGTAAGAGGCGCGGCTGGTTTCGAGGATCCCTGATTGGTTAGGCGGCGTGTGTGTGGAGGGGGGGGGGGGGGGGCGAACCGAGGGTTAATGATGTGATACAGCCACGGCTTATGTAGGACGCGTGTCGGCGACGCCGAGCCCCCCACCGAGGAATGAATCATTACAGCCCATATGGCGGGATCACAACCCATATGGCGGGCCACATTACAACCCATATGGCAGGTCACATTACAACTCATATGGCAGGCCACATTACAACTCATATGGCAGGCCACATTACAACTCATATGGCAGGCTACATTACAACCCATATGGCAGGCCACACACATTACAACTCATATGGCAGGCCACATTATAACCCATATGACGGGCCACATTACAACCCATATGACGGGTCCTAATGACTTTCAATAACAATAGATCATTTTACACTAACCAGGCCATATTGCAGTGTAACATTCCGGTTGGAGAACGTTATCTGAAACACACCTGTAAACGGTATTACTCAGCAAATGACGTGTCCACAAAGCACGAGGCCATCGCGCGCGGAGGGCACTCCCAGTGTATTATTACCAAGAAGGCCAGGGTTACACAAACTAGAAAAATGGTGATATCATACAAAGTAAATAAAAAAAAACGTACACAATGAGTATATCTTCAACCCAAGTAGACATCAGCCAAAAGACTTCCACATTTATTTCATCGTCTTTTCGAAATTAGTAAATTAATCGTTTTTTTACGGTAGACCTTTCTTTTTTCTTCTCTCGTTTGTCAATGATTGTACATTTGTATTTGTTTCTCTATGAGTATGCATTGTATTTGCAAACTGTTTCTCTTCCTACATATGTTGATGGGGCCCCATGTTGTTGTGGGCCTCGGGGGTTTGTGTCATCCCGATTTCGACATTCAACTTAGGATTTGAGGCATTGCCTCAAATGGTAATAAGCATAAAACAAAGTTTTAGAACATTAGCTTAAAAGATACCAAAGCGTTTATAAGTTTCGTATACACTGCGACTCGAATACCTGGAACATTTGCGCTAAACTGTCTGAAACGACAAGAAAGTTGCGCACAATGCGGCGTTATTTCGTTATCATACCTGGCAGCAGGTAGTTACTAGTTCGAGCGAACACTGGACAGTTTTTTGCCGAGATTTTTCTGCGGGCGTTCAGGGAGAACCCCTTCACCACCTGACCCCACCCCACCCCACGACACTCCGTCCCTCATACCCTTCCAACAGTTAGGGTCGTGTAATAACAAATGACGGGCTGCCCAGCCACTGACAGCTGGCCAAGCGACCGGTGGACCATGACGGAAGAGGCCTCTATATGACGTCAGATCTGTCAGTGATCGTGTAAGTCACGAGCACGTGGCAGAGAGTTCCCAACCCCGACGCTGATTTCGTTTGTGGCACAAGAGCCAAGCATGAATAACCCTGTTTTATTTAGTTCTCGTCCCGGGCAGTACATCATCACTTGGTGACGTGCGACGGAAATCATTAACGAAAAACATAGAACAAAATTCTGCGCTGAACAAAGTCCTCAAAAGTCCTCAAAGTGAACCATGAGTCACCAAGTTAGAACTACTGACTGCCGTTTCAAGTACATATATCTACGTGCAAATGCAACCATGATAAAAACTATTAGACTCCCCGCATTGTCAGAACGATCTGGTATCTAACATCACATTTATGCAAGGGCGGATCCGGGGGGGGGGGGGGGGGTCCAGGGTGTTCGCACCCCCCCCCCCTCACTCTTTTGAGGAATAATGCCGTTTTTTAATGCAAAATTTAGGCCATCTGAGGCGTGGACCCGCCTGGATCCGCCTGGCTCCGCCCCTGTTTATGCATGCTTATAAAAATGAGCTGCAATTCCAATACAATACGTATTTCGGGAGACCCATTACTCAGAACGTAATAAATGTACGCAAACTATTCAAATATTTGCTACCCTATCGGTTGTTGAGTGATATCGTTCAGCTAACTCTGACACGCCCAAATTGCATTTTTTTTACCAGAATTGACTGCCACAACCATGACAACTGCTACCAATTAACACGTTGCATTCGGTCCATGGTTGGTTGGATAAGCACAGACCCGTGGATTGTGGTCGCAACGTCTGACTTGTGCAACATGCGACTGAACAGGACAACAAAACGAGCCTTGATGCACATGCCACCCAGGTGAAGGCCAAGGAACCTCCAGACACAGCTATACAGATACAGCTGGCCAGATACAATGTCTAGATACAGCTGGCCAGATACAATGTCTAGATACAGCTGGCCAGATATAGCACATATGGCCAGATATAGCACATATGCCCAGATAAAGCAGTCCAGATACAGCTGTTCAGATACAGCTGTCCGGATACAGCTGTCCAGATACAGCTGTCCAGATACAGCTGTCCAGATACAGTTGTCTAGATACAGCTGTCCAGGTACAGCTGTCCAGGTGCAATTTTACCTCCATGTTGCCCTGATAGGGGAGGAAAAAGCACGCGGCTTCTCAGTCGATTGGCGGAAAATGAAGAATTAAAAAAAAATCACCAGGAATGCCGACAAATTAGCTACACTTCATGCGTCTGGCATGTTGACTTAACAGATATCATTCCAAAAAGAAGTACATGTAGTGCCAATCGGCGGCGCAGGAATATTGCTGATAGCGGCGTCCCGTGGCGCGCCGCGGACTTGAGCCGGGCAAGGAGACAAACTGAGTAACATGGCATCCGGATGTCATGGACAATTGCCTCATAGCGTGGATAGCCAGTCACGGCATATTTACTATGTCCACAAGCAATACAAATTAATATTAACTACAAGTATTATTATTATAATAATATTGTTCGGCTCCAACCTAACTAAAATAGCATCAGCTTCTATCTATCAAGCTCAGAAACGTCTCGTATATAATGTCTTCGTATACACAAGCATAGCAAGTAAAGATTTTCAGTAATCTCTCCAAGACGACCGGCAAAACCACTGCCTCTCTCGGTCTCCATAGATGAATTATTGCAATATTGACATACATTTTTCAATCTACATTTGTCAGATCTATGTACATAACTGGTCCTGGCTATTCCATGTTTCAACATAGATCACGTATGACTCACGCCTACCATTTACTACGAATTAATAATGCATTTCGTGGGCTTTTAACGTGGGCCACATAACAGCCATATATAATATGACAACAATTTATTAACCAGGATACCGGAAATATACCGTCAATTACAGTTGCTAAGCTCTGGTAATTAGTTTATCCAATACGCTGTCAGCAAACGAGGATATAAATTGTTTCTATGAGGTTTATTCAGAACGTCAATAATACCGGCAGTCCTGTTTAGGCCATACTTGGGCTGTTTTAACCCGATCTGTAAAACTACCCATGGCGAGGCACCGATGGCGCAGTGACTAAAACCCAGACACAGTTCCCGCATCTCCGAAACAAGTTGACAGTGCTCACTGAACACTTGGCCACAGAGGCAAGACAACCGGATACAACGCGGCGACCCGTTGACCAGACACAATCAGGGCAAGCTGGGCACCCACCGTCTGACGGACACCATGGTAAAGACTGAGGTGACTTATTGACCGGAGATACACCAGGTCTATGCATGGCGTATGCTGCCTGCCAGCTCCGTAGGGAGCTATTGAACCCATATCAATGATACGAGGAGCACCAATGAGTCACCGTGCACGGCAGCCGATGCGGTGAACCAAGAGACGTGAAGTCACAACCAGCACCGGCAAAATATTCTCCCATCTGTTACCCCTTTGCGACTTGCGCTATCACTATTCCCCTTGCGACGCCCCTGTCACTACATGTCCAGGGAGACGCACCTTAGACTGATTAGTTTCTCTCAAAGGCCACACTCTTGCGTGTAAGAGTGGAGTTATTGTATTCCCCATACATGTACTGGGACTGGGACTGGGTGGTGGGGGGGGGGGGCTGGGCTCACATTAGCATTCGCCAATAGCCATTTGGCGAGAAAATTCGGGATTTGGCGATAAGAACTTCCTGGACACTCGCCAAAATGGCGAATATAAAATTTCAACTACAAACCCATTTTTATTCATGTTCACATTACATGGTAGATCTACTACATTCATCTCCAATTATGAGATTTATCACCAATGTATAACCAATATATTTGGCTAATTTTGGCTAATGTTTTTCCACGGAATTAGCCAAATTGGCTAATGAAAAAAAATATCCTAGCGCGAGCCCAGTGGGGGGGGGGGGGCGAATATCCTCACCTCCCATATTTCCCATTCTACCTTGCCCGATAATACCCGACCCCCTCTCTCTTCTGGGATGAGATGCAGACGCTACACCAATATCATTACTGCAAAAAGACCAGGGATTAATCAGAATGATCTACATGTGCTTATAGAGGTATGCTGGCCTGGAATGATGACCGTAACATAAGCGTAAGTTGGCCTGGCATTGCGAGACGACAGGCTACATTTTTTTCATCGCGATGAATGGCGACATGAGCTACCGGAGTAACATTAACCAACAGCTCAAGACTTTTCGATATCGCCAGATACGAACACCAAATACTGTCCAGATAAAAAAAAAGGGAGGGGGGGGGTGTGGGCCACTGACATACGGCCGCCTCTGTCAAGCGAACCAAAGTAAATATCGCCCCCAGCCCTGCACATCCTGTACGCGAGCCGCACACTCGACAAGCCGTCTGGGACCAGCCAGGGTTGGATGGGCCAGGCAATGAATGGCTGGGCCAGACAGTGCAGAATGCTAGTCTATTACACGGGGTACGCGAGAACACCCTGGAGCGTGGTTGCAGATGTGTATTTATACCGGGGACGTACAGTGGTACGAGGGACAAGGTTAAGATGGGGATAGAGTGAGCAGGCTGCCTCGGGATACAAGGTCAGGTCGCAGGTGGGGGAGTGGGCGGGGGGTGTTTGACCTCCATACACCAAGACATCCGAGACCAGCCGGACCGGAAGTAGACCAGCAGTGGGTCATTTGGCTCACCCAGTGTGTTGGTTGGTATATTCCAAAGGCTTCGACTAATTCTGGTCATATCGCGTCAATAGGGGAAGGAGGGGAAGAGCGGGGCCATCACCCTACTCTTTGCGAAGAAAGACAGAAGATCTTTACACACAGACATGACCACAATGGGGCGCGAACCACCATCATGTGCCCCTCTCAGGTGGCCAGAGCGCTCATTCCGAGCGCTCTAACCCAATGAGCTATCAGGCCGACCTCCAGTGTCTTAAAAGAAAAGATCTTAAAATTGGACTTCGCAAGATGTTATACGCTAAAATACGTTAAGCCGAAAGGTACAGAGCAGACAGCGCCCAATCAGAGGTCTGCCACAACTATCCATGTGGTTACCATAATATAATCCCACAAAAGGAACAGGCCGCAGGGCTGACAAATGTTGTTCTCCGTTTTTCGAGAGAAAAAATTCTCACACGCGAGATCCATGAATAATGACATACACTGCGTAAAGATCATGAAAACTACTGATGGCATGTTGCATGACGACATTCGAACGAAGCGACTACAGATTGAAAGGAGTTTTGCATCTCGAGTTTTGATAGTTTAAATGGCGCTGTATAATACATAATGGTGACATCTGATACTGGCAATGTGCCATGCATAATGGTGACATGTGATATACTTCATGGCAATGTACCAACAATATTTGTGACACCTGATTCTTAAATGGCAAAGTAAACGGGTATCATATTTTTCCGTTATGAAATGTACCTACACTAAACTGACCGACGTTAAACTTCACTATGCAATGGTATATTTATGCCCACGGCCACGTAGTATACTAATTAAAGCCAGTTCTAAACAACGAACCCTGGCCGATGTGGTTCACGAGTGATTCACTTGTAGGCCAGAGACCAGAACTTGACTTTCAGTGTTCCCCCTGCGAGACAGAGCGGAAAACCTGTCGTCTTGGCTAGTACCCACCCCCGCACCAGTCACACAGAAAGCCCAGCGGGATACGAATTAAATATATACAGATAAGTTAGAGCCAAACACCCTAAACTATGCATCACAAGCGCAGGTCAAGCGCAATGAAGGGAGAAATACGGATGGCGGCCTGAAATCGGCGAGTGATACGTGATCAAAGTTATAAGCAAGCCCCGACTGGTGGGGGGGGGGGGCGGGGTGGGGGAGGGGGTAAGGAGACCGGGTGCAAACAGCCGGCGATACACACAGGCGGACTGAAGCTATACACCCTGTTTACGAGGGGGCGGGGCGAGGAAGGGGGGAGGGGGTGAATGTCAGATGCAGGGGTAAGCACTTATGGGGTAGACGGCGTAGGCGGGGAGATAAGCAGGCCTCCCTCCTCCCTGACTGAGTATAGAAGCGCTAACTCACCGCAGTACCAGATACCTTTCCAGATTATAAAACATAGCATATATTCCACTACTGTAAAAGATGTGACACGATAGGTTTCAGCTACAGAATGCTTGTATCACACAGCGCTATCCGGTCTCGTGGGGTCGACTTTTTTCTGTCACAAACAGAAGGTGAGGACCTAAGTTCGGCCTAGATATATTGCCGAGCACTCTGGAATCGAGCCAATGGGGGTGTTTCAGTTATAGTGATTCCGGATCGTCCCCCCCCCAACCTTTTTCTTAGGAGTGGAGGCCCGCTTTTAGCGCAAATTTTATATTTTACGGGTAGACTCTAGCGGCGTTTGTAACTTTTATGGCGCGATCACTGCATCCCACCTTTTCGCGCATTCCTGGATCCGCACTGCGACACCCTGCCTATATCAGTACAAAGCCCAAATATACATGTATAGATCCCAAATCGTGTTTAGACTACTTGCACCAGTGGTTCAGTCGCAGTCAGGAAGTAGCCTGCAACGCACTGCGACTGGCAGAAGGTTGCACACGGTTTCACGGGAGCCACTAGCTAGTTTCTTTCACACACCCAATACAGACTTGTGTATTCGGCCTACATCCACGCGCACTTTGGAACAGAGCCCAGGGGCGATGTTTCTGAGACAGGTAATGGATAGCCCTGTAACATGGCCCACCGGCCGCAGGGCCCGGTGGGCCATGTTACAGGGCTAGGTAATGGAGGGCACGACTGTCAATAGCTATAGCGCTATCACATGTATTCTCACGTCCACCACGCTTACTGTTCTGAAACCGTTGTGATATAATACACACTATTTCTATAGTATAGTAATTTCTCAAGTAAGTTAACTATTTTAGTAATACCTCCTACCTCCCATATTGCGTCCACGGTTAATCAAGCATTGCAATAAATGTTGTAAGACTGAGTATTGAACTCTTCTAACACATCGATCGTGCTAATACATCGACCTGACGCAAAATATTGCCGCGAAGGATATACATTGAAGGGTCACGTACATGTCACTGCAAGAAGTGTATTAAAACGTACGTGAAAGCCAGAGCATATCAACATGTAGACCACTGACCTAAAGCGTAATTTTGCTGTTATATAATGGCGCACATCAGGCATGTAGGAAAATGCACCACATGATTCATACAGCAAGAAGACTACAATGCGCGATAATGTCACAGAGGCGTCACTGAGTGGTGCCACCTGTACACCACCCCCCCCCCCCTTCCCGTACACGCCCCGAGCGCCATGTCGACAGGAGAAACCACCGGCTCCGGTAGGCGGCCAGGCTACAGTACAGGATGCAGTTGAGCCAGGCACACCCTTTTCGTCCGAAATCCTCCTACGTGTAAATCAGGAGTCTTGCCATATTCGGACGGCTCCATCGGTTACCAGGTCACTCCGGTGTCATGGCGACCATGCGAAAAGGCCGACACTCCCTATGGTCTACACACTGCATGTAATGTCTATACCTCATGGAACGAGAGGGAGTAGGGAGAGGCAGATTTTGAAAGCCGGACTAGGTTGGGACCATGTGACAGGAGAAGAAGGAACACATAGTAGCCTATGGTTGAGCATTGATGGGGGGAAGGAGAAGGAATTGGAAGGATAAGATTGGTGAGATGGATAGGGGTGGGATACGGTAGGGATTGAGGAACAAAGGAATGGGAGAGAAATAAAAGTACAAGGGATATGATAGGAACTGACTCCCTGACAAAACTATTTGGGTCCATAGTAAGTTTGCTGTTTGATTGAAAAAAAATATCCCTTCTGAGCAGATTTTGGAAACCCAGCAATGTATTTAGCATTGTCCCCCCGCCCCCCCCCCCCCCCCCAGCATGAATGCCCCTCGAAGTGTCTCACAACGGTGTTTACCGAATAATGATTCCACTCATATAGAACTTTGAAAAACACTTGTCTAAGGGTAGTTTAAGGTGGGGGGGGGGGCTGACCCCTCCACCTCATGTAAGTGGATGTGCAGTAAAGTACAGTAACACCCCCTAGTCCCACCAGCCACAAATTCTTTGAACATGCTCAGAGTCAAGCTCCCCCACTTTCCAAAATCCTGTATCTGTTCCTGGCTGATGATTGAGGAATTAAGGTCTCAGATGACTGAGGAATTAAGGTATCTGATGATGAAGGAATTGAGGTATCTGGGCCCAGAATCACTAAGATATGCGAGGATCCGACTTTTACCTGAATCCTGGATTTTTTCTATATATATACAATACTGGTCCATTCCAGTCTTGCTCCAAGCTCGGTTGAGGACTGGTGACCCTGAGGAGGGGTAGTCTAAATGGAGTGGAGCAGTCATGACGCTTTTAGCTACAGAATGCCACGTCCCTCTCCAATCTCACGTGGGTACTTAATGCAGTGTGGGGTAATTTCCTAAATATATCAGGTCTGATGGGTATCTCTTTCATAAGAAATATACTGCAATACTTACAGGTGTGTAGGCATGTGGCAGCGCGCTCTCTCAGGCATTTGTCAACTTGGTCGCCAACCCTACATATGCTCATCTTGAAGATAAATATAGGTCAAAAACAAGAGACCAAATACCTAACTAACGCCAGCTAGTTTGTCTTTACCATCAACAATGTCACTGAACGTGAATACACCCACAGCGGAGACAACATCGTGACTGGCCCACAATGGAAATCAATTATGCATGTGCATACTTTAAAGGGTGATTTTTGCTTATTGATGGCTGCATAGCGTGTACCCTTTGCTGCCATAATTTTGTCACTGTTTGCTTAAACAACGCAAGCACCAAATTTATCCATGTGGAAAAAGAAATAACCCAAAATTAATTATTCTGAAATAAAAGTAAAGTGAAATATGTCACCTTCGGAAATGTTCAGCCTTAGGATTTCTTTGTGCCAATGACAGCTTCATTACAGTAGGCAGTTTCACAAAATCACATTTTGATCATTGATCAAAAACCAGGCCATTTTTTTTTGGCCAAAGTGGTGACACACATGGGCCAATCTTGTGCCACATACGCTTTGCATTCGCCATTGGCAATGTAGGCGAATAGCTAGAATACACCCAGTCATAATTCCATGCATATTCAGCAATTCTGATTGGCACCAACCTGACATCATTTGTCGCACACAAATTTCAAAAGACGCATTTCATGGAGCTGTGAGGGGACTTGGCACAAGTGCCCCAGGCAAGCCCGCTTCTCTAGGGGCACAACAGTAACAATGTTAAAATCCTTTGATGTTAGTACGGGTGCGTACAATAATAGTGCTTACGTATACTATATATTTTATATACTATATATCTTCTGACATCAAGAAAGTGTGTCAACACTAGATTGTTGCAGTCATATTTTCGCGAACAAATGTTGGGAGCATGCGATATTTCCCTACCAATTGCCATGCGTATGCAGCGCCACCTGGCAAATCCCGCCTCCATCTGAACCATTTGTAGCCTGGGTTCCAAACTTTGTAACAGTCAATGACCTGTGAAAGAGGGCGCTGCTGTTGTCCTGTTCAAAGTGAGCAACTGACAAGGCCCTCTAGCAGTCATATGCTAACGGAGAGGAGGAACCAAGTCCCATTTACAGGTACTGGCATCCGCCAAAAACAAATATGGCGGATGGCTGGTCGGGAACAGTTGTGTGCTCCAACATTTCTTCGCACAAATATAACCATAACAACCTAGTGTCAACACACTTTATTGATGTCAGATGATAGAACAAGGTATATATAGAATATGTAAACACTATGATTGTTCGAGCACACATTATAATAAAAGCTACAGTTGATTCCCTACTAACGTCGAAGGATTTTAACATTGTTACCGTTGTGCCCCTAGATAAGCAGGCTTGCCTGGGGGCACTTGCGCCAATGAGGGGACATGGTGACGCATTGTAAATATAGAGTGAATGGACTACACAATAGTTTATTTCAATTAAAGTTGCATGTGGAGTTGTTTCGCTGTTTTTGAATGCCAAATTTGCGTATAAGAACACAAACCTAAGGCCTTAAGGTTCATAACAGACAATAAATACCTACCATATCGCTCACCAATTATCTGCCAATGAGCAAAACATTTCAAATTCATGAATTGTCCGCCACAAAAATGAAAGATTGTACTGATTTGAAACGTCATAAACGTGTGTACACAAGTCGTTTACCGGTGCCACCAACAGGGGGCCCAAGCGCTAAATTATATGAGACAATAGAAGCATCCGGAGCGCCACTTTTTCTTTGGCGGTGGCCGTTGACACTGTTTGTGGTCAAAGGTAACATTTCCTATTTATGTTTATTTTGGTACAGTCGTTGCAACGGTCAGCTCCACATGTAACTTTATTGTCCCATTATTTTGCAGATGTCCCATAAGTATAAAGAGCTCTAGGACACTGGAACCCCCTGTAGCCCATGAACCCACACAGCCTATCAAACAGAAAAACTGATTTATAAGCTTACACTAGATCTATTAATAAATCTAAAACATTATTTCTGACTATTGGTATTGGTATAAAAGTATAAGAAGTTACATGAATGCTAGACTTTTGCAAGCAGCTATCTGTTTATTGCCTTGAAACCAAATATTCTAAAGTCAAGATGTAAAGTACTTTGCCGCTTTTTAAGTTCAGCGCCATGCCACTACTCAGCCACTGGGCTAAAGCCAGTCCAAGCCTAATACCTAATACTCAGTAATAGTCACAGGCAGAGAATCAGTGGAGAGGGGAGGCCTAGCCATGAATCCATGGCTATGGTTGAAGAAACATAGCCATGTAGCATTCTATAGTGAAAAATCAACTTCACATGACAAATTGAATTGTTTAAGTATAGCTTTCACAATTAGTTTCAACAATGTGAAAGTCCTTTTCTATATATAATTACTGATGTATGAACTCTTCCAAAGTTGTTAAAGTCTTCAAAAGGAGCTATAATTGCCTACTGGCATAAAAATGGACAACAACATGCCACCATTTTTTTTACAGGAAGTTGTTCACTGCACATGTGCAAGGTTATCACATGATATTATATTTTATAAGCCCTGAAGCCATGGTAATTGGTTCATTGTTCAGGGACCCAGTCATTGGGTCAGTGAAAACTCATGTTTTCATGTGAATTTTTGGTGACAGACCGGACTATTTTTGCCTTTCAAGCAAAGGTTACTTATGTGATTTGTCATTACTTGTCAGGAAGTAAAAAGAAAAGGATTAGGGTTTGTTTCTGTTATAAAACTTTTCCCACAGCAAAGGAGAATCAGAGCTACACTTGGTCAAAGTCAAACAACCCTGAAATGGGGTTGTTCCAGACCAGAATTTTACTATGGAATGCGACTAGGTTGTGTTTCAGCCCACACAGCCTAGGGTTCTGGGCTAGGGGAGGCCCCACAACGTATACTAAACACGAGTTTAATATAGCCGGTTGTGGAGCCCCTAGCCCCCCCCCCCCCCCCCTCCACTGATTTACTGTGCCTGTGGTAATAATATACAGTGCCAGTGGTATAAGGAACAGCATAAGATCTGGTCACCACCGGTATGCCAGTCAACTGGCCACAGCAAGGGCCTGGCCCTCCTAGGCCAGCCAGTGCCAGTCGCCGCTGTCCTAGATAACGATATGTGGACGGCATCGGACATTTGCCATTTGGCGGCACGCAGTTCCCTCAAATTTCGCCACAGTTAGCCGCCAAAATACAACTCCAAAAGTATGCTTTTCCCCCATAAATTGGACACATAACTGGATGATCCTTTTGCCTCGTGCAATTTATTTCCTATAAATGCAGACAAGTGGTAAGAACGGAGAAAAACTTACATTATCAGTGTCGCCAACAGTCCCGAGTTCCTTGTGTAGTAGCACAGCTTGCCTTATGGCGGGCCTGAGTCATACGGAAGT
The DNA here is from genome assembly GCA_964019135.1 of Arenicola marina. Classification (NCBI taxonomy): domain Eukaryota; kingdom Metazoa; phylum Annelida; class Polychaeta; family Arenicolidae; genus Arenicola; species Arenicola marina. The sequence continues at coordinate 18,212,265 of OZ025260.1, read as the reverse complement.
AGCTGTCACTCAACTCGTCCCTGGCTCAGGACCAGCCCAGTGGGCGTGTCCACGGTCATTTGGGGAGCGGTCGTTTTCACATTTTCAAACTTTGTCGTAGGCTATCGTCGACAGTGGGCGCCACCGGTGAGTCGATCCTTTCCCGCCACGTTCATGCTGTGAACCCGCTTTTGAGAGGCCCAAGGTTAATTGGATTAAAGTTACTCATACAGAAATATTTTCCCTTAGAAACTTTAAAATGTTTAGAATAAAAATGTATGTATTTAGGTCCTCCATTACAACACAATTTTATATTTAGATCTAACTTACTTGCCTTACTAAATGTGATAACATATCTGCATATGTTTCGTACAAAGTTCATCATTCACACAGTCAGACAATAGATCTAGTATATATCAAAAAGATTAGCAAATTATGTAAATAAGGTAAATGTAAATTGTGTGTGAGCAGCTTAAAGTTTTACATTTCTGTTAAACTTTTCTGATCTAAAGTTCAGTTGTCACGGCATTCTCTGTTTCGCTATGTTATTTCTATTAATCCCAGACACAGCTTATAAAGCATACAAATGCAATCCAATCGCTCCAGGATAATTTCTGTAAAAACAATCAGACCTTCAAACCGGTACCTGCACTTAAATTATTTCAGTGTGTTTCTGGTCGAGATCGCGAGAGCCGACGCATGCCGAAGCAGCCAAAGTGCCATAATACGCCGTTATGCACATAATATATAAACTGACGAACTTTAAGTCAAATTTAGTCCTCCGGAACAAATTATATACATATATATATAAGGAACAAAGGAGCTTGTCACTCGGCGCTTCATGAAACGTTCAACGGGTCCATTATGACTTTACCATACGTTTTACAATGCGGGCTTGAATCTAAATGGCACGCCAAACACTTGTGTCCTTGGCGCTCTGCCGTCGACTCACTGAAGAGTCTGAGCAGAGCTTGCGTCGCGCCATGCACGTGTACCGTGCATGGAGCTTGGTCTTGGAGGTCTATGTCGATGCCAACCATTCACTTTTGTGCAACCAACCATAATATCAGTTTGATCCAGTTTTTTTAATATTCCGCAACGTAATTAACATACCACGATATATGACCGTAATGACCTTACTTTGCTAAACACCAACGATTTGGCAAGTAAGTCTTACATGTAGTAAAGAGTAAATTTTTGTTAACATATTTCTTGCATATGAAATTGGAGAGCAAGAATAAAATTTTATTTTAAAAACAAGCTGTACAGGCAGTTCGACTTTTTTTTAGCTGCAGCCTATAGTATGGCACCCACCTTAACGCAACCCATCGGAAAATTAGACTACGAATCCTCAGGTGATGCGATCGAACGCGATAGACCGCCTGTATATCACAAATGCATCATAAATATTGTTCGCTTTTCAAATCGTTAGATTTTTATATTACAACCACCAATATGTCAACTGATATATTTTGAGAGCATATAGGCTACTCTATTTGCTTCAACTTGATCTCACATGCTACGCTTTGGATACAGCCGATATATATGGTCCTCTTCCCCAACTGTCGTTCCTCTCCCCGAATTTCTAGCGATGTACTATCAGAAAGGCGGTCTGGAATTAACCGTTACCTGAGGCAAAGTACGTCACGTAGAGACTGTTGAGAAATGTATTCCATTGACTGTTGATGACGTGTAGCTGGAAAGGGTTTTTCGTGCAATTTGATACGCCAATGGGTCCTTGCTGCGCCTGCATCAATGAAAAAGTTACTGAATTTGTATTTACTACAGACCGTAGTAAGTATCTGATTGTCAATATCGCCATGTCTTGTTCTCCGCAAGAGCCAAGCCAGTTTCTCGTATATAAAGTATGCAATAAGGATTGCCGTTATATATAGTAGATGTTGCCAAAGTCGTGCAACTTATTCAGCTGCATGGCAGCATGATACGTGATTGGGTGAACAGACAAAAGCTCCCGTGGACAGAATCCCCGGTCACCAAAGCCTTATATGACAAAAGCTCGGTCAGACATCACATATAGCCCCGGTGCTGATATTTAGTATTGTTTCTGCAAATGATCCAGACTGAATCAAAATATTTTGGTGTTGTAAGCGATTAGTAGGTAACTTTTGCCATAGTTTTTTAAGTTTTGTGGCACGCTGGATTTATAAGCCATCAGTCACCATAGTTTGAAATCTAACCATGTAAAGCAGATTCGCAGCCAGTCATATTGGCAATCTTCTGAAGCCGGCGGTTTCTTATGTTATGCAGTTTCTATTGGTTTCTTTATTGTTAGCGTTATGCATCAAATGGGAATACAAGGCGTAAATTACTGATAATTGGTGTGAAATATAAGCTGTGCCAAAAATATCTGTGAAATAACATTTTCAATGTTTAGGACGTGTTTCTCGGGAAATTTGCAGAGATCTACATTCTTTTTTTTTTATTACAAAAACTATATTCTTAGAAGTTTTTAAAAGTGATTTGGTGTCAAGATTTTCATTTTTGATGCAATTATAGCCAATTTTGTGAAGGCGGTGATTTAGAATTTTGGCAAAAAACTGTCCTGATTTTGCATAATTGCACTTTTATTATTACCATTTTGTTATTTTTTGTGGCTACTATGTACATTTTAAAATATCATTGCACTAGGTTTAAGCTTTCCAAAGAGCTATTATTGATGATAATGACTTAATATTGAGCTGAATTGTAACGAAATTCTTTATTCGTGGTAGGTGTCAAGTTTAGGTCATTTTGTGAAATGGGGGTATAGATCTACTTGGAAAATGGAGAATATTCTTTTAACGGGATGGTAAAGTATCCTAAACAATCACCAGAAGGAGTGTAATTGGGCATACTTTCATAAAATAATCACAAATACAGAGTACTTTTATCTTGCCATTATGGGTAGCTTACATTAATCCGATAAAGGTGTGAAAATACAGCCGACTTAACATTTAAACTGCTACTGGCAGAAAAAAACTATCAAAAAACATAGTTACTAGACTACATGACGTGAACATTTTATGTACTTCGAGTATATTTTTCGCATCAGTTCAACTATTTTGTTAAAGAGGAGGCATCTATCCGGTATGTCAATGTAACGAGGCGTTGCCAATAGGTATGGCGATCGATGATGGCGATAGGTGTAGTAATTAAGTTGGACTGCTGAGGTCTAAAACTATGGCAATTTACGGATAACCTAGACTATGCCATATCTGATTTTCAAAATGTCAGCAATATTGAAACTAATTTAGTCATACGTAGTAGAATAACATTTCACTTCAGTCTGTAGCTAGGATCATCAGCTTGTAGATACAAGTACATGTAGGCTTATATATTACTATTAGGACCAGGGATTACGTCAATCGGGGCCAGTTCCGTTCATCGGGGCCGGCGCGATAGCTCAGTGTGTGATATTTTAGGAGAGGAGGGTCTTTACTGACTTCTTTAATGTACTTCTCGTTGTGTTGTTCTAATATTTTTAAACTTAATTTCGACAACCCCAACTGGGTGTACGTTCCGAGTTTCGGTCTTACGTTAACACGTGGTGGCGAAGGCACTGAGGCGAAACGAAGCGGTTAAGTTTCAATGATTTATTTAAAGTTGCATGTCGAGTTCTTTCCCGCCAAAATTAAGTCTAGGCGAAATTTATATCAAAATATGCAGAAAACTCGATTGTTTCATTCTATAAATTCAGAAACCTGATAAACATCGCCGTTTCGGCTGTGGTGTGGCAAACGTGTCTATCCCGGGACACCACAGAACTCGGTCGCGGCACTGCTACTTATACCAAAGCATCGCGAAGCACACAATCTGATGACGTTTACCACTAAAATGAAATCTTGTGGTAAATTGATATCACCGGCAAGGTTAAGAGACACTATTTGGCAGTCTGGTATGGGTGAGTATAGATAAAAGAAGTCTTGAATGATTCAAGGACTGATTCTTATATGTATTTTGACCTCATTAGTTTTGGCGGGAAAGAGCTCGACATGCAACTTTAAACACCCTTAAACTCAATTAAAACAAGTTACGAACTCCGTTATCGGTGTCACTTACCTGGCAGCAGTTGGTGAAACTGCTATTGTTTACCTATTGGGTTCCAGCGGGTGGTGGGAGTATAGTCATATAAGCTTATACAGATATGACACGAAAATCCGGGCCTGGAATCCCGGTCTTTGGGTTCGGAATTCCAGTTGGTTAATTGGGGAGGTCATATATAAAAATACATGACCTAAGATTCCGTGCCCCGATCGAAGGCCGGAGTTTCGATACCAATGACCGCTGGGGCGATTTATTGACATGGTCGACATGAGATTCCGGGGCTCGGAGCCCGGAGTTTCGATACTAAATAATGACTGAAAATAGTGCAGGGGCAGATCCAGGGAAATTTGGGGGGGGGGGAGGGGGGGCAATGTTCCTAAACAAGGAGGGGGTCCGGTGTCACATGCGGAAATGCCCCCTCCCTAACCCCCCCATGCGGAGTGGCCTGAAAACTACGTTACTGTCGTTAGACAGTTTGGTACTTGACAAAAACACTCACTTGTCAGCCGTATTTTCGTACGATGCCGTTATGATAGATACAGGTGGGAGTGGGGGGGGGGTTGAGGGGCATCTCCGCATGGGGATCATTTCCGCATGCCGACAGCCAGCAATGGATGAAGTGTGAAGTTCCCCCTACGTCCTAAATTACTTCTTTGTGGCAGCACATATTTTGATACAAGCTTAAAACTAGGTACACTCTGATATTTGCGGCGTGCGTTCGAAGCTGCCAGCCGCGCTGGAGCCACACGCACGCTCGGTGCTGAGTGGTCTAAAAATAGCACATACAGATTTGACGTCATGCCTGAGAGGGTTTACAATGAACTCGCCACAGAACGAACTCGCCACAAGTGAACTTGCCACACTTTGGTTAACTCGCCACACCCCGACAGGTGAACTCGCCACATTTTCTGGTGAACTCGCCACATTTTCTGGTGAACTCGCCACATTTTCTGGTGAACTCGCCACACCTGCATAATCGTAGTCCATACTTTGAATACCGTAAAATCTGCCATAGGCCCCATGCACATGTGCGCACCGGATTAATCCGGTTGCATTTGGCGCATGCACAATACTTGATATAAGCTTACCGGGTTATCGATAAACTGTTTTTCAACGATAAACTCAGTTTTTCAACGATAAACTTAATTTTTCAACTATAAACTCAGTTTTTGTCAAAGATAGCCCTCAATAAACTCAGTTTCTCTTTTGATAAACTGGGGACAAACTCCGTGTCGCTAACATCTCAAATTGTCTACAGAAATTGCCGTATTCATTAAAAATGACTTGAAAAAACTCGCGAATTAATCCAATAGCCGACGTCCCAGTACGTTCTAGTGCCTGCGATCCCCCCCCCCCCCCCCACCGCATCTAAAATTCTGATTCTGATTCATACATGCGAGGGAGGAATCAAGAAAACCATGCTAAGTGATATTAACATTAATAAAGTTACATTACTTTGATGTATAGGCCTACTCCTGATTCTCGCGGTGTTAGCGGGTCGCTGTTAACATTTCTTTCACCTCTACTACCTGCTACCCCACATCCTCCCTGGCCTCCACATCAACTAACATCTCCGACTTCACGGCGTCACGCCCGCACGGCACTTTGGGCGAAGCCACAACCGCACTGCATGGGTTCCTGAGACTCGTCTATTTCGTCAAGGGGTCATTTCAGATCTTGGCCTTCACATTAAAACTGAAATTATCTGGATAATTACATTTGGATACCCTTTATACGGACACATGGATACAAAAGTAGTTATACTACTACTAGTTTTTTTTTGTATGTGAGATGGGGACATTGTCAAGGTAAGATCATGTGTGTGCTCGCGAAATCGATGTCATGATGTATTCTCTATAAATCACTAAAATCGCCATTAATATCGGTCAGTAGGCACTTTAAGCCAAAAACTCAAAAAAGTACTAGATCTATAAGCAATTACAGGGAGCTATAGGAACGACTTCACCCGTAGGTGTGGCGAGTTCACTTGCCGAGTATGGCGAGTTATCCCCAAAGTGTGGCGAGTTCACCCGCCTTGTGGCGAGTTCGTTTTGTGGAGAGTTCACTGCACACCCCAGAGTCCGGGCTTCTTGGACGCCATTGGGCGACGAAAGCACGAGGAATAATTTGTCTTCATTCGCCGACCTTTTGTGATCTGGCTTGAATACCATTTCTTAGCGTCAATTATAATGTCAGCTGCTTTTATAAAAAAGGATCTCTTTTTCATACGTTGTTTGTTTGTAACATATGTGCATATTTATAGCTTGAATAATGGCTTAATTGGCGCACAAATAACCAATTGCCTGTGAACTATATTTTATGATCAGTAAGTTCTCCTTCGGAGAAGAAGCGTGATGCGGTTTACAGCAACTTGACGCCATTGACGCTGTGCGGGAGGAGGTCTTTGTCTTGTAACCATTTGTGCATGAATGCGACAAGATACACCACATAAAATGACGCAAGTTGTGACAGATTCCACAGGTAAGTTGTAAAGGTTGCCTTAGTTGATTAAATTAATTCAGTTGACATGAAACTAGTCAGGTAATCGACGATTCTGTTCGTGGAAAATTACATCGGACTGAAACTTGGTCTTGGGAAGTGACAAGAACACCGTGAGGCCAACTGCCGTTACACTGGCCAAGGACGATGTCGTTGAACGTTTCTAGATCTAGATTCGCCGTCGCTTACTTTACATTTTAGACTTTCAGTACATGTTATATATTATATTCTTACCAGTTAACTGTACAATAGTTACACCCCATATTAGATAAGCACTTGTAGAAGAAAATAAGATATCTGACCGCTTGTCACTTTGTAGCCTGAATGTTCAGACGGTCTTGATCTTGTGACTGTATCGTCTGAACCACAGGCGCTCAGATCTATTGCTTTAATTGCTTCACTTTAGTATATACATTTATATGCAATAGTGCGGTCATATTAAATAAGCATTGGTATCATGCATACCAACTGCATGTGTAGTATAAAGTGTTAACTAAATTATTTCAGTGCCACAATGCACGGCGTAACGTGTAAGAGAATACCAAGACTTGATCGAAGAAGTGGCCCCCCTTATACTCTTTACGGTGAAAGCTTTCAGATGAACTGAAATAATATCGATTATCTTATTTTAAGAATAGAAATAAGGAGGAAACTTGCAAAGACGCATACCGATACGTAATTTTTTCAAATGAAGACATTGTACAACAGCGCTAGAAGGCAGATTTATGTGGATTTGCCTGCATAAATTTTAAACTGTTCAAATGCCCCCGCCAGAAATAAGTCACAGCCAATCACACGTTTTCTGCACAGGCCGGAAGTAAAGACGTCACCGGAATGCTCGCTCTGAGTTTGCGCACTGGTACATTTCGGGCGAAAGTGGTCGAGGGATCTGTCCGAGTGTGTTGTGGTTTTGCAAGTTGTTGGGAAAATGTCAGATTTGTGCTAAGTTGTGGACATGTCAGGCATCAGAAAGTAGATGTGGTAAGATTTGAGGTGATAGATGCTTTGTTAATGTCGTGTGTGGGTCGCTAGGGCCAGTTGAAGCGAGGGCCTGTCTGTGGCGCTGCAAACCAAGAGCGATACCTTTCTTTCTATTATAGGCGGTACCTGGGGGGTGTTGTTTATTTACTTCGGGGGTTCTGTCAGCAGATCTGAGCGCCTGTGGTCTGAACTCATCGTGTGCAATTGCTGTTCAACCGTCAATTTTCGCCTTCAGCACAAATACTCACATGAATGCAAAAAAATTGATATCCCAAACTTGTTCTATGTTAACTTCTTTAGTTCCGTGAGATATGGATTCGTGCCAACTCATCGCCAATTTTGTATAAATGACAAGTTTTTTTGTTCTGTCACAAAACTGTTTTGCCTCTAGCCGCCATGTTGATGTGTTGTTCATACCCTCAGCGCCGCTTGTGAGCCACAGTGGAGTTATAATTCTAGAGGTGATTGTACTCTAATCACTCTACTCGGTTAGCCCAGAACCCTAGGCTGTGTGGGCTGAAACACAGCCTAGTAGCATTCCATAGTAAAATTCTGGTCTGGAACAACTCCATTTCAGGGTTGTTTGACTTTGAACAAGTGTAGCTCTGATTCTCCTTTGCTGTGGGAAAAGTTTTATAACAGAAACAAACCTTAATCCTTTTCTTATTACTTCTTGACAAGTATAATGACTAATCACACAAGTAACCTTTCTTGAAAGGCATAAATAGTCCAGTCTGTCACCAGAAATTCATATGAAAACATGTGTTTTCACTCACGGGCACTCGGTTCGTGAGATGGATGTCCCATGGCCTGTGTATACCATATATATAACAAGAGGGTAAGCAAGCTCTGAGGCTCAAACCAAAACACCAAAATATTAAAGGCTTATTTTAACCTTAAATGATGCTGTCACAATAAAACCTGGGTTTCTTCAGATGCTACACAGTCCAGTATTTATAAATTGCCTTCCATCCCGGTCTTCCCTGCAACCAAGCCTGAGTTTTGAGCATGGCCTTATCAGTATATTAATAATGGTTGAAAGTTTTCCAGATGATTTATGTCCTCTATCTGGTGAAAAGATTATATATTACTAGTATTTCTTTGTTGGGTAACAGTTTAATATTTGTTGAACTATAGGTCTGGCTGAGCTTGCCCACAGAGAATATCAAGGGGGCGACTATGACAGATCTGAACAACACTGTATGCAGCTCTGGAGGCAGGAGCCAGATAACACTGGGGTATTACTACTCCTCAGTTCAATTCATTTCCAGTGCCGAAGGCTTGAAAAGTGAGTAATCTTCCTTGCTGCAGTTTATTCCATTCAACTAATGTTTACCAGCAATCAAATTTGTAAAAAGTGGCAGTTGTTGTATTTTCATTCTTATGTAATTGTGACAAAAACAATTTATTGACCACTAAATGTTTATCTTTGCTATTCGCCCATGGCCTTGTAAATGCAGAGTAAAACTATGTACCGGTATGATGTACATTTGGTGCTATTTTTTTAGATCTGCATACTTCAGTCAACTTGCTATCAAGCAGAATCCAATGTTGGCGGAGGCATACTCCAATCTCGGCAATGTCTACAAAGAAAGGAGCCAGCTTCAAGAAGCGTTAGATAACTACAGACATGCGGTCAGGTTAAAGCCAGATTTCATTGATGGCTACATAAACTTAGCAGCAGCATTGGTTGCAGCAGGAGATTTAGAGCAAGCAGTTCAAGCATATGTAACAGCGTTGCAGTATAATCCCGTAAGTGTAAGTGCTTGCATATCCCTGGACGAGTGATCGGCATCCATCTTTGGAAAATCACAAATAATGCTATGCTCAGATAAAACTTGTTTTTTAACTCCCTGGTATTTACTTTATTAAGTAGAATGTAACACTAGAAGTGGGCCGAAGGTTCTAACGGGTATTGGCCTGTTTTGTGCACAATAATGTCTGAATAATCATGATCATGAATTTAACTTTAACCTTTAATTTACAGGATTTGTATTGTGTCCGGAGTGATCTGGGAAATCTTCTGAAGGCACTTGGCAGACTCGATGAGGCAAAGGTAATGTAGTCAGCTAAGTGCTTATCCCTTATCGTACTTAGGTACATGTCTATTAGCCATTGAGAAATAGTCACAAGTAATACAGAATAAATAAAGATCTAAAAATGTAATAAACAGACTTAACTGATTTGATGTGTAATCAAAAGCAGTTGGAGCTCAGTGGTTATCTAAGATTTCATCCTCTTATTGTGCTGAAGAGTCTCCATGTTCAAAAATTCTTTTTGCTGGGTATTTTGCTCACTTGAAATAATTGGGATCACCATTAATGAAAGCCCTTGAATGATTAGAGGCATTGGCAGCCAGGTTCTCTATATTATCTCCCATGTGCACTTAATAAACACACTAACTTTTTTGATACAGTTAATTAGTCTGCCACATGATGGCTGTTATATCAGCTGGTATTCGTGAAAGTTCTCTTCAGTGACAGTGATGAGTTCATTTTGTGCACAAGGGAGTAAAATGCGCAAATAGAACCTTGTTGACACTTTGAATCCTCCAGAATATTATAGACCCTTCAGTATTTGTTCTTAGTACTCCTGGTGTCTCAGGGATGTGCAATTTGGACTGAGGGGTATGGAGTTTTTTGTGTCTATTGAAATAGTCTGTTACCACAGGCATTTCAATGGAATAAGTTTGCAGATCAGAACCTTCATTTCAAGGTCTGACTGCATGCAGCCCACTCAAAGGCTGCCGGTATTTTGTTACTGATTAATATAAAGATATAGGGAAGTAATCACATTGTTGGCTATTTCCTTATTATATGGTTATATACTTAATGAGAGATTGAGAGCACAGTATTTACATTATGACAATATTTTTCCTGCAATCCTTCGCAGCTGATAATGGTCATTGTCTGTACACTGCCTATTCAGCTTGGTCTTTGGAGTAATCAGATGGTACCAAGCCTTTAATAGTAGTAAGATTATGGGTGGACCTTCATTAGTAGTCTCCATAGATATAACCCTTAATGAACAAATCAAGTTATCATGTAGATAAGCTGCTTTCAATCTCTCGACAGCTTTGCGCGCATGTATACAGAATTAGCTCAGTCCAAAATGCACATCCTGCAGCTATAGGGTACATCATCTATTCCTGTAACAATGCTTTATGATTTCGCAAATCCACTGAGTTTCTCCTGGACAATTGATGGCATAGTTATTCAACATGTGACAAGTATGTATCATAATCAGAAAGAAAACAAAAATGGCCATGTTAAGGCTGTCTTTTTTTCAGGTTCTCTGGACATGTTTTTTTAACATGAAATGGGAGTCACTAATATTCCTGACTACTACATGCCATTTAAGCTGTATTATTCATGGTTTAAAAAATTTGGTGTGGAAAGTGCAACATAACTTGCTAAGCACAGTAGTCAGCGATATTACTGATTTGCCATTTATGAATTGTTTACTTCCCATCACTAATAGTTCTCGTTTTTTCTTTCACATTTTCTGCAATAGTTGTGAATTGAGCCAGAAAGTGACCTGGCTATGATATGGAGAACAATCAGGCGGTTCAAATTGCGGATGCACACTCACATGCCAGCCACCCAACTGGGTATGAATAAGTGTGGTTTGTAGCTCCCAGATTTATTCTTCCTTTTGGGCCTCACATCCGCCTTTGGTAATGTATCATGGTCCTATTATGTGCAGTGATTGCCCCCACTGGACTGATCGATGAAGTCTTGATGAGCTGACAGAGACGTGTGCATGGACATGTCGGCAATGCTCATGTGGTCTTCATGAGTACTGTCTTTCCAGTAGTGGAGGAACAGATAGCCTTCATTCTTGCGGTATCAGGTAACGGGGTAGTTCATATTTGCAATGGCATTGAAACTTTAAAAGAAAAGAAGAAATAGCAATGTTTAATGATGTACTTTTATCTCCCAGATTGAAAAGGTTTTGAGTGCTTATTTCTAAAGTACTTAAGCATATTTAATGCCCACTTCAGGATTCAAATGTGCGCATTTCTTTTTCCATTTCATAGTTCAGTGACCAGATGTTTTATAAGCGCTGCTTTGTGCGCCTTGCCACCGTGATGCGCTGCGAATTTATCATCTTGCGCAGCGAATTTTAAAGTACCTGGACATCAAGCTGCTCTAAGAATTCCGAAGCTCAGCTGCAATTGCAACTGTCCTGTATTTCATTTCTTGTATTAATGAAGAATTTGAAATCTTGCTTTCTGATCTTGTTGTGTTTTTGCTAGCATTGATCCCAGTGTGCTTGACGCGCAGCGAATACTTATGTCAACCCGGCAGGGTCCTTAGCGCTTTGGCGTCCTTTTTAGCGCGCGCGACGCGTGGCGATTACTCTACTATATTTCTCGTTCTAATTGTCATGTTTTCTCGTCCTTCTCTCTCCCTGGCGTGGCGCCTTCCACATTTCACCCCGTCCTCCACCCCTGCCCCCCCCCCCCTCCTCCCCTCCCCTCCCCTGTCCTGTATAACTTTCGTTGCGCTGACCATGGACCTCCTGCTGCTGACTTTCTGGACTGGCAACAGGCGTGCTATCTGAAAGCCATCGAAACACAGCCGAACTTCGCTGTCGCGTGGAGCAACCTTGGGTGTGTCTTCAATGCCCAGGGGGAGATATGGCTTGCCATTCATCATTTTGAGAAAGTAAGTAACCATCTAATGAAAATGTCGCAGCTGTATCTACTTCTGATATAACAGTGTGAAAAACTTAGTACCGCTAGTTGTTTATTACATACTCATCAATTTTATATATACTTATGTGTGAAACAAATTTTCAGTAGGGGACTTTTGTCCAGAAAATATCTATATATCTGATATTTCATTCTAGGCTGTCGCATTGGACCCAAACTTCCTGGATGCCTACATCAATTTGGGAAATGTTTTGAAGGAGGCACGAATTTTTGACAGGTATGTTTGCTTTGTACAATTATGTTTTGGGCTCTATATCTATGGAATATTGTTAAATATACGAAAGAAAGGTTACTTACTCAACACATACTTCCCCACATTTTGCACACCAGACCATGTAACCATATCAGTTTTGCTTACTGTTACGGTATGTTATAAAATGTAATCTCGAGACAAGTTCTTTGTAAAAAAGGTTTACATCGTCTCCGATATGCTAATGCGTATTGTCACAAAATAGCAAAGGTGCCAGTCAATTGATAAAACACAGAAATCAGAATAGAATTCATGCACTTTGATTGATAAAATATGTAACCTGATACAAATAATTAGATAATATAGGTTGGGTGCATTCTTTCTTTAAGCTTGTTGTGTGACATATACTACCTATTTTGTTTTAGGGCCGTTGCTGCATACCTTCGTGCACTCAACCTGAGTCCCAATCATGCTGTGGTTCATGGAAACCTTGCCTGTGTCTATTATGAGCAGGGGTAAGTATTTTATAATGTATTATTTTTCTAATAGGATTAATTTGAGAAATACTACTTCACAATATACTGACAAGGGAGTGTTGTAATGTGTGAGCTATTATTAGATACCGCTTGTGTCAATACATTTGTGAAATTTGCGATTAACCGAAGTTGTTAACATGGGAATGTATGGGAAATGGCGTTTGGATTTGAGAATTGTTGCGATTAAGTGGCGCGCACTCTACATGTTTTTCAAGAAATGACTGGGTTTATTTCAGTCTTATTGACCTGGCTATCGACACATACAGGAGAGCCATCGAGTTACAACCCAACTTTCCTGATGCCTATTGTAATCTTGCCAATGCTCTTAAGGAAAAAGGACAGGTAAGTCACAATTCAACTAATAACTAACCAAGTAACATTTTGTGGATCTTCACAAAGTGGCTAATTATTTTTGAAATGAGAGAGCAGAACATTCGGTGGTTGTAGTTTGGCTTTTTGAGGTATGATAATCTGTGTATGTAATAACTTTTGATTGACTTGATGTGCGTTTTTTCAGGTGGTGGAGGCTGAGGCCTGCTACAACACGGCCCTGGACCTGTGTCCAACGCACGCAGATTCACTTAACAACCTCGCCAATATCAAGAGGGAGCAAGGCTACACGGAAGAAGCCGTCCAACTATACACTAAAGCATTGGCGGTACGTAATTATGCTGTTTTATTATGTGAATATTTGTATTAAAAAAATCCTGTGATAGTTTTGACGTTTGTTTTGTCATATGTTTCCTATTAGAACAACAATTTCTCTTTATGCATTGCATTATGTGCCCAAACACTTGTTCCTAAATACCAGCCTTCCATGTCATTGCCGTCGATGCATTGAGGAGAGTATGTATTTGTTAAGTTCGTTTTCACTTGCAAATATAACATACTTCTGACATTTCAGATCTACCCTGACTTCGCTGTGGCTCACTCCAACTTGGCCAGCGTGCTCCAACAGCAGGGCAAGCTTCACGAGGCCTTGCTCCACTACAAGGAGGCGATCCGTATATCGCCCACCTTCGCCGACGCCTATTCTAACATGGGCAATACCTTGAAGGAGATGCAGGACGTGCAGGGTGCCATGCAGTGCTACACCCGCGCTATCCAGATCAACCCAGCCTTTGCTGACGCCCACAGCAATCTGGCCTCAATCCATAAGGATTCTGGAAACATCCCAGAGGCTATTGCTTCATACAGGACCGCGCTGAAACTGAAGCCTGACTTTCCCGATGCCTACTGCAACCTGGCACACTGCCTCCAGGTGAGCTAAACCTGTTTGATTTGATACGTATCACGAACACATTCTTTTCGGGGATTTGTTTTTTCGATAAATGTTTATACTGCATCAAAAACGTTTTTAGGAACAATGTTTCTCAGCGTTTGAAATTAAATCAATATCACGGTATTGACCGAAAGATTTTTATTTATGAACGTATGTTATCCTTGTAGATTGTCTGTGATTGGAGTGATTACGACAACCGCATGAAGAAGATGGTGAAGATAGTGCAGGACCAATTGGACAAGAATCGACTGCCATCTGTCCACCCTCACCACAGTATGCTCTATCCTCTGACCCACGGCCATCGCAAGGGCATCGCCGCAAGACATGCAGCTCTTTGTCTGGAGAAGGTATGAAGCTGCAATTAAAGATGGGGTTACTTCGTGCCCTGGCTTTCAGGTTCCTAGAATCCAGTATTTACCCATGTAGTTTTATAACATACCCTCTCAGGTATAGATCCTGCATCAATGTGTTCTCTTGCAATGGGATCTTCGTTGTTCGAATTACTTGACGCTTAGATATACGTCAACTTGTCTATATATCAGGCACGTCTGATGACGTTCTGTATTAAATTTGAAATGAATGAATGAATTGAAATGGTTGTTGCAGATCAACGTGCTCCACAAGCCCCCGTATGTCTACACGAAGGACTTGACGACGAATGCTCGTCTAAAAATTGGCTATGTCAGCTCGGACTTCGGCAACCACCCCACGTCTCACCTGATGCAAAGCGTGCCCGGCATGCACAACAGAGACCAGGTGGAGATCTTCTGCTACTCCCTCAGTCCCGACGACAGCACCAGCTTCAGAAACAAGATCGCTGAAGAGGCAGAGCACTTCATTGACCTCAGCCAGGTAAGAGAATTCTGTCCGTCTGGCAATACTTTAAAAAGGAGAGCAAAACTGTAGTAAGAACGCTAAATGGATCTTTCATAGATCATTGTTGGAACATTTGAAATGTAATTTCACGTCTTTCAGTACGATTCCTGTGAATTTCAAGCGTATTAGTTACCGTTTAATGCTCGATTTTCAGATTCCGTGCAATGGGAAAGCGGCCGACAGGATTTACTCTGATGGGATCCAGATCCTTGTCAACATGAATGGATACACCAAGGGGGCCAGAAACGAGATATTTGCCTTGAGACCGGCTCCTATACAGGTGCGGTAACCATGAGTTAGTTCTAGTAATGTTATATTAAGGGGCATTGTTCCAAAGCCATCGTAAATAAAATCCAAAACATTGACGTATGAAAGTGAACTACATACCTGCAGTTCATTGCGCAATTTCGATGGGCTATGTTAAGATATTGCGTGTGTTAGGGGAATCGTTTTCTCTCAAAGCAGTGTTTTCTTTTTTAAATGGTGAAGACCTAAAGATTGTGATCGAACACTATTAGGCACTCTTTGAAATAATACGATGAATATATCACGTTGTTACATTGTCAATTCAAAAATTAATAAGGGGATACAAGAGTATCTGACTTAGTGGGTAACTAGCTGAGCTGCAGGCAAACAGGTCCTGCATTCACCTGCATCTAGGGTATTTTTTATTCAGCTTCATTTGGTCCTGGGTGATCTATTTTGACCCAATTTAGCCATCAACGAGCGAGCTACAACACCCAGCGTTCAATTTCATGATAGAGGAGAAGCTGCGATGCATTCATTGATAGTCATAACCTCTTTCAGGTGATGTGGCTGGGGTACCCCGGTACGAGTGGCGCCTCCTTCATGGACTATATCATGACTGACGCCGTCACCTCGCCCGTCGAACTGGCCGACCAGTACTCTGAGAAGCTGGCCTACATGCCCCAGACTTTCTTCATCGGCGACCACCAGCAGATGTTCGTCCACATGATGAGGAAGGTCGTTCTAACAACGCCCGACAGCAAATCCGGTACGAAGGACAACGTGTGCGTTCTGAACGGCACCAACCTCCAGAGCCTGCTAGAGGTCTCCGCAGTCAAGGTGAGTCTTACGCACTTAAAACAGTCGCTAAAGTAAATGGCACCAGTCTTGGGTAAATCTCTCGTGTGCTTGTTAATTAATTGTTTTAAACTAGCTGATATTTTGTGAGGCCATCATCATATTTCCGAAGATTGCGCCGTTTGTGACTGATCGCAACATTGTTTGTGTCCTGCTACAGGAGGTGTGCTACACCGGCCGCAGCGGGTCTCCCCAGGACGGTACAGACAGCAAGCAGATCGAGATGAAGCACCTGGTCCTTGAGCTGCCCTCCCTTCAGGCCGTCACCACCATGGTGGAAACCGGACAGCCCCAGTGCCTGGTCAACGGCGTCGTCGTTCAAAACGGACTGACCATCAACCCCACCGGGGACCAGAAGGTACGGTTGCCCCTCCACTCGCCTCGCGGCCGTTCTTGGATTGACGAAAACGTTTTGATGTAGAGATCAATGCCTAGTTCTCCTTTTTACTTTAAAGACTTTTAAGCTGACTGATAGATGGGCTGCAGAGTGACAGGTCATGGGCTTGAACCCTGGCAGCTGCATCTGGTACATGTTTAAAACTACCCAAGTTTATAGTCCTGGGGGAGTCTTGGCCCATCTTGAATTCATATATGCTCACACAGAAGCGTCAAATACCATCATGTCCCTTTGTTTTTCAGACAATCTTACCCACCTTTGTATGAATTACCAAATGAATACCAGCTATGCTAATTTTGAAATACTATGCATTTTCTAATTGTCGGTTTGGGTTATTGCAATAAACTGTTGTAGATGGATGAGAGAAGTGGTTCCGGTGTCTTTCAGCAGGTTGGACTTCAGAACAGCAAAGCGGCTACAGGAGAAGAGGTGCCTTCCACCATTATCCTCAGCTCCCGTCAGCAGTACGGCCTGCCCGATGAGGCCGTCGTCTACTGCAACTTCAACCAACTGTACAAGATCGACCCCGCTACGCTGGAGATGTGGATCAACATTCTCAGGGCTGTCCCCAACAGCGTCCTGTGGCTCCTGCGCTTCCCGGCAGTAGGCGAGCCCAACGTGCTGCAGTACGCCACCAAGTTCGGCATCAGACCCAACCGCATTATCTTCTCGTCCGTCGCCCCCAAGGTACGCTGACTGATGCGGTGCGCGCTGGGTTCGGTCGACTTTAGATCTACTCGTTGCGCCTCTCCACCTGGGTCTCCCTGGGGCCGCTTAATCCAGTCTTTATCATTGTCCTTGTGGCTGTTTTGCCTTGCTTTAAGTCTGGTTGTGCCCTCCAGTGGCCTTAAACACAACTAATGGGTTTGAGTTGGTACGCACGAAGGTCACCTGGGCCAGTACGAGGTGTGGTCTTCTCTGATCGAAATGGACGATATTTAATGGCCTGCTCAATCTGTGGACTGACAGCATGATGTTGCTATGCCGGTCTATTAACGTGATGGTGGTGTGTTTTTGCAGGAGGAGCACGTGCGTCGCGGGCAGCTGGCGGACGTCTGTCTGGACACCCCGTTGTGCAATGGCCACACCACCGGCATGGACGTCCTTTGGGCCGGCACCCCCATGGTCACCCTCTCACGTCAGTATCCACTTCAGCTCTGCCCAACACAGATACTTGGCGCATATATATATATATATATATATATATACCCATTAATTTGTCACTTTTATGTTGGGGAAATTCAAACGTATGACGTCGATATTGGTAAAAACAAGCACAAGCAGACAGCAGGGTGTCTAGTCATACTGATAATAAGTTTAGTAATAAGAACTAGTACAGAGGAGCGTGCTATGTTGTACATGTAATGCTTTATTACCACGCTGCGCTGAACCCCAAATCAAAATTTCGACGCAAATGCCTATCGTTTTCGTCTTTGCCGAATGTTGCATGCCACATGTAAAGTGACAGCTATGTTGTCCATGCAGTGGAGACTCTGGCCAGTCGCGTGGCCTCCTCACAGCTGTTCGCCCTGGGCTGTCCGGAGCTGGTTGCCAAGGATCGCGAGGACTACCAGCGGATCGCCATCAAGCTGGGCACCGACCCGGACTAGTAAGTCGTACCGCTGGTCTACGTCGACTAGTTGCACTCTAAGGATTTGGATAAGTCGGTTTGACTAAATTTTACTTTTAGAATATATTCCACCCTGCTATAGTGTGCCCTTCTGAAAGTGAAGAGCTGTAAAATATGTTACTTTTCCAATATATTCCACCCTGCTGTAGTGTGCCCTTTTGAAAGTGAAGTTATGTAAAATACGTTACGTTTCCAATATATTCCATCCTGCAATAGTGTGCCCTACTGACAGTAAAGTAATGTAACCTATGTCCCGTGTCTATGGCTGACTTTAATCTTCGTCTTTACAGCTTGAGTCGCGTCCGCGCCCGCGTCTGGCACGGCCGCACCGCCAGCACCCTGTTCGACGTCCAGCAGTACGCCAAAGACATGGAGGTGGTTTTCAGCAAGATGTGGGATCGCTTTTCCGTCGGCATGGAACAGGACCACCTCACCGACCTCTTCGACTGAACCAGTCGCCTGAAGCATGGCCACTTCACCCACCTCTACGAGTGGACCAATCCCCGTGGGGTGGGACCACTCCAGCGAACTGACTCGATGGTCCTAGTGTTTAGAGCGGATGTTCAATGTGAATGACGGACATGTCTGTCGGCCGTTGGATGAACCTGTCCCCTGCTGAACTCGACCATGACGAGTTCCTCCGGGGCGGCTGCCACAGCATCCAGCCCCCAGCCTCCAGCGCTCGTTATGATGGGGCTGCAGCGGAAGGTCGACACACTGTACATAGGCGTGTGTTAGCTTGATTTATGAAGCCTGCTAGACACCTTATTAAGTTTGAAGTCTATAAGGAACGTATTTGTGCCGGTGCGAGTGATGTTATAGTGAATGGCTTCTTGGGGTCACCGGTACTCTTCTTACTTTTCGGTTGCACTGAGACGCGGTATCGTACTGTGTCTTTTTGATGCATCAGGAAGACCTTTTGTTCTCCTTTTTGTGTATAACCTTGACGTTATGAAGTCTGTGCGACTCCAGAAACTGACCTTACATATAGTTTCTAAGTGATTGATTGGTATTTTACTAGACGTTAACCTACTGATGAAAAGTTTTGTTTTATGTGTGTTCGGGAGAACTGCTCATTTGTTCATAGCCATCAATCATGTTCGCGTGTTTATGCACATCATCGTTATCATACATACGTACAACATGCTGACACGTATCACGTTATTGCCGCGGCGCCTATCTACCGAGTTTATTTTATCTATATACGTGTCTATGGTGGTCAAGAGTACCTCTAATCGATGTGGCGATCCTCCCTCTCCACACGAGCCGCATCATGTGATCCGAGTGGGGCTGCTCGTATTTATTGTCGCGAAGTCCGCTAGCTATTCGTTGACTGCAAAAACCGTATTCCGTCGATAGATGGGAGGCCTACCTCTTAATATACGGACATGATAATGTAGTAGATACACTAGGAAGCGAATCTTGGAAGGGATGGAATCCCCCCCCCCCCACCCCCCTCCCTCCCCCAAGACTGCAATTGTAGTAGGTGTATATGATATGGGGGAATATATTTACCATTGATCCGGATTGCCTTGTTGTAATTAAATGTTGTAAGGAGGGGTGGTAGACCCTCTTCTGTGTGATGGGTACGGGATACTGTGTATTTATGGACGGATAAGAAGACTTCTATTGAGAGGGTTTGGGACTATAAACGCCCAGAGGATATGGTTCTGTCAAGTTGACTGAGGGGTGTTGGGCTGGCTAAATGCAACACGGACGAGGCAATTTAGATCTGTGTTTGTGCAGCCGGCGCTTTTAGGACAAGAACTCCAACAAAGCAGTGTATAGCTAGTATTTTCCGTTCTGGCGTTGTTTTGAGCAGTGTAATGAGCGAAATAAATTTCTTTTAGAGGCAATGGTGTACTTTTTCGTATGTTAAAAAGATGAAGGCTAATTTAATAAACGTGAACGGCCGTCTCCAAGAGACTACACATGGTGGCAGCACTTTCACTAATCGAGAACCCCATTTGGGGTCTCCTAGAATTGGGCTGCCTGGTTCCACGTCCAAATGTTATCAATGTCACTACGGGAGCAATAGAAGTATTTTTTATTTACAAGTAGGTATTATATAGGCATTGCCAAATAGTGCCATCGATAGGCACGGTGAATTTAAGCATAAAAATTAAATTAAACTGCCGCAGCTTCTTCCGCGCTTTTCCGAACTACTTACTGTTTGATTAACGACGTCCTGATCACCGGGTAAGATATATCCGCGAGACGAAATAGTTCTCACAGGCGGCACATAATTATTCTGTTTAAGAACACATTCCATGAAATGAAATGAAATGAAAAGTCAAATTTTATTATTCAAACTCGTATATTTCTGGTTTAGACAATCGAGTCGCTTGCTCATGCGTTGTCATGTTGTCTGTTGCTCGTCTCCAATTCTACAAGCCCCAATCCCAGAAACTCTGCTGGTACAAGTATACAAGCGAAGTTGGGATCGCGGAACCAGGCTACGGAAAGCTGTGCCCTGTGTGACGTACGAGTTATTTGAATGCGTTTGATCAGTTTGGGGCTGAGCAAGCCAGCGTGAACTGGCTAACGTGGTCACCACATAGTCTCGTTGAACCGATTTCATTTTCACGAAGATAAGATGAAACCTCCTCTGTACATAAAAGGTTTTATTCGGTTCTGGTTTCAGAACATTCGCAGCACAAATTCAACAAAATGAAGCATAACCAGTCAAAAAGGTCACATGAAGCACTAATCGGTGGACATGATAGGTATTTTGCCTATCGATGAGACAGCCGGTCCTCTGAAATGGATCTTTTTTTTTGCGTTATTTCGGCGGGAACGGGGTAACCTCTTAGCAGATACCAATTTCCACGTGTAAGCAAGGGACACATTCTACTTCCATACATTGGCAATAGTGATGATATTACACTAGCTAAGCCGGATTGGTTATATTTTTTTTGCTGGTTCCGAACCGTCTCCGGACTCTCCAATTTATCACCCGGGTTGCACTTGTTTGGTCGTCCCTTTTCTTCGGACTGTCTCCGAGCGCACTTTTTTGGTCTCTCCGGACATCTCTACCAGCTCGGGAGGTGGCTTAAGTTCGGAGAGATCACGTGACAAGATGACGCTGGGTGGCGAAGGAAAACCGACAAGTTTGTTGGGTGATTATAAAATGGTGATAGTAACCTTAGTCAAGAAAAAAAAATGATTTAGTCTTTGAACTTCTTCGCAATCGCAATTTTCGGCACGTTTTCCGGAGTAGTCCGAACTCCCCATGGAAGCGACCCAAAAAGTGCACCCATTAAGTAGTGTAAAGGCTGTAACAATCGAACTGCTGTACTTATACAAAAACTTTAACCTTTCAATTGAAAATCGCATATTCTGGCATTCATAAAGTGCAACGTGCAAAATCAAACATTGGATGACTTGGAACTGAGACTGGAAGTGGGACATGGTGGCGCTCGTGTGCACTACGTCTGCAAAATACTGAACCAGCCTCCGTGTTTATGTCAGCTGGAATACTGCCGGGCATTACCGCAACAAGAACATCTCTATAAACCGAATGTTTCCTAGGTCAGCTCGAGGTACTCTGGTTATAGTCAGAACCAGATACCACAACTGAAATCATACAACACGGTTTAAAAAAAAAGGTTTACCCAACCTAAAAAAACCTTTAACCTTCCTATGCGGAGATCAGTTCACACCGCTTAATAAAACAAAGGCTGGAGAACATAGCGCAGAGAAAATCACCATATAACACCAGTTGTTGATACAATACCGGTCCAGCACATCAGACTTATATTTACAAGTGACATGATTTTACCTCTTTGCATCATGTCGTTAAATGTTATTACTTTAATACTAACAACTATTAATATATAATATTAATAACTGTAGTTACCGGTATATATAAAACCAGTTCCATGGGGCACCACGCAAAACATATACAAGATATGCACGTTGGCCATATTCACAAGAACAAGCCCAATCGTCTCATTTAAACACATTTGTCGTGTGTGGACTTGAGAAACTATTGGTGTGTGTCAAGGGTCTGTAAAGCGTTGATTGTAAGAGACAGTAAGATAAACGACTTGGTCAAATATAATAATTATAATAATCGCCTACATTTTCCCGCATAAATTATAGTTACGTAACACGTCCAGTTGAAGGAACTTTGTAACAGAACATGCGTAAAAAAAATGCATGTAAACTTAGCGGAATGTTCGTGAAATGAAATATACGACATATAATTTACAAATGCTAAAAGGGTAGTACATATAAAATGACTTCCGCATAATAGAAATTCACATGTACGAGAAACAAAGACACATGGCGTAGAAAACCTTGCTGTGGAATGGTGTTTGTAATAGATTTGTAGTATTTGTGGTCCCAGGCCCGAATAGACGCCGAAAAGTTGCGACCCTTCGCATCCAGGGCGAACACCTAACACATTAGACCAAAGGGAACTTCCCATTTGGCCCCGAGGCTCTTGGTGTCTTTTATCCACTGGACCTGGACCGAGGTATCACAGATTCACCAGCGAAGCTAGCGATAGAAGTAGCACAAAGATATATCATAAAATAAATAAATATTAAGGTAAGTCAGATAGTACAAATTAAAATTAAGGCAAGTAATTGTTAAAGCGGGTGTCCAACCTAATTTAATCGCGATCTGCACCGAAAGTTTACATTTGAAAATTAAATTGGCGAGTGTTAACACTTCGTTTCTGCCGACTGGTAAAAAGAAAAAAATTAAGGCAACCCGCCCCCAGGAATTATCAAGCAGAGTGCTTTTTAGCAGTGACGCATATTGTGACTATTCATATGGCGCCGACTTACGTTATAACTTGCGGAGAGAAAGATCAGGGCCGCGATTTACAGATGAACAGCGGCAGTTCCAAGTTTCGCTTTAGCGCAAGATCTTAGTGTTTCATGGAAAAGTACCGTCCAAACAAATTGATATACTTCTTGCGACGATTGACTATGCAACAATGCCATGATTGGAGCTATTTATATTAGCGATTATCACGCACTCTTGTTTTGCTCACACAATAGGCGCAATTTCCGGTTTGAATAAATTAGAATATCGCCTCCTGATTGGTCAATCGAGGACACGCCTCCAAAAAGGGCTGCCGCCTGGGTAGGCGGCGAAATGGTGCCTGGAGTTCACTTCTAAATTTATTGTAAGCTACAGATAGAACGAAAAATTCTATAAT
This sequence comes from Arenicola marina, assembly GCA_964019135.1. NCBI lineage: Eukaryota > Metazoa > Annelida > Polychaeta > Arenicolidae > Arenicola > Arenicola marina. The sequence goes on along the minus strand of OZ025260.1, from coordinate 18,188,857 downwards.
TTGGAGGATAGACAATTGGGTATTATATGAATCGGTAGAGCAGCGTTAGAGGCCAGGCTGGCGGTTCCCTTTAATTGAATAGAACGAAGTTCTGGTAAATATTTAATTGACAGCCTATGTTTGGTCATCATATAATTTTGGTAAACGACTCAGTCAAACCATTGCGTATATCCAATTATTGACCAGAAAATCTCAGATAAGCACAAGTGGAGCACTGCAATGCCATGGCATTCCACACAGAATTGGAATGAGCATTGTCTTACCACCCAACTGAAGTTGAAGTTTCCAAGTAACATTACCATAAACATAAACGTGAGGACCGAGTAATTACGTGAACCCATGGAATAGCGTCCTTCAGCAGAGCAACAGAAACATCATTTGACTATTCAGTTGACAGAAAACAAGACTTCAGTAACGATTTTAGTCTGCCTGAGATTCCGACCAAAGTCATAGAATCTACTTCCATGTATCAAAATAGATGTAAAAGTACCAAACTATACAGATACGGCTCTTATATAAATTCTAGAATACAAAAATGTGAACATAGACGACGCTCTGTGCACGAGGGAGCAACAGAAATATCTGGATATTTCGCTCGTTGGCAATGTGGTTGGCTAAAAACATTGTGCGTAGTTACATATGTTTGAAACGACACTAATATACAAATGGTACGTCGGACCAACAACCTAGCGAAGAACGAGGAACGAAGAATAACTCCTTCATGCCGAACGACGTCCCAAGCAGACAGTGATCATTCCAGAAGTTGTTCATTCTGCAATGGTAATAATATGTAACTACTTAATATTAACAATGACGAAACTGAAAATGCGGAAAATGAATTATTTGGTATCTTTGATATGCATCGCGCAAAGCGGGGGGGGGGCGGATTTGGGGGGGGGGGGGTCATCGGAAAAGCTGCCTTCACCACACAAATGTTTGAAAGTTACACGTGTATTTCTGTCACAAAGTATTTTATTTGAAATATCTACCACGCACAACGTTACGAGGGAAGTTACAAGGATACCTCGGTCAAACACAACGCTGCAAAGCTACAAAGGTACATCTACCTCACGCAATATTAGATTGGTGGGTTATTCAGGACGCTTCAACCACAAATGTCGCGTCAATGGGAGAAGGAAGGGAGAGTGGTCCGTGTCCCCGGGGATAACCTCCTACCCTTCGCGAAGAAGGGCATGGTCTCTGTATCCTGCGACCACACAGACATGGCCAGAGCGGGGCGCGAACCACCGACCCACGTGACATTAGGAGGCTCTCAGGTGGCCAGAGCACTTCATGCGAGCGCTCTAGCTCACTTAACTATCGCGCCGGCCCCACACACAATATTAGAAAACTACTATGGGACCTCTACCGCACAATATTAGGAAACTACTACGGTTGGTTGTTGGTTGTTTATTCAGGAGGCTTTACCACTTCTGATCATATCGCGTCAATGGGTGAAGGAAGGGAAGACCCCTACTCTTTGTGAAGAAGGACATGGAATCTTTATCCTGCGACCACACCGACATGACCACAGCGGGGCTCGAACCACCGATCCACGTGCCGTTAGGCTCTCAGGTGGCCAGAGCACTCAATGCGAGCGCTCTAACCCACTGAGCTATCGAGGCGGCAACACAATCTTACGAAGCTACAAGGATACATCTACCACACACAATATTAAACAAATATCATGGGATCTCTACCTCACACAATGTTTGGTAGCTGCTAGGAGATCTCCAGCTCGACATCCTGCAAAAAAATAAAGACATTTTCACCACGCACCGGCCGCTTGGGCTGGCCGCGCATGGTACACTGGAGAGACAAGAGCCGAACGCGCTATCTACTAGACCATGAGGTGATCCCACGGAAGGGGGGGGGGGGGTAGGGGCGGGGGGGAGCAATGGCTATATTGACGAGAAAGCAAAATCTTGTGTCAACGATACACAGTTACCATACCCGGACGCCACCGCCGCCGATCTGGTGGTAATTTAACCAAACGATGAAACATGAGCTCATGATTTAACCTAATCTTTAGACAATTGCTTGCTTTTGCGAGTAATAGCATTATATCATGTTCTTTACCCCCACCTTATGTTCATTGATTCAGAAGTCGCACTCTCAGGGTGGGTGCGCTGTAGGATGGGGGGGCATGACTGTTGGTTCCGTATTTTTCATACAACACGCTACCTAAAAGTGATAAACATTGACATGACACGTACATAAAGGCGGGTTAACACGGATTTGTAACCCTTATTGCGTCCTATACCGTGGATTATCCACTAAACCATAGATTATTTACTACGTTGTGGATTATCGTAGGCCAGATAATCCATTACAAGTTGCACTGTCCAACAAGATAGATTATAGACTACATTGTTGTTATTCCGTAGATTGTTCAACAGATGATTTATTACAATATGAATTATCCACTGCATTACCTTGATTGGTTTATTGGTTTAAGTAATAGCGGAACGCGCTACCAGGCTTGTGATTGACCCCTCACCAAAATAGGGACAAAGTAGGGCTACTTGTGCTAGAAAAATAGTGGAAAAAGTAGGGAAAGGTATAGGGACACCAGGAAAGAGGTAGGGTTCTCTGCTTTGCCTTTTCTGCATATTTACTTTTACCCTTACCACAAGATGAATCGTTTATCACTGAGACCAGGTCAGATAACATGCATACCAGTACCACAAATAAGTATTATACAGTATAATACCTACTCTGTGCCAGTACCCAGTGCCATTGGTCACCGGGTATCAATCAGACACCAGTGGCGTGATCCTGATGTACCCGATTTCCTTCAAACAATGGGTACCTTGCATGTCATCTAGTCAAATCGTCGAAATTTAAATAAAATAGTAGTGACAAAGTAGGAATATAATTTTAAAAAATGGGTAGTGAAAAAGTAAGAAAGTAGGGATCAATCACAGGCTGAACATGCTCGGCAATAGCCAAACTCGCTACCTACTGAGCCACGGGGCGTCCCCCGCTGACCCGCGCAGTACCCTGGGGCTACTACTCACGGGGCGTCCCTCGCTGACCCGCGCAGTACCCTGGGCCTACTACTCACGGGGCGTCCCCCGCTGACCCGCGCAGTACCCTGGGGCTACTACTCACGGGACGACCCCCGCTGACCCGCGCAGTACCCTGGGGCTACTACTCACGGGGCGTCCCCCGCTGACCCGCGCAGTACCCTGGGGTTAGTACTACTCACGGGGTGACCCCTGCTGACCCGCACAGTACCCTGGGGCTACTACTCACGGGGCGTCCCCCGCTGACCCGCGCAGTACCCTGGGGTTACTACTCACGGGACGACCCCCGCTGACCCGCGCAGTACCCTGGGGTTAGTACTACTCACGGGGCGTCCCCCGCTGACCCGCGCAGTACCCTGGGGTTAGTACTACTCACGGGGTGACCCCTGCTGACCCGCGCAGTACCCTGGGGTTAGTACTACTCACGGGGTGACCCCTGCTGACCCGCGCAGTACCCTGGGGTTAGTACTCACGGGGCGTCCCCCGCTGACCCGCGCAGTACCCTGGGGCTACTACTCACGGGGAGACACCCGCTGACCCGCGCAGTACCCTGGGCCTACTACTCACGGGGTGACCCCCGCTGACCCGCGCAGTACCCTGGGGCTACTACTCACGGGGTGACCCCCGCTGACCCGGGCTGTACCCTGAAGTTAGTACTACTCATTGGGCGTCACCAGCTGACCCGCGCAATACCCTGGGGCTACTACTCACGGGGCGTCCCCCGCTGACCCGCGCAGTACCATTGGGTTACTACTCACGGGGCGTCCCCCGCTGACCCGCGCAGTACCCTGGGGTTAGTGCTACTCACGGGGACGCTGTCGTCCAGTGGACTGCGACCGGATGAAGGCGGAGATGTCCCCGTCGACGTCACATCCTGCCAGCGCGACGCGAACAGTCTCATAGCGCTGCAGCCACACATACAAACACCCACTGTTACACACCATGCAAGCACATCTGTACTTACTCGCTTAAAGCACAATTGATTTATAATCAAAATCACTTTTAAATAAAATAAAATAGACGTATGACTGCACATTTTGCTTGCCAATGTTGGTGAATCAAATGTTCATTTTTGTATGACGTTACAATACTATCATGTCGATTACTCTTTCGATGAAAATATAAAGACAGAAGGCACATTGTTGCAAATAAAAACCGATGGCGTTTCGTGGCATCTAGATTAAACGAGCATACACGCGAAGGGTCTTACCTCATCCACGTCCACACAGGTCTGTGAGTTTATGTTGGCGTGACTCCACAATTCGTCACGTAAGTACGTAATACGTTCTTCCTCCAGCTTCTCAAACTCCTACAAATAACGCAAACGAAATGATGACTAAAAAACGCTTTTAGACCTTACTACATGTATATAGAGAGAACGATGACAATCATGAAACTATAGTTGATAATTGATAATACCAGGGTACAGATATGAGCCTTAGGGCAATAGCTACCAATGAATTGACAATTACGAGCACGGCGCTGCACGTTGAAAGACAACCAGATAAGCACTTCAGGCGCTAGTTTCTGGTACCACGCAGGGAATACCTCACAGAGAGCGACCATATCTTTCTCCCACTGTTGGCGGCTATCTTCCAAAGCGTCGACACAGTCGCGGTACTGCTGGTCTACAAGAGAAAATGTGTTGGCATAATCATTACACAAGTATAAACATTAATTAATGAAATAACGGGGATAACCGGTAACGTTCTTAAGATATATTTCATTGTATAATGACTGTGCACTAACCAGCTCTATATATATCTGAGGCAACTTTAGCTCTTTTGACCGTGAGCTGAAATGAAAACAAAAACACAATTATTTGTGTATATCATATCAAAATAAGTGAAGTAAGCACTTGAAAAATACTGCCCAACACGGTATTCTTTACAAAATTTAGTTTCTATGATTGTCTTACTAATTGACTACATTTGTTAAAACGAAGGCTACATATGACTAATCACTGAATTACGATAAAGGTGTTAAAACTTACAAAGCTCAGGCGCACGTATGTAAAACTCCAGCATCACGTAAAAAAATATTCCCAACTATTCACCAGCGTAGGATTAATGGCGCCGAATTAGGACATAACAAGAATGCAACAATGGCAGGCAGGCATAACCCACTAGGCCGTATGGTCGGCCTACTGCTGCCAGGGCCATCACAAAAGCCGGGCGGAGGGGTGGGGTTGGCAGGGTGAGTGTGACACCTCCACCTAAGATCCCGTCCCCGGGGTGACGCCACAAACATCAAATGTATATGTAACACACTCAATGACCAAACAAACTTGTAACGGCAAATTAACATTCGCGTGCAACAAACGTTTACACCTGCAGCTATCCCATGCAAAAATATAAATAAATTATCCTTTTTCTAAACTTGCAAAGAAACCATCGCCGACCAGTGACAGGACGTACGCCTACAGAACAAGACTGGGGCACACAGAAAACAAAACTGTATGGACACCATCTCGATGCACTAGCCATCGTCCAGTCACTGGTCTCTGTCAGTTACAGTGGATACCATCTCGATGTACTAGCCATCGTCCAGTCACTGGTCTCTGTCAGTCACAGTGGACACCATATGCACTAGCCATCGTCCAGTCACTGTTCTCTGTCAGTTACAGGGGACACCATCTCGATGTACTAACCATCGTCCAGTCACTGGTCCCTGTCAGTTACAGTGGACACCATCTCGATGTACTAACCATCGTCCAGTCACTGGTCCCTGTCAGTTACAGTGGACACCATCTCGATGTACTAGCCATCGTCCAGTCACTGGTCTCTGTCAGTTACAGTGGACACCATCTCGATGCACTAGCCATCGTCCAGTCACTGGTCTCTGTCAGTTACAGTGGATACCATCTCGATGTACTAGCCATCGTCCAGTCACTAGTCTCTGTCAGTCACAGTGGACACCATATGCACTAGCCATCGTCCAGTCACTGTTCTCTGTCAGTTACAGGGGACACCATCTCGATGTACTAACCATCGTTCAGTCACTGGTCCCTGTCAGTTACAGTGGATACCATCTCGATGTACTAGCCATCGTTCAGTCACTGGTCTCTGTCAGTCACAGTGGACACCATATGCACTAGCCATCGTCCAGTCACTGTTCTCTGTCAGTTACAGGGGACACCATCTCGATGTACTAACCATCGTCCAGTCACTGGTCTCTGTCAGTTACAGTGGACACCATCTCGATGCACTAGACATCGTCCAGTCACTGGTCTCTGTCAGTTACAGTGGACACCATCTCGATGCACTAGCCATCGTCCAGTCACTAATCTCTGTCAGTTACAGTGGACACCATCTCGATGCACTGCCATCGTCCAGTCACTGGTCTCTGTCAGTTACAGTGGATACCATCTCGATGTACTAGCCATCGTCCAGTCACTGGTCTCTGTCAGTCACAGTGGACACCATATGCACTAGCCATCGTCCAGTCACTGTTCTCTGTCAGTTACAGGAGACACCATCTCGATGTACTAACCATCGTCCAGTCACTGGTCTCTGTCAGTTACAGTGGACACCATTTCGATGTACTAGCCATCGTCCAGTCACTGTTCTCTGTCAGTTACAGTGGACACCATCTCGATGCACTAGCCATCGTCCAGTCACTGGTCTCTGTCAGTTACAGTGGACACCATCTCGATGCACTAGCCATCGTCCAGTCACTGGCCTCTGTCAGTTACAGTGGACACCATCTCGATGTACTAGCCATCGTCCAGTCACTGGTCACTGTCAGTTACAGTGGACACCATCTCGATGTACTAGCCATCGTCCAGTCACTGGTCTCTGTCAGTTACAGTGGACACCATCTCGATGTACTAGCCATCGTCCAGTCACTGGTCTCTGTCAGTTACAGGGGACACCATCTCGATGTACTAGCCATCGTCCAGTCACTGGTCTATGTCAGTTACAGGGGACACCATCTCGATGTACTAGCCATCGTCCGGTCACTGGTCTCTGTCAGTTACAGTGGACACCATCTCGATGCACTAGCCATCGTCCGGTCACTGGTCTCTGTCAGTTACAGTGGACACCATCTCGATGTACTAGCCATCGTCCAGTCACTGGTCTCTGTCAGTTACAGTGGACACCATCTCGATGTACTAGCCATCGTCCGGTCACTGGTCTCTGTCAGTTACAGTGGACACCATCTCGATGCACTAGCCATCGTCCAGTCACTGGTCTCTGTCAGTTACAGTGGACACCATCTCGATGTACTAGCCATCGTCCAGTCACTGGTCTGTCAGTTACCTAATTTCAACTTTTCAAGCAAAGTTAAATTTATTTCACTTATGCGCACAACGAATATCGTATTATTGAATAATCTAGGCGCATTATGCTACCATGCAGCAAAATTACACAGTTTACCTTAAGTAGCGCGCAATTTGTTATGTAAATGTTTGTATATGTTCCATGGGCCCACGGCCCGACAGTGCAATAAAGACACGCTTGTTTAGTTACAGTGGACACCAAATATCGGTGTACTAGCCATCGTCCGGTCACTGGTCTCTGTCAGTTACAGTGGACACCATCTCGATGCACTAGCCATCGTCCAGTCACTGGTTTCTGTCAGTTACAGTGGACACCATCTCGATGTACTAGTCACCGTCCAGTCACTGGTCTCTGTCAGTTACAGTGGACACCATCTCGATGTACTAGCCATCGTCCAGTCACTGGTTTCTGTCAGTTACAGTGGACACCATCTCGATGTACTAGTCACCGTCCAGTCAGTGGTCTTTGTCAGTTACAGTGGACACCATCTCGATGTACTAGCCATCGTCCAGTCACTGGTTTCTGTCAGTTACAGTGGACACCATCTCGATGTACTAGTCACCGTTCAGTCACTGGTACCTGTTAGTTACAGTAGACACCATCTCGATGTACTAGCCATCGTCCAGTCACTGGTTTCTGTCAGTTACAGTGAACACCATCTCGATGCACTAGCCATCGTCCAGTCACTGGTCTCTGTCAGTTACAATGGACACCATCTCGATGTACTAGCCATCGTCCAGTCACTGGTCTCTCTCAGTTACAGTGAACACCACCTCGATGTACTAGCCATCGTCCAGTCACTGGTCTCTGTCAGTTACAATGGACACCATCTCAATGTACTAGCCATCGTCCAGTCACTGGTCGCTTTCAGTTACAATGGACACCATCTCAATGTACTAGCCATCGTCCAGTGACCGGTCTCTGTCAGTTACAGTGGACACCATCTCGATGTACTAGCCATCGTCCAGTCACTGGTCTCTGTCAGTTACAGTGGACACCATTTCGATGTACTAGCCATCGTCCAATCACTGTTCTCTGTCAGTTACAGTGGACACTATCTCGATGTACTAGCCATCGTCCAGTCACTGGTCTCTCTCAGTTACAGTGGACACCATCTCGATGTACTAGCCATCGTCCGGTCACTGGTCTCTGTCAGTTACAGTGGACACCATCTCGATGCACTAGCCATCGTCCAATCACTGTTCTCTGTCAGTTACAGTGGACACTATCTCGATGTACTAGCCATCGTCCAGTCACTGGTCTCTCTCAGTTACAGTGGACACCATCTCGATGTACTAGCCATCGTCCAGTCACCGGTCTCTGTCGAAACCAAAAGAATATTCCTTTCTCATTTATAAAAAACAAAATTGGGCATTATACTATAACCGAAGGGACATCTTAGAAAGGAACCAGCAAAATCGCCTATGGACTACGGACAAAATGGACATATAATGTTACACAAATAATTTAAAGTAAGTAGAACAAGATAATATCGCTGAGAGATACGCCGATTATCCTACCTTGTCGTGTTTCTAAAATGGTAAAATATTCAAACTTGTTTGTTTGTATTCAGAGGTTCACATTAATTAATACCATATCGTTGTTAATACCCATACAATGTTTGCTCCCACTCAACGCAGTGAAACATGGCAAATCTAGCAGCTCATGATTGTCAAGCATTTGAGATTGCGCATAATATGCAAAATGAACGCTGTTAAGAAGCCAACAACCTATAGATCTCGCCACTACAATAATATACAAGTTTCTGAAGAAGAACCGTTTTAGCATGATACGTACCCCTCGGCAGCACGGATTTACATCTTTTGCGATACATCAATCAAGCAAATCAGTTTTCAAACAAAAAATACCGTAATGTCCAAGGTCAAATCCTTGGCTCCATAACATCTATGAACGTTTTGTTGAAAATGCATATGCGCAAATAGTCCATGCAAAACATCCATCTGTGCCTCTGATGGTACCGTGAAATAATAGGTCACGTCTTTGAGCCATATAAAGTAATATGTTTAGTTCCGTAAATAATTTGTGAGTGAGAAGCGTTTCTCCTGGTTTGCAGCATATAAACCACAAACGACCAACCCATTACCACGTTAACCACTCACAATGGGCAAGATTTCAAATCTGGGATTTCATGGTATGTACCACCTTTTATTACTACAGAGTACAGAGCAACATGCGCTATAATGGTAAACCCGTTACGTCTCAGAGAGCGGGCAGGATACTGACCTTTTCCGTTTCTTTACTACCACCTTGGGCTGTAGCCTTATAAGCAATGGCGAGCGACGAATCGATCTGCTCCATCTCCCTACAGCTTTGTTCGTATTTCTTCTTCGACTGTCAATGACAAAGTCAACCGTACATTTGTGAGTAGTTGTAGAGGAAAACCGCATAGTCCTTAAGCTGCGTTTTTCCTATGTGATTAGAGCAAGGCCATGTAACACGGACTAAACAAGAGCGGTTTGTTTTATGTTCGGGTCTTGAGTGTTCGCCTTTTAGTGCCACAATAGGGCAAACAACAAATATGAGAAGTAGCATTTTGACATCAACATCAACATATACGTTCATCTAAAGTATCGTTATTTTGATATTGAAGGATCTTTAATATATTTATATTCTTCAAACTCACATCAGTTGTTTTCTTATGGCATTCTCCTTTCTTCTTAATACTTTTTCTGACATTGTCTTCATGCTGTAAAGCAAAATACGATACTTTTCACCGGATTTCACATTAAATATATAAATTTAAAGCAAACGTACAAGCGGCTGTAACGTTAGAACGCAAACGAAACGTGCACCATATATAGATGCTATATGCCTCGAACTCGAGTTTTAAATAATAAATTTCAATTCCAACGACTCAATTATGCTAAAATGAAACCGCCAGCCTGGCCTCAAACGCTGCTTTACTGATTCATATAGTACCCAACTGTCCATTCTCCAAGTTACAGAATTTTCCGTCCTGTTTGTAGCTCGCAACAAAATTTAGAAGCGACCGCCAGCCACGATTTTACCGCTTAAGCAGGCGGCAGCCGTTTTTGGAGGTGTGTCCACGATTAACCGATCAGGAAGCGATACACTTATATTCAAACCGGAAATGACGCCTACTGTGTGAGCAGAACAAGAGCGCGTGATCATCGCAAATATAAATATGTGCGATTCTAACTCCAATCATGTTTTTTTTACGGAGACAATCGTTGCAAGAGATACATCAATATGTTTGGATGCTATTTTTTTCATGAAACACTAAGATAATGGTCTACTGCGCGGCTTGGAACTGCCGCAATTCATACGTAAATCGCAGCCCTAATCTCTCATTTCACGCGTTTCCCCTGAAGGGTACCTCCACTGTGAAGAGTTCCCTCGGCGAGATAACTTCCAGTTCTAACGTAAGGCGGCGCCACAGGAAGGGTCACAAAAAACGTCACTTGCTCCGGCAATATGGCGCGCTGCTCGACATTGATGGGGGCTGGTTGGCTTAATTAATTTGTTTTTCCTTACCAGTCGGCCGAAACAAAGCGTTAACACTCGCCGAATCAATTTTAAGGTATAAACTTTCGGTGCAGATCGCGATTAGACTAGGTTGGACACCAACTTTAAAGCACCAGACACTGTCCAGGCGCGATGTGTTATGTCTATTTGGAGTGCGTGGATGTCACAGACTGGGCATATTACGGTCACCCAGAAGGCACTCCCTCAAGGTTAGGAATAAGGATATGGATTTTCATTACAATGGCTATATGGAAAACCCAATAGGCACAAAACAATACTTTGCCCTTATCCAGCAGGTGAAGTAGCCAACTAGAAGATGGAATACATTTAACTTTAAACCCAAATCAAAACAAACTAGATTATGTAATATAAATTGGCCTATTCTCAAGATAGCAGCATAGCGTTCGTTAGTCCTGCGAGCAAGCCGCTGTTGCTACCGCCAACAGCGCCTGGTAGTTCCGCGACTGGACCTATATCGGAGCGGCCTACGTTACATCTATGGAATTAAGCGTTCGTTTACATTTTTCCGCTGAGTCAATCCTGGGTAATTCAAGTATTACGAATACCATTTAATACATAGCGGTTTGTTAGCATCGCAGATAAACACCACCATGTTTTCACAGCATCCGCTCAGTAGAGTAAGTGGTTTATTTAGCGAAAACGAAAGGGACTTTCATTACCCTTTATCCGATACTTGACGCTATATACACCATATATTATAATACTCCGGTCCCTGGGCTATGGCTCCGGGCTACGGCTCCGGGCTATGGCTCCGGGCTATGGCTCCGGCCTATGGCTCTAGGCTATGGCTCCAGGCCTGGGCTATGGCTCCGGGCTGTGGCTCCGGTCCCTGGGCTATTTCTCCGGTGTATGGCTGCGGGCTATGGCTTCAGGCCTGGGCTATGGCTCCGGGCTATGGCTCCGGGCTATGGCTCCGGGCTATGGCTCTAGGCTATGGCTCCAGGCCTGGGCTATGGCTCCGGGCTGTGGCTCCGGACTCTGGGCTATTTCTCCGGTGTATGGCTGCGGGCTATGGCTTCAGGCCTGGGCTATGGCTCCAGGTTGGTAAGAATGCCAGAACAGCCAGTGAATACAGCGGGGGAGTGGCAGAGACAACAGTGGCGTTCATAGGCGTCGTCCGGACCTTCATTAAGAGATCCCCCCCCCAAGTAGCTGTGGTCTGCGAGAAGCCCGCCACCCTTCCCCCTGTGCGTGACATACAATAAGCAGGAGAGAGGTCGTGAAAACCTCAAGGGAGAGCGCATGCACCGTCAACGTATTTAGACTTGCCTGTTTTCTCTTTTCCCGTTGCTGCGTCGTGAACATGTTTAAGCGGATCGCCTCTTCATAGATGGCCTTGGCAGCGTCCAAGTGATCTTGGGCTATTTTATTTGTCTCATCGTAGAGGACTTGACATGCCTGAATCATGGTGCTGAAAACAATGCAAATACGAAAAACTTGCAAGAGTGCACCGCACAAATCAACGTTCCAAACCGATCACTACCTCATATATCGATCATTTATGCATTGTATCTTGCATTCCACTGAATTATCCCACCCCGAAAATTCCAACGTAGGGTATCAGAGGGCACTACAAGCTTATAATACTTATTAACAAAGTATCAGCGAGTCGCTTCATCAAAGGTGAAGTAGTCCTTTATTAACCCCCTAAGGCTCCCTTTAACTGTGGACGATGACAGGAAAAGGAAAGCAAACGAGCCAAGTGGCGACCTTTAACTGTGGCCGACAACAGGAAAAGAAAGCAAACGAGCCATGTAGCACACTTTAACTGTGAACGATGACAGGAAAAAGAAAGAAAACAAACCATGTGGTGTGCTTTAACTGTGGACGATGATAGGAAAAAGAAAGCAAACTGGCAATGTCGCGACCTTTAACTGTGGACGATGACAGGAAAAGAAAGAAAACGGGTAAAGTGGCAACCTTTAACTGTGGACGATGTCTACTTCCCTAACAGGGTCCCATTCTCTATCCGGTCTTGATTGATACTTTGCAAATCGCGATGGAAGCATGGTTCTATCCATGTTAGGAATGACATCAAATGCCAACTGAAGTCTGGGTCTATACTAGCCCGGATTTCCGAATCTAATAGGGCTTTTAATATCGACGTCTGTCTGTGAAATGACAATGGAAGAAAGTGTCATTGTTACGGACACCACAATGTTGATCCAAAGCTGATCATATTTTCACAGCCACCATTCATCCATAAAACTGCATTTCAAATGCTGCATATTACATATACACATAGATCTATTGAGCGCCTTTTGTAAAGATTTGGCCACCTGGTTTTGCTAGGAGATATTTGCTTTCCCACCCTCTGCAGAGCTTTTCCATACTCCTCTTCAGCTTTGGCCCTGGAAGTGAAATGAATGTAAATAGGTCAAAGATGAAAGTAAATTATAATTAGATAAATAATATGCAATTCCAGTGGATTTGGAATTAGTACCGGTATTATGCAATAGCAAGCTTATGGAGCAAATTTATCAATTGATCAATATAACTTAAATTAAGCTATGTAGACATGCATGTATCCAATTCCATAAAAAAATATCTCTACTTAATTAAATTTTAATATGTTTTTATTATCCATGGTTCCCATTGCGGTGAAATCATAATAATTGTATAGACCTGGTAAATCTTTTCAGCAAAAAAGTTATTTACATTAAAATTTTAATAAGCATGTTTACCTCGCTTTTAAAAATTCTTCCACATCTTTACACACTTGTTTTCCATCTTTCAAATGCTTCAGTAGGGTTTCAAAACCTTGGGTGCCACAGAAGTCATTATCCTAAAAGCAATGTAACAGAATATTTGCTATAATGCCTAAAATATGCAATAAAAGAGATACATAAGTATATAGCTTATATCATTCAAGGTTATACATATCAGCCATTATACAAATTAAAGCTGAGCATGTAGCAATATTCCACCTACAGCATGGCCATGCATGGCAATTCTAGCAAATGACACAGGGCTGAAAAGAATGGTCTATGAAGTTTTAAGACTGCAGAGGTTTGAACTATATATATATATGTATATATATACTACTTAGAATGATATATGCATGATTGCAGTACCGGTAATATCACAATATTGATGACATAACATATATAAAAAAATTCTTGCCTATATATCGTTCAGTTAGTCTTTTTGTCATTTTTTCAAGAAACAATGTTGGTGTCGAATTATGAAATTTTCCAGGTGTCAGAATTTGTCTGGTGTCTAATTTATCAATACAGCGCAATGTTGTATATCATGATTTGCCATTTCCAAATCCCTATTGCTTTTAGATAGTAAGTGAACCAGTGATTGCTCATGTACCAGCGATTCAGCACTGAGCAAAATATAATATGCAGATTGCTTAAAAAGTCTTACAAAATAGACAAAAGGCAGTCACAAATCAAGACATCTATCTCTTCAAAATTTAAGCCCAAATTCATATTTGAATTAAATAAGGAAAGCACATTTCTGCAAGTGTGCAATCTCTAGCTGGATCATTTATAGCTGTTAAACATTTTTTTATTATTTAAGTATATATTTATATATTAAATAAATTTTAACTAAATATATATTTGCAGCTACATATAAAAGCATCACATAATGCTATGCCTACATAAGCCATTACATATATACCGTAAACTGCCTATTTGAAGCTGCAGCTTATATTAGGAAGTTGTAGGTTCCACTTTCCGGGGTTTGAGTCGCAACTCAGGGTGCGGCTTTAAATAGGGCCTTTTGCTGCTTTCAACTGAGCATGGCGAGGCGAGCGGGGGAGGGGGGGGGGGGTGTAAGATGAAAATTACTGGTGTTGCCAAAATAACTTATTGCATCATAATGTCATACAAGTCAACAAGTCGGGAGATAATTCAACTTGAAAGCTGCGTTGTAAGATGCTCTTTTCCCAGCCACTGTGTTACTGTGGCAATCAAGACTTACGGTTGTGTTATTTATTACTACTGCCACGTGACTCTGCCGACACCTATTGTAGACCAATGATCAGAGGTCAGGTTTCAGATGGTGTAAATTGATATGGCTGCCACCTCGCACCAAATGCAATAAGTTAACTGTGCCCGACAGAAACTTCATACTGGGTAGGTACAACAGTGATTCATAAACATGTAGTAATTAAGAGCCAGGAGAGCCAGCTACTGGTGTGACACTTGATAAGAGCTATGATCAGAGAGGGAGAGGTGAATTTTGTTAGTAGTCGCGACTGCTTGTATAAACAATTAATTGGCTTGGTAGGGGCCAGGAGGGCCAGCCACTGGTGTGACATTTGATAAGAGGTGCGATCGGAGAGGGAGAGGTTAATGTTGTTAGTAGTCGCGACTGCTTGTATGAACAATTAATTGGTTTCGTTGGCGGGACAGGTTTAGGCAGAGATACAGGGGGGTGGGGGGGGGGGGGAGGGGGAGAGGCCAAAGTCTGGGTGCTGCTTATAATATGCAGTTTTCCGGAAGTGGTTCTGGGTGCCTGCCAACCCAGTTTTGAGGCCAAAGTTGGGGTGCGACTTCTAATATTATGCGGCTTCAAATAGGCAGTTTACGGTAGTAACCAGACCAGTGACTGTGCAGGTACCAGTGATTGTACACTGAGCAATAGATATTAAATGTAATACACAGGTTGCTTAGCATCTAACAAAACAGACACCAAGGTAGCCTTGGGCATGCACTCCAACAGAGCACCAAACATGCTACAGTCAATAGGCAAAGAAATTTTGCCAGCAAGCTGCTGTAGCTATACTGCCAAATATTTCTGTGTTACATCTATGGAACTAAGAAGGCAGCTGTCACACATCAAATGAATAAATTTACATGAATAAAAGTATAAAGGCTGTGGCTATTCGTACAGGTCTGCATGAATAAGCCGGTTTGCTATTTGTACGGCACCAGTCACCAATAACACGGCAGACTATTCATACAGCACTCAGATTGTGGCCCTGATAATGAATAACATTCTTCAATGTGACTATATGTCATATCAATAGTCACATGGCTTATTCATACGGATCTATACAAATAGTCACATAGCTTATTCATACGGACCCGGCGAATAGTCATATGGCTTATTCATACGGTCCCGACGAAGTCTCATGGCTTATTCATACAGACTCATACGAATAGTCACATGGTTTAATTATTCATACAGACCCGTACAAATAGTCACATGGCTTATTCATACAGACCCATACAAATAGTCACATGGCTTATTCATACTTATAGCCCTGATACATGGCTGCTCATACGCGCTGGTACCCGACGCGCGAGAGAGCCATGAAGTGCACCCTACATAAGGCCATGAATTGGTGGGGGTGTTTGTGCATTGTGTAGGCTTTTGCCCTTATCAATAAATCGTCCACCTTCCAAAGTGATAAAAGGTAATTCCACAATTGTTGAACTTTTCTTTCGTTGTCTTATATTCGCTGGGCAGATTTTAAAAAGTGTTATTACTGCAATAAACAACACATTTTTCTCGATACTCGCTCCGCCATTTTGGCTTATCTTCCGTTGCGAGATTCTCAAAGTGGCGGAGCAAGTTTGCGTAAACTTGCTATTTAGTGCATGTATAAAAGGCTGACATTGAATATGAAGCCACGAAAGAAAAGTTTAACACTTGTGGAATTACTTTTCATCACTTTTGGTGGTAGGCTATTTAGTGATAAGGGCAAATAGCTACATGATGCACATGCACCCCCACCAATTCCTAGTCTCATGCCGGTTGTACTTCATGCCTTCACGTACTTCACGTGTAGTCATGTACTTCACTTCACGTACCAGCGCGTATGAGAGTCATGTATCATGGCTAATTCATACTGACCCGTACGAATAGCTATCAAGAATAGCTAAAAAGTAAAAGTGAATCTCTGCAAGTCATTGGAACATATTGTAATACATGTCACATACATCAAACCATATGAGCAAGTTCAAGAATAGCCTGAAAACAATACGTCAGTATGATAAGACAATTGGGAAAGGAACTGTCTTTCGACAGTTTTCAGTTCAACAAGGAAGTTTAGTTTGTGGAAAATTACGTTTAATAAATCACACCACAACAGCGCATTGCAAACTAGATTTACCCAAAAGGAATCCGAAAATGTGTGAGTGCGAGTCATCTTATCAAGTAGGGCTCTATATATCTATTCAATAAGATGACCGATAGTAAATAGTCCCGATCTGCATCTACTGCAACGTCCAGCTCGCTGCTGCAGTTCCCCTGCACGCCCTCTGCGTCGAGAACATGAAAACATTCGCTAGGTGGAGCCCCGTTCCTCATAACCGACTTTCGATACGCAGGGGGCAGGCCCTGTTCGACACGGTAAGTCATACCGTACCCCTGTCAGCGCACATCTCACCTCCATCCATCCCTCCCACCACTCGTGGCTTATTTTCAGTAAGTAGTACAATAAATGTACTAAGGTACTGGATTTATACAATCTATTTGTTAGTTTGCTGAGTTCTTACTCATACTCATGACTGATGCAGTGCCGTACCACCAGGCGTAGATTCACGATACAATTCATTGTTTTTTAGTATATGTTTTTTAGTGGGTGATGACTTTCAGAAGCTTATGTAAAATTCGCTCCGCTCCTCGTTTTACTTCCCCAGGTTTTCTGCGGCTAATTGGATCTGACTCAGTCGAATGCAAATATCAAATTCGATCTCGTTTACTATGTTTTTTTGGTCTACATTTCTAGTTTCCGGCTTATCGCCTACGTACCATATATGCACATCAGTTTTACAGCCATGCACACAATCGTTTCACCCCCGAAACTACCCCCGGAAAACACACTAGCTAGCACACCGTCCACCGCCTTATCGTCAGTGTCATTTTTTATTCGTCGTTATTAATTGCATGATACCACGCTTAATTGTTAATTCATGTCTATAGCGGCGCTATCATTAGCGGATGGGCGTTGTCATAAGCGGAGCGGCGCCGTCATCAGTAGAGCGGCGCTGTCATATTTAAGCGGGCTAGCTGGCGCAAGTGCCCCCAGGCGAGCCCGCTGCCTGGGGGCACTTGCGCCAAGTGTAGAGGCTGACATCAGCGAAGCGGCGATGTCATAAGCGGATAGGGGTAAAGGTTAAAGTGCTTTTCAGTGCTACACATAATGATATAATTTCTCACCCCTCACCCCCCCCCCCCCCCACACACACACACACCCGCAAAGTTCCAAAGGTTCAAATCCCACCTGTGCAAAATGTCAGATCTTCCTCTACAAAGAGCGGGGTGTTACTCATCCATGGGTACGTGGCTCTTCCCTTCGTTGACCCTTCCAATTGTCGCGATAAGACCTACTGTAACATATAGTGTTCCTGCATTGGTCTTGGGCACTTACATTTTTATGTTTTTATAATGTTTGTTCCCCCTGGTTTGTTCCCCCTGGACAACACGGTTTGTCCCCCTCTTTAGAAATCGCTTATCCTGCCTGTCTTCGGTATTTAGTTCTGTTTCTTCTCCCAAACAAACATGGCGGATCATTGTGTCTTTTGTGGGAAAAAGAAAACATAACCTGATAACATGGAAGCTGTTAGTGCCAGATGTAGAAAATGTCGCCAGGTGCTATTTGGGATAGACAATGTTGTCAATTGCCGTGGTAAACCTATAACAGTTCAATTACTAACTGGTACGGAACATGATGATAATTTCGGACAATCGGTCGGCCTCAAATGCAATGGCCTTGGCAATGTCAATGAAGCAGATCAATTCAGCGAATCCATCAATCGACCCGAAGACAGCAACACCATACTAATAGGTTAGTCAATAGTCGTATATTATAGACTATGCCTAATTGTTTTGTGTATGGTAACTTGTTAAAGAATATATATTTTTGGCATGATTATACATAATTAGGCTGTAAAACAGCACGGGCACTCGGTTCGTGAGATGGAAGTCCTACGGCCTGTGTATACCCTATAATATATATAACAAGAGTAGGGCGGTCGGCAATTGCGTCGCGTTATTTGTCCAACGACGTCAAAATTTAACATGTGTCGCAGCTCTCGAAAATGGTACCATTTTAAAACGGGACATATCGCACTAGTTTCGGCGATTTGAAGTGTTCCGTCACGCGTCACTCCGTCAATATTTATGTCAGAACCAAACGACTGAGTTATTTAAGGAGCAGAAAGAGTGCACTACAAGATAGAAAGAAAGTATCAGCACGAGCTATGAGTATTCACCTGTCTCAACGCGCCCAAAGATTACATAACCTGCATGGACAATGCGATGACGACACGCAAATTTCGTCACACGAGCGACAGGTCAAAATGGCGTTGGTGAGTATGGAGCGTGTGAGATAAACTCGGAAAATCCGGAAATATCTCAAACAAAATGAGTCATCCATCCTATTCATATATATTTATTTTAAAGTTTGTGATCATCATTTCATTTTGTAAAATTTTCTAAGGGATGCACACCATATTTATTGAGAATTTTTATGGTTGTTTTCCTGACGTCGTTCTAGTGTTTTTTATACAAATGTTGACAATGTATAGCATGTGTAGAATGGTGATGACAGGTTGTTATAGCTCTAATTTATACGTCAAATAGAATTGAAAAGATTTGAAGTCCTGTTGAACACTGTCACTATTTGTTATGTTTATTCCAGAGCTGTTTAGCTGTTTCTGTAAGCCTGTGACGACTCCCACACAGGCAGTGGAGGGGTGGGGATCCCTGTCTTATGTTTAGGACCCCCGCCTGTCTGATGTTTAGGACCCCCGCCTCTAGCTGTCATGTGTTTGACCCCACCCCCACTCTAGCTGTCATGTCTTGACACCCTCATTCCTAGATATCATGTTTTGACTCTCATCCCTGGCTGTTATGTTGCTGACCCCCCCCCCCCCACCTTAGCTGTCATCATGTTTAGGACCCCCATGCATCCCTTGTTGTTATTATGTTTAGGATCCCCATTTCTAGCTGTCCTGTTTTTACACCCCACTCCACCCCTAGATGTCATCATGTCTAGGAGTAGGACCCATTTAATCATGTTAGAACACCTCCAGCCCGAGCTGTCATCATGTTTAAGACCCCCCCCCCACCACCCCTATATCTGTCTTGTTTTAAACCCACTACTCTAGCTCTCAGCATGTTTTGGATCCCCTACCCCTAGCAGTCATTATGGTACCCTCCCCCCTCCTCCCACATGCACCCTCACTGCTATCAACCCAGCCCCTAGCTGTCAATAATTCAGGGAGTAGCCCAGACCCCCTTGCTTAGCTGTCTTCACGTTTGGAACAAACTTTTGGTACAACTTTAGATTAGACTTGTGTTGTCCCAGCTTACTTATCGTAAATTTAGGTCCGTTCATGTCCCTTGTTGTCACTTTTGGTAGCCCCCCCCCCCCCCCACCACACACACATATATATATACATACCTGGACCAAGATTAAAGTTACATACACAGTAACATTTTCTCTGTGAGACTGTGGCATTAGCATTGGACGGAGGGGTAATTTGGAAGTTTGATGGGTGTAGAGATGTGATGAAGTTGGACTGGGCAGATGATCTGAGGAATGGCGGTTAGGTTAGTTCCCTTGTGTGTGGATGATTTGACTGGGTGACAGGTTTTGCATTTATGCAAGGATAATGAGACTGGAGTTTAGGCCTGGTTGGATGCTCTTGTGATTGCGTGTGTTAAGGAGCATCTAGTCTGAATCCGAAAATGTATCATGACGCATGATAGCATGGACGAAAGCGTTAATGTGGATGATGATGAATCTGATAGGGATCGAGAATGACATGGAATTATTTCCCTCTCCACTTATGAAAGATTATGTGATTTGAGGTTGCTTTAAATTAAATTGTTTGTAGCTTGGGACGGTAAGTGATGATGGAGGTGTAGATGTTAGGGGAGGTTGTAGGCTACATATTTTAAGTATATATTAATGATGGTGATAAAGGTGTAGCAAATAACAGGTTGGAGATGATGGGGGTGAAGGTGGGGCCATTAGGAGAGGCTAGAGTCTTGTCCCACAAATGCACAAATGAACTAAGAGAGAATAGCAGATCACAAATGCTTGGCTTGTTGGTTTAAATCACATTGTTATCAATATTTCCAGCTGGCAAAATAATTTACACCAGAACCCCAATATATATAACTGTTTATATTGCAGAAAGCTGTTAGTTTATTTGATGTTTCCTTTCTTTTAGTTGACTGGTACCAAGGGAAGAGCATATACCGATACTTAAGAAGTCTCAAGCCAGGACTGGTGTCTCGTACTTCACTGGTTTAGTGTCATTTCCCAAGTAACAAATCTGATATTCTGTTATACCCCTTTTACATTGTATTAATAAAAAATGTATTATATCATATGGAAATAAATGGGATCAAGGTTATTACTTATTGTTATCATTGGTACACAACACTTGTATATATCATTTGATAATAATGCTTATGTAAAATGACTTCAGTATATATGTAAAACTTTGAAAAAAAAGTTTTTGGCTGAAATACCCCTAAAATTATTGTTTTTTAAACAATTGTTATTTAATTACATAAAATTTAATGTTATTAACATTGAAAAGACTTTATATATCTTGTTTTAGTTTAAATATTACATAAATAATCTAATTATAATCATTTCTTTACAGAAAATTGAATTTTAATTTTTTTAATTTTTGAAAAAATATTCAGCATGGTACCGTTCTTAGAATTTCTAAGTCCAAAACTGCTAAAGTGGCTATCCACACTTTGAGCGCGTGAAATTTAAACTGAAAATATGTATTTATAAGAGTAAAAAATGTTAATTAATTCATATCTACATACATAACAATGAACAAATATCACATAAGCATTTAATACCTTATAATAAATGAACCAGGAACTCTTGAAATAGAAAAATAATTAAATAAGCCAATTTTTTTAATAATGACATGGGCCGGACTAATTTTACCCCTCATTTTGAGGCACTAAAATGGCTATAACTTTGTAACCACTTAACATAATTAAGAAAAAGAAAAAGCATGTTAATCTACTAATTAAGAGCTTTCATTTGAGCTATAGAAAGTGGCTAAACTCTAAAATACAAAAAATGACTGACTGCCCTAAGAGGGTAAGCAAGCTCTGAGGCTCAAACCAAAACATCAAAATATCAAAGGCCTATTTTAGTCTTACATGATGCTGTCACAATAAAACCTGGGTTTCTTCAGATGCTACACAGTCAAGTATTTATAAATAAATACTTTTTATCCATATCCATATTCCATTAATCAAGAATTAAGGATCTTTTGGTCAAACTTTTGTACAAATCCACTTTCTTGCAAGTCTGTGCCACAAACCTGACAAAGGTTAAGGTCAAGAACAAGTCAATAACTTCCTATTCAAGCTATCTAGACATCTTATTGGCTGTAGAAAAAATGCATGAGGTCAAGAAGTCAAATGTCAGCTGACCATATGTATTTAGCCAATAGGTGTTAGTGGTTTTAAACAGGAAGTTATTGACTTGTTCTTGACCTTAACCTTTGTCCAGTTTGTGGCACAGAGTTGTAAGAAAGCGGATTTGTCCAAAAGTTTGACCAAAAAATCTTTGGTTCTTGATTAATGGCATATGGATATGGATAAAAAGTATTTGTTTATAAATACTTGACTGTAGCATCTGAAGAAACCCAGGTTTTATTGTGACAGCATCATTTAATGCTAAAATAAGCCCTTAATATTTTGATGTTTTGGTTTGAGCCTCAGAGCTTGCTTACCCTCTTGCACTGGTTATATATAGGGTATACACAGGCCGTAGGACTTCCATCTCACGAACCGAGTGCCCGTATAAAACAGTGTGATTTTGGCCTTTAGTTTAGCAGTTTAGGTTGGTACAAAAAAATTAGCTTAGTTTTAGGCAGGGGCTAATACGAGGAAGTGATCTGAGGAAGTGAGGAAGTAGATGAAATTCTGAGGAAATACTTTTAGGGCAGATTTGGTGGCAGGTACACATATATAATTGATGTGAGCTGAAAGACTTACTTGTTTGCATGCCGTACACGAAAATCCAACTTATTTAGTATCCATTTGACCGAGATATATCCACTTCTGTCGAGGGCTGTTATTCAAATGACCAATATTGCTGTTTGCGGCCTCCGGAAGTCTCGTCGGCGAACCGAACCAATTACCCCTCTGATTAATCATCATAATCAAGGATTTTCATTAATTGTGTATCAGTGTATGCAGGAAGTTTTCCATTTAATTCATTGTAACACCTGGACATAAATTTTTCTAGATTTAGAAACCTGAGCCTTTCCCTCCCCCCCTCCCCCATCTAATATTCTGAATAGTTTTATGTCTAAAAAAGTGTATATATCTATATAAATTAATATTCCTAGTATATTTTTCATCAGCAGCCTTAGCCCTATTTGATGGTGTTAATGGCTGCGATAAGATGTCCATACTGCCATGCCAAAATTGGGGAGAAGTCCACATTATAAGTTTGCTAGAGATTTCTATACAAAATACTCACTTGTAATTCAGATTGAACTAATACTAACTCCTTCATTTTTTCTATTAACAGGTGTTGCCAGCTCATTTTAGTTTCTTATTGTATTCTGTTATCCCACGGAACCACTAGATATCACTTAGGACAGGGTGGGGAAGGGGGAGTTGATGGGGATCTTTCAATATTTGTTTATGTAAATGTAGGTTCTGGTGCACTAGATATATGAGATGGGTAGTCATGCTATTTCTTGTGTTACAAACCCTGTAATGAAATATCACAGCTATTCCAGATTCTATCTATTCACAATATTAAACACCTAGAAGTACCACAATATGATTGAGGTGATCATTTACATGTGTATTCGCTGTTGCAAACCTCGCAAAATAAATAAAGTTTATAAAAAACAATTCATCATTATATCTACATAAACTCTTCACCTGCCTACATTCAGCAGAGGCAACAATTAAGCCAGAATGTGCATCAATGTCACTTGGTAGAAAAAATTAGATTTTGATTCCAGAGGTTGTTCAGATTTGTCAGGGCTGAGGGTGAGTGACCTGGCTATGGTCAGAGCTGAGATTGAGAGACCTGGCCGCGGTGGAGGCTGAGGGTGGGAGACCTGACCGTGGTCAGGGCTGAGAGAGAGAGCTGTCAGTGCTGAGAGTGGGAGACCTGGCCATGGTCGAGGCTGAGGGTGAGACACCTGGCCGTGGTCAGGGCTGAGGGTGAGAGATCTAGCCATAGTCAGGGCTGAGGGTAGGAGACCTGGCCGTGGTCAGGGCTGACGATGGGAGACGTGGCAGTGGTCAAGGCTGAGGGTGGGCGACCTGGTCGTGGTTAGGACTGAGGGGGAGAGACCTGGCTGCGGTCAGGGCTGAGGGTTAGAGACCTGGCCATGGTCGAGGCTGAGCGGGAGAAACCTGGCCGTGGTCGGGGCTGAGGGTGAGAGACCTGGCCATGGGCGAGGCTGAGGGTGGGAGACCCGGCCATGGTCACGGCTGAGGGTGGGAGACCTGGCCGTGGTCGGGGCTGAGGGTGGAAGATCTGGCTGTGGTTTGGGCTGAGGGTGAAAAACCTGGTTGTGGTTAGGACTGAGGATGAGAGACCTGGATGTGGTCAGGGCGGAGGGTGAAAGACCTGGCTGTGGTCAGGGCTGAGGGTGAGTACATTCGGTGATAAGAAGTGCCACAACTGTTTATCACACGACACTACACGTCGATCCCTGGCTAATCGATCAATGTGGAGATGTCCACTGATTGTGCCTAAGGAGGGAAGTGGCACGTAGCATGCCATTGTAGTAAGCTTCTGTTGTATCTATGGCAGGAATCATGGTGTCCGGAGACGGACGTTGGTGAAATACGTCCGAAACTATATAGTATCCTGTCACTTCCAACCATCAGCGAGTTCATAAGTCTTCCAAGTCTGTTGAGGAAACAATAACCTGTCTTGACGTAAATAGCCATTATTAGGTAGGGCAGGTCAAGGGAAACAACATACCGAGTGCACCTTTGCTGACTGTCGACATCCTATGCACAGATGCAGTGCAGGGTGCTCCACACTTTACAGAGTAGACGGACGAAGCATGTGGAGTAGCCAGCACATTGTCATTGAATGCGGAGCCACGAGCGCAGCGAATGAAAAAAGTAGACGGCGCAAGTTATACGAGTAGGCCGGCGTTATCGTGGAGGTCCAGATTATCAGTCATACAAACAGACTGACGATGGAGTTTATTTGCCTGATTAGGTCATGATCAGTTCTCAAGTGTTTTGTGCCGGTTAATGTCTGCTCACTTACAGTTCCACCGTACCAGGCAGTTCTTGTTTTTGCTAGTACCGTTGATAGCATATACATATATACGTTTTAATTGTTTTTCTTCCTCGCTAAACAAAACTTAATGATAGCAACCAATCTAGGCTAGACTCTCTATCTGTAGCTCTCTCATGTATATATACATATATATACATGTATATAAATATACCGCTTCCAGCCCGTCGCACATGTTTACATGGTATTATACAATTTGAACGAATATGTATCGAGATTTGCGATACTGAGACTGTTCACCAATCGTCATATAGACACTTAATTGGACGCAACTCGTCATAGCGACACTGAAATCGACACAACTTGTCATATCGACAATAAATTCGACTCCCCCCCCCCCCTTCCCCACGCACACACACACACACAAGTCGTCATATCGTTTGGAAATCCTGGACGTTGGCAGGTTGATGCATTGTGCGTTGTAATCACGCGTTGTAATCACATGGCCACGCCTCTTTATCTACAGCAGGATTTGTGACGTGGTTGGAGGGCCCGTTATGACACGTGCCCGGACTAAGGAAGTGAATCACTTGTCTCGCGGCCCCTTTTGTGCACACGAGGGCAAAATTAGGCCAATGAACCTCCAGGAGCAATAAATAATTTGGACGACATAACGTTAGAGCACCTGCGTTTTAAGCTGCGATTTGTCAACACCAGCATGGGAGAGAGGTAGGACAGGGGTTGGAGAGTGGAGAAGAGGCGGGGGGGGGAGGCGGTACACTTGCCCTGTGTGTATCCACCACTGTGTTGGACGTGCGTGTATCCGCGCTTGCTGAGGAGATATATTCTCTCTTCAGATGAGGATACGGACAGCGCCTTGTGGTACCTGGATCCGGACTCATGCCCCAACTGGATCGCTGGGATCATTGAGAAGGTACGTCACTCAGCGTGATTAAAATAATATTGAACTTAAAATTGAGAACTCATTCACTTCTGTATATAAGATGGCTAAATTGAGGCAACAAACCTCCATGGACTGAAAAACGTGCCTCAGTTGTTTTTGCCTCAGAAGCATGGTCTATGGCACGAACCTGATGATGCATGGCCTGCCTACCAACTGGGCTACAGTGACTCCCCTTTAATGTAGTGATTTTATTTTCGTTTCCAAGGCCGTCAGGCCCAGAATTCATGATACATTAAATACACTCAAATTCAACAGCATGTTACAATGTTATGAACGATAATTAAACACTAATGTGGTGTGCATATACCATCGATACCGCAGGCCGACCGCTTGTTCAACTCTCACCTGCGTCTTGGGTCGTTACCTCTTGTCTCATTGTGCCACACGATTCTCGGCCTGGTTTAGCCCATATATGCTCAAATATGGCATAACACGTCAGTCAAGGCGTGTGGGGATATATTTTGAGGCGTGCGCTAAGGGTACGTACGTGTACCATAAAGCGCAAATGCCGCGAAACAAAGCAGAATACTGCGTACTCCGTATTGCGTTTAACAGATGTCGGTGTTCGCACCATTTACCATTTTCACTCGTGACGAAGGTATCGTTTTTGTATATTCTCCAGTTCCATTTGGAACATGGCTTTGTCCTCTACATATTAGTATCCTGTGCATTCGCTTTCTGACTTTGGAAAGCTAATCTGCCCCGTTCTCATTTTGTTCACTATGGTACGGCATCCTATCAGCATATCATAGCCTTCTATGACAACGCAGATTACACAGAAACCAGGCAGATAAATGGTATTCACCGGTTGATAAAGTGATAGTCCAAAGAGCACTGCCGCTCTTCGACTCACAGGATTATTACGAACGATACTCGTATAATCATAGCGTCATCGTGCAGTTACTGTGCCGCCATAGCCAGCACCGTGGCCCGACGCAGGCTGTCCAGTGATCCTACTTTTTCCTACTTTTCGACTTCATCCTATTATTCATACCTTTTGCTCCAAACACAGACCTTTTCATACTTCTTCCTAGTTTTTGGTATTTGCTTTACCGGGCACAATTTTCAAAATGTCGTGGATTGCGGTAAACGTATACACATCGCTTCTCTTGTCACAAAAGTCAATGAGCAGGGGCATTTTGTTTTTGCGTCATGATATATCTTTGATATATAGGTATTGACACTGGCCTGTCAAGTTTTATTTACGAAAATACAGGTACAGCTGAGCCGCGTATTATATATTGTTCTAGAACAGTAATTTCTCAATAAATGTTTTGTCATTTGTTTATCCGGAATAATGCTGCTACAGGTGCTGTTTGAGTCGTACTTTTTGCTTCTATTTTTTTTAACTTTTGTCCTACTTTTTGCTTCTATTTTTCTACTTTTGTCCTAGTGTTTCTTTACTTTCATTCCTATTTTTGTCCTACTTTTCGCTCTGTTTGTACTGCATAGCCTGCGGGGGGCTAGAGATCTGTCCACGGAAAGCAGTGGCGTTTTGTATCGGTGAACATGTGGTCAAGACCCAAGGCGGGGTGTGTGTGTGTGGGGGGGGGGGGGGGGTTAAGTGACGCGGGCATGTGATAGTGGAGAGGGCTTTTGTCCTAGCCACGCCGAGGTGACTTGGTGAAGAGGGTCGGTGAGGAAGTGACGCGGACATGTGGTACTAGAGACGGCCATGGACCAAGGCATGGATGGTTAAAGCGCCTTCTTAAGGAAAATCATTCCTTACGAACTGGCCAGGCTGCCACGGTATTCATTTTGTGGTGACGTCAACACCTGAACGGAGCCATAATGAACATTATCTCTGCGGAGGGAGCCCATCTCTACACGAAACTATTCACCAGATGGCGACACTACTCGTCTTTAATTCGATTACGGTACTAGCCAGCACACCACTTGTTATCACCATCTAGCCTTTTCGTAGTTTGTTGGTGAATTGTGCTTCCTTCTAGCCATTTTATAAGCTGCTGAAGTTAATGAATGACGAGGGAGTGGCAGGCTTCCTTACATTGCTAAAGGTTAATAAAGGACGAGAGAGTGGCTAGCTTCCTTACATTGCTGAAGGTTAATGAATGACGAGAGAGTGGCTAGCTTCCTTACATTGCTGAAGGTTAGTGAATGACGATAGAGTGGCAGACTTCCTTACATTGCTGAAGGTTAGTGAATGACGAGAGAGTGGCTAGCTTCCTTACATTGCTGAAGGTTAGTGAATGACGAGAGAGTGGCTAGCTTCCTTACATGGCTAAAGGTTAATGAATGACGATAGAGTGGCTAGCTTCCTTACATTGCTGAACGTTAATGAATGACGATAGAGTGGCAGGCTTCCTTACATTGCTGACGGTTAGTGAATGACGAGAGTGTGGCTAGCTTCCTTACATTGCTGAAAGTTAATGAATGACGATAGAGTGGCTAGCTTCCTTACATTGCTGAACGTTAATGAATGACGATAGAGTGGCTAGCTTCCTTACATTGCTGAAGGTTAATGAATGACGAGAGAGTGGCAGGCTTCCTTACATTGCTGAAGGTTAATGAATGACGAGAGAGTGGCTAGCTTCCTTACATTGCTGAACGTTAATGAATGACGATAGAGTGGCTAGCTTCCTTACATTGCTGAAGGTTAATGAATGACGAGAGAGTGGCAGGCTTCCTTACATTGCTGAAGGTTAATGAATGACGAGAGAGTGGCTAGCTTTCTTTCATTGCTGACGGTTAATGAATGACGAGAGAGTGGCTAGCTTCCTTACATTGCTGAACGTTAATGAATGACGATAGAGTGGCAGGCTTCCTTACATTGCTGAAGGTTAATGAAGGACGAGAGAGTGACTAGCTTCCTTACATTGCTGAAGGTTAATGAATGACGAGAGTGCAGGCTTCCTTACATTGCTGAAGCTTAGTGAATGACGAGAGAATGGCTAGCTTCCTTACATTGCTGAAGGTTAATGAAGGACGAGAGAGTGGCTAGCTTCCTTACATTGCTGAAGGTTAATGAAGGACGAGAGAGTGGCTAGCTTCCTTACATTGCTGAAGGTTAATGAATGACGAGAGAGTGGCAGGCTTCCTTACATTGCTGAAGCTTAGTGAATGACGAGAGAGTGGCTAGCTTCCTTACATTGCTGAAGCTAACGAATGACGATAGAGTGGCTAGCTTCCTTACATTGCTGAAGGTTAATGAATGACGATAGAGTGGCAGGCTTCCTTATACTGGTGACGGCCATTCCAACGGTCCAAGCGTCGCCCTTTGCTCCCCCTCATATTTCTTGTCATTGCAGCTTTAAAGCGGGTGTCCAACCTAATCTAATTGCGATCTGCACCGAAAGTTTACATCTTAAAATTACTTTGGTGAGTGTTAACGCTTCGTTTCGGCCGACTGGTAAGGAGACAAAACTTAAGCCAACCCGACCCCATCAATGCCGAGCAGCGCGCCATTTTGCCGGAGTAAGTGACGTATATTGTGATCCTTCACGTGGCGCCGCCTTACGTTAAAACGTAAGTTTGAAAATTATCTCGCAGAGGAAACTCTTCAAAGTGAAGGTACCCCTCAGGGGAAACGCGTGAAACGAGAGATCAGGGGCGCGATTTACGGATAAATTGCGGCAGTTCCAAGCCACGCAGTAGACAATGATGTTAGTGTTTCATGGACAAATAACATCTAAACGAGATTGCGTCAGCCGTAGGGTGAAAATGACGTAAAATGTAAAATCCGGATTATGTCTTTGGTGCACTACAATGGCCTTGACCATAATAATTGACTTGACTGACTTTATTAGTGACGTATTGAGCCCCTCAGATCCAGATTTGACACCTTAGATACAGATTGACCCCTCAGAACTATATTTGGCATATTTGATACTTCAGATCCATATTGACCCCTCAGATCCGGCAGCTCTAAAACTGTCGCTATAGTGAGCATCCTCTCAATTGTTGGCTCCATCCCAAAAGTAAAATCATTCTTTAGTTTCTAAAACCAAACTGTCCGTTTATTTCGTTTCGGTCTACATTTCTAGTTTCTACATCCCTATCATGCACATTAGTTTCATAGAAACCAACTGAATCATCTCCCCACCCCCCGACAAACCGCGGATCTCTAATATTACCGGAGCTACGAAGAAAAACATGATTCGTGACCTTGACCTTGTTGTGACCTTGACCTTGGAATCGTGACCTTGATCAATATAGTACTTTGCGCCCAAATACTAATGTCATGTCCCACGCAAGGTGTCGTTTGTCTGACATGTCCCCTTCATGTAAAAATAGGGGAGGTCATTTTCCCGCCAAAATGCTCCCGTAGGGTCCCATGTTAAACTTTGGGAATTTTTAGCGGAAAAAATATTTATGCGATTTGCATAAATGAAAGACGATATAGAAGGTACTAATGAGCCCAATACGTGAAATAATTTGCAGTGAAATTAAATGGAAACTGCGAACGTTATAGCGATTTTCCCGTTTTTTGGTCCTATCTTTCAATGGTTAAGCGAATTTCGAAAAAAAATCCTGTGACCTTGACCTTTGACCTACATGGCCCATCTACGAACTTAGACTGACGATTGCCATTTCGCATCATTTTGTGAATTTTGAAGTCGATATCTAAAAGCATTCGACAGATATGGCGCGACAAGGCAAACAGACAGACACAGACAAACCGAACACACCGACAAGACGAAAATCTACGATTTTCGTCTTAGCAAACCAACGAAGTGATAGATGCCGTGCCGTAAAATCGACGATTTTACATCATAGCAAACTGATATATATCTTGCAACGATTGTCTCCGTAAAAAACAGCATGATTAGACTTAGTGATGATCACGCGCTCTTGTTTTGCTCACACAATAAGCGTCATTTCCCGTTTGAATATATTTAGAGTATCGCCTCCTGATTGGTCAATCGCAGACACACCCCCAAAAAGGGCTGCCGCCTGGTTAAGCAGCGAAATCGTGGCTGGCGGTCACTTTAAAAATTTATTGTGAGCTACAGACAAAACGGAAAATTCTGTAATTTGGAGGATAGACACTTGGGTATTATATGAATCGGTAAAGCAGCGTTAGAGGCCACGCTGGCGGTTTCCTTTAATTAATTCGTATTTTTGTATGCGAATATAAAAATAAAATAAACTCTGCTTTTAGGTCGTTTTATAATGATGGAACTGTTATATTCCTTTGTATTTTGTATCCTTTGTATGAATGTCTGATGATTACCCATGGGTAATTATATGTAATTACGTGTAACTTATGTCCATCAATAAGAATAAAATAAAAATAAAAATATTCGCCTTTGTAGCTGACCCAATCGTTATTTGCTATCCATGCGTCAACCCTCCAAAGCGCAGATTTTTGTGCCACCGCAGTTGGTCGTAATAACTTTTTGAAGTGACCGCCTGTCGAGAAAGCGCAGCTTTCCCGGGCGCAGCCCTCTTGGTGGGCGTGGCTGGCGCTAGCCAATCAGAGAGCAAGACCCAAACTGGAAATAGCGAAACGGACGATGTTTACCTAACTTGGCTCATATTCAACACACTATAAAAAACGCAGTTTACAGTCTAAGCACTGATATTAGACGGATACAATCTATAGAATTTGTAGTTGCTAAATCGAAAGTTGTTCTTGGGCCTAATTTCCAGAAGAGATGGTGTACTGTACGGCTTGGAATTGTAACAATTTAAGCGCGAAGCGAGGCCACGATATATCTTTTCACGCGTTCCCGCTCGCCCCTGGACAAGCGAGATAAACCCAAATTCAACCGCATGTAGGCGCCACATGCATGATCATCCATGACGTCACGCTCTGTGGCAAAATGGCGCGCCGCTTAAATTTACTGTGGACAGGATTGCTTGATTTGATTTGATTTAATTAGGGTTTAACGGCACTTTCAGCCTGTAAGGCTATATCGTGCCATACTGGTTTAGTTCATTCTAAATAACTCAGAGTCAATACTAAAACCCTGAAAATTAATACATGTGATATTAAATGGACAGGATTGCTAATTTATTTCTCTGAACCTGTTGTTCTCTAAGACGTGTCGTGTTTAGCAAAGTTGCTTTCGGGAACAAAACATTACTAAGGCCTGACGATTATATTAATTTGTTTACAGTGGGCTGAATAGGTTCCAAAGGCAGTCGGTTTCTGGTGGAAAATCGATATACATGTATAGTTCTCGCTTCATCGTTAACGTTCAATCCGCTTCAATAATGGCCTAATACGATTCCGTTTTTGACCCCAACAATATGGTGACGAGTGTACCACTCAAGGGCTGTCAGCTCAGTAAAAGCGTACCACTTATATAACTAGGTGAAAGAAACCATTTATTTAGCGCGAAATAGCAGGCGGCGCAGTTTCCACGTACCCGATAGCTTGCTAACTGATCTGATAATTTGTTTCTTGTCTCTATATGTACCCCTGTGATTTTCCCTTCGGAGAACGATGCGGCAACTCCGTACTAGAGCCGCGGATAAAATCGACGCGACCGCGGATCAGAAACATAAAACTGAACTATCCGGCCATCGCTTTGAAGTTCATCGCAAACCCCGGGCACTCCGCGGCGTATAAACCTTAGTCTATTTCGCTGGAAACTAATCTCAATGAGACCATGTTACTTGGAAAAGCTGAAAGAAGAGGTGCGTGACAGATGCGAGTCAGGAAAGATGTGTGCAGCTGATTAAACCTGGCAACCCTTAGACCGGTGGTATACCAAGCATATTGGGATAGCCAGGTGTCGGTGAATAAAGATAGTATGTACACTTTCTTACTTACCCGTGTCGATACTTACTTAAGTGTGTGTGATTGTATGGTTAAAAATCTATAAAACTATTTCGTTATGTGGCGGGATCTATTTTATGTGATGGTAAATTTGTACTGTAGTTTAATGATCGCATACCATTGGTTCATTTTTTGTTTTCGTGACCATCATAGCAACGCGCATTTCATTGGCTCACTCTTTATTACACTGCATCTCATATAGAATGATTGTCCTATCGTAATGTTATGTCATAATTAGGACTTATTACCCCTTAAATAAAATGTAATGATCCCATAAATATATGTAGGTAGTAGGTACAGTGTATGACTATTTGTTTCGCCCTTACTCATATAGGCTCAAATCTACGGTAGCGTATAAATCCCTGTTTTTTAAATCGGGTGGTCTGTGGTTAGAAATTATTTCTCTTCCTCATTGGAAATTAATAGGATTTATAGGAAGTGACATGAACCTGAGCAAAATTCACTGGTCATGTTGATGATTTGAAATCTTGACAATTGGTACAAAACTGGGTGTTAACATATCTCATGCGTAGAAAATATTTGTCTTTTAATTTGACGCTAGATATCAGTTCAGTGTGATATTTCTCGGTCCTTTTCAGAGTTCAGTGACATATTTCACGGTCCTCTTCAGAGTTCAGTGACATATTTCGCGGTCCTCTTCAGAGTTCAGTGATATATTTCATGCAAAAGAATACTTCATTAACATACTAACATTTAGTTCATCATTCTGTATTTATTTTAGTATCGGTGGAACTTGTTATTTTGCTTGTCATATTTAACCCACTATCCATAGGCCTTGGCACATATAAAACATTTAGAGTAATAATCAAAGCCTAATATACTATGTCCCTGCCGCGGGTATAGACTAGTAGGTTTGACGCGATTGCTTTAAGTTAAACCGCTGAGACCCTGCAGTAAAAGCAACGGCCTTGCCCGCTGGCCCTCAAAGACTCTTGGGCATCTGTTAGGATCACCAGCGGATCTCCTAAACTCCTGTCGATGGGGGTGTGAATGCGAACCCATTCTGTTCACAGCCCGTTGTGTACATAATTTACCCAAGTGCGATGGCAGCCAGATAACAGCCATGGATATATATATGAGTATCATATATGCAACACCACAGTTCGCGTAACTTGCTTTGTCCTTAGTAATTTCCAATATTTGTGGACACCAGAAACCAACAGTGAGTACGAACCCTGGCAACTCATTCAATCGCATTTCATTGTCCCTTGAAGTCTTTGGACAGGTTTTACCTTTATGTGTACAACAGCGGCCTAAACCACCAACATGTCAGGTTACAGAACAACGTATTCTTACTCGCTTTATGCTTTTGTAACGCCTTCCCATTTCAAATTGAAAATAATCCTAGGATAGTAATATTAGTAAATTGACATGCAATAGATACATTATATGTACATTATATGTATTACAATCTTTGTTGCAATAGCACCAATGAAGTATCAGGAACGTAGGGAGGGGGGGGGGCAAGGTGTATTTACATTCCTCGGGAATGGGGTTTTAATTCCACTGTGAACTGGTAATGAGGCGAATAAATTCGTGCACTGGGAATGGGGTATTGGCCGACCGTCGTGATTAAGGATTTTCATTAATCGTGAACTAGGAATTTTGATATTAAATAACCGTGAATCGGCAAATCGCCCTTCTTATGTATGCTGGGAGTTATCTTTTTCAATTCTTCGTGACCTTGGAATATAGAAATTTATTCTTCGTGATCTGGGAACACGACCTCCATGCCCTCCCCCCCCCCTCCCCCCACCCCTCCCTAATGGAAGTCGTGTTCGATATACTAAACCGACGGGATTCCAAAAAACTTTTGAAATCAAAAACCTTTGGTTGCTTACCAGAAGGCGTTCTTTCGTTGTTTACAGTTTCAAACTTTGGTAAATTTTAGTACATGTTTTGCCGAGAAATATTTATTTTATGAAAGATCTTTTCAATTCATGACACAAATTATTCATAAAATGCATGGCATGTGTATTTAATTTGGTGGGTTTTTTTATCCGCCAGGTAACTATAAAGTCACTAGGCTACATGTCTATATGGTACAAACCCTTGCCTTCCTCTTTTCATAGCCAAGACAATTGGTTGTAAAAACTATCAAGGTTTTATAATTCGCATGTATCAGCCCAGCCCTCTAGGTCTAGACACGACACGATCTGAGCGTGTCAGCTTGCACGCAGAATATTAGTATATATTTGCATATATATATACTTACGCTCTACTCCAAATGTGACGTGCCCTCATAAAATCCCACCCCCTCTTTGCCATCGTGACGCTCAGTTTGTGTAAGCTAAATGTGTTGTAAGCAAATAAAAACCAGCAGGCATTTCGGTAAGATAAAACTTTCTCTTCTTTCTTGATTGGTGAAGGAGTGGGAGGGTATGGGTGTTGGATGATGAAAAGTAGACGAAGTCTTAGTCTATGAATAGTAAAGCAGAGTCCGCCTGCTACAAACGGGGCATATTCATAACATGTACATGCCAGTATATCATACGTGGCCAGCGATTGGCTGTCTGTTGAAGTATTTTTTCCTGCTATGGCCAGCAATTGGCTGTCTGTTGGAGTGTTTTTCCTGGTATTGGGACGTGTGCACAAGTGTGGGCTGCAAACTTAAGACGACTTTGTAAGGTAAATAGTGGAGTCTGCGTATCCGATCATGTGAGTAATTGCGTTTTATTGGCAACACCTCGTATATCAATATAAGGGGATTAATATGTACTGTTGATTTTCTTAAAACTAGATTATTGTTTTCAAACGGGTTTCTGAGTAAGATTTTCTTTTTATACGTTACAATTTAAGGGATTAATAATTTATTTATCATAAGGTAAATCAAGGAAATGACATACATTATTTGTATTAAAATTGTAAATTGTAGTTGAACAGTAAATACACCTTGTAAATTTACAAAGCGGATTACTTAGATATAACGTGGCTCGGGTTTGAACCGTCTATTTTAAAGTTGCATGTCGAGCTCTTTCCCGTCAAAACTAATGATTTTTTTCAACTTAGTGGTGAACGTCATTAGGTCGTGTGCTTCGCGATGCTTTGTTATAAGTAATGGTGCCGCGACAATGGTCCGTGCTGGCCCGGGATAGACACGTTTGCCATATCCCAGCCGAAATCGCGATGTTTATTAGGTTTCTTATAGTACAGAAACAATCGGGTTTTCTGCATATTGTGATATATGGGTCATTCTACAGAAACGGCATAATTTCAAAAATGAAATTTTGAAAATTGAAGTTTGTTCAAATGACATGATATTTTCGATGTGTAACCTCTAGATATCCCATGTTTTTGAAGACAGAGTCGAGCTTACGCGTTGATAGGTATTTCCCAATTAAATAGGAAAGAGATGACGTCACCCACATTTTGTCAACTCTGTTACCGGACAATTGTAAAAGTCCCCGCGCTTAAAACCTTTTAATAAATACTAGTTCACTCATAATTCACTTTACATGGTATAGGGTTAATATGCCTAACACTTCACTATGAAATTAACTGTTGAAAACGGATAAAGTTCGATATTAATATGAACCAAATAATTGTTACGCCCAAACATCACAGTTCTGCGCCAGATTTGTTACTGCTAATGTGCAGAAAGATCGTTGTATTATTACAAAGAAAACCTTAACTTTGCCTACCGATATGAGGGATATCATTAAGAGTATGCATGCCATGAACAGTCTATCACTTAGAATAAGAAATATTTATATTCATGTTGTAACAGAGCAGACATCTGGTAACAGGGCTGACGTCTGGTAACAGAACTGACATTCGTGTTGTCAATTGCTGAGAATGCCCAACAAAGGTGCCTTTAATCCATCCACCTTTGCCTGCTTTACGTCAGCGACGGTCATTCCTAATTTATAAATGATGTGAAACCTCAACCATTTAGAATGGGAAATATGTATGGTAACAGAGCTGACATCTGTAACTGGACATACGCTGAAAAGGCCTAACAAAGATGGCTAACATTCATATCAAGTCGGTGACGGTCATTTTTAGTATCCTTTCAACCTTCGCCCGTGCAAATTAAGAGAAGCTAGGCACCCGAGAGATAATATGTAGTCCAGTTTTTTTTGTGATGGATAAGTTAGCAGTTTAGAACATGCACAGGACAATGAGTAAAAGACGGATACATGCGTAACTATACCTCTTCGCTGCAATTGTTTCAGGGCAATTATTATTATCGCACAATATATGTTGTCTACACTAGAAACGTAAGCATGGCGTAAACATGGTTTAAAATCAATATTGTATTATTTTAACACAATTGCCTATCAGTATACGCAGTCAGTCATAAATAGACATCTTTATCCAACAGCTGCCTTCTATAAAGACCTAACCTCCTGATTTTCTCCATAAATTATCATTTGAAAGTCGTTTGATAAAACTTTTGTACTTTAATAAGCGAACGATCAACGTGTAACATTGACGCCGTTTTGGCTTATCTGCAACTGAATTTGCCAAACAATAAGTCATAAATAAAGCTCATTATTTATTTCCAAAGGATATTCCAACTAAGGACAAACGATAACTAAATCTGGTTTTCAAAACCAGGCTAATAAGTGATATGGGTGAGTTTAGGGTGAGTACTTAAGGAAAGCAATTAGGACATCGGAGATGGCACCATTTAGGGTTCAGGATTGCCTGAATCTCCCGTTTGGTCCCCTCACATGAATAGTAAGTCAAGCTTTTCTCAAAATTGTATACTTTAAAAAAATATATATATTATCTGTACATTATCGCGAGCAAACGGTTCGACTATGCTTAAATTTTGATCCATACGTTTTGTCAATATTTATATTACATTATTAAATATGGACTAGGCTTTCACTATGATTAGGAGACTAGGATTACCGGTGTCCCATGCGGAAATACCTCCCCTGCGAATATGCCAATCATAATGGCACCGTACGAACACCGTAAGGTAAATATCATAATGGCGCCGTACGAACAGCGTAAGGTATCTATCATAATGGCACCATACAAACACCGTAAGGTATCTATCATAATGGCACCGTACGAACAGCGTAAGGTATCTATCATAATGGCACCGTACGAACACATGCAGCGGAGAGGGTCTCAATATCATGTATTTTATATAAGGGGGGCATCGCCGCATGGGTGGGGGGGAGGCATTTCCCGCATGTGACACTGGTTCAGAAAGAATGGCGGAAGCACGTTTGGCAGTAGCCAGCGCGGCGCGGTGAGGCAGTGTCTTAGGGGGTCCGCAAAGGTACTCGACTGGCGTGATGTATCCTTGGTGTCCATCAGTTGCCGTCGTTGATACAAGCAGACAGACTGAAACCATTTCCGAATTGTGTGTTTGTAGTTATCGGCACTGAAGGTAGACAGTTATTAGACGGTGATGATACTTCCGTAGGGGAAAATGCAGGACAGCTCTCATGTCCTCGTCCTCGAGTCAGAAATATTATGGTCCCAATGCTCTACTGCCGTTCTTGGTATTAAACATTCAACGCACTGTTATGTACAATAGGTATGAATGTGTCGAATACTGCTGTCAAGGATAATCGCACCGAAGGTCGCGTGGGTCTAACGCTTTGTGCCAAATGAAGCTCTCCCGTGTTTTAATAATTGGTCGTTTGGACCAATTTGGGTCAAATGACGTCATGTGAAGTCACAATGACGTCATTTTAAATAAAAGGTAAAATTCATTAATCTTGAATCAAGAGAATCGTTCTTGACTTCAAAATGTATGGTAATTTAAGCTTTAATCTGGCGTTAAAACACTATGTTGAAGAAGCGTTAAGTAACGTCATCGTGACGTCACGGGCCCAAGCCACGCCTAGACCTATAATTCCGTTCATATCGTTTAATGCACTTGCGTAAATTACTCAAAATAGCGCCTGCAGCGCGCATTTTCCCCTGCGTAACGCCTACAGTGCGCGCATTGCCCTACATAACGCCTATAGTATGCACTTTGATCTACATATAACGCCTCCAATACGCACTTTCACCTATATAGCGTCGACAGTGCGCACATATTGCCTAAAATAGCGCTTACAATTCGCACTTTGAAGTCGGGGAAAGAATATTGAGAGCCGCACAATTTTTTCCTCTTTTTCGGTGTCCCACTGACTTCTTGTGATCTGTGTTGACCTTTCTTTTCCGGTTTACACTCTCCCGGTCGATTTCTCTCTTTACATAACTATAGCATAAGTGTGCCTAGGGCTGGGTAAGTTTTGAGGTAGATCGTTACCCTTAGCATAAAAATATGCGAAGAGGATGTTTCTATTTGGACATATCAGTTATAATGCTGGTAAGTTTAATGACTTATTGTTATTCTCTTTTCAGACAGGATATACTTTCGGTTATCGCCATGAATGTAATATATTAACGTTTTTTTCGCCTTTTGCAGACTGGATTTACGCGCGGAAGGATATGTTGCCCAAAGTGTGGGGGGCGCGTTGGCACCTTCGACTTTGTAACATCCGGTAAACGGGCTTCGTCTTATGGCGTTCGGACCCCGCCGATTCATGTCACCAAAAGCCGCGTGGATCTCAATTTGATCCCGGTCAGGGCGCCAGTAATATCGTCTCTTGGGAGAGGCATCCAGTCCAGGAACCCGGACTACCAAACGACTCCAGACTGCCAAATGGCTCTAGACTTTGTTCGCGGAACAGACGCGTCTGTGGCGAACTCCATCCAGGGAGCTAACGGTGTCACTTCGGCCTGTGACATCACGGGGCATTGTGACGTCACGCAGGAATGTAATGCCGCAGGAGGTTGTAACGCCAGGACAGGGCATTGTTGTGGCCCCGATGATGCTTGGTTGACAAGGGATCAGACCGCCGCAGGACACTGTGGGGTGAGAGCCCGCGATGGGGTTGCAGAACATTGTGACGTCACAAGACGACGTCAATGTGATACACAAGAAGAGTCCAGCAACGTTCTTCTTCCCTTCAATCCGAGTATTGATAACGCTGCGGAGGCACCTGCGGGGAGGGTAATAGCGAAGAACCAGGAAGACTCGTGTGGCCTGGCTTATCGGGGGGAATCGACCAGTATTGTCGGCCACAGCCTATCTAGACAGCGCGCCGACCAGTCATCAGCTCCTCATAACGGCGCTGACGTATGGGGTTCAAAGGCCTGCCAGCCACAACGGCTACACTGTGCAGTCGGTGATAGCGCCTCGAGTAAGAATCCCACACGTGGAGTGGATGACGCACACGAACAGCGAGACTATCGGGGAATCTCCGGCGTGGAGGGGCGAGCTGTAGCCATGTCCTCGCCACTCGGCGCGGCCTTTGTTACGCAAGTCCTGCTCTCCCCACGGGGAGAGGGGGCTGACACTCGGCGAGGGGGAGCCCCGCCTCTGTCTACAGACCCCGCGCCGGACACCGGCATCGTCCTCTGCCCAAGTGAAGTCGCTTCCCACCGGACTGATACGTCACCAGGGGCAACCAGTGTTCCAGAGGATGCGTCACCCTGGGAAACCACCGTGCCTGATGATGCGTCACCAGGGGCAACCAGTGTCCCAGAGGCTACGTCGCCATGGGAAACCAGCGTACCAGATGATACGTCGCCATTGGAAACCAACGTACCAGATGATACATCGCCATGGGAAACCAGCGTACCAGATGATACGTCGCCATGGGAAACAAGCATACCAGATGATACGTCACTAGCGGAGACCAGCGTACCCGACAATACGTTACTATGGACGACTAGCGTCCCCGAGGATGCGTCGCTAGGGGAGACCGGCGTTCCTGAGGATACGTCACAAGAAGAGACCGGCGTCTTTCAGGAGGCATATGACGGCGAAGAGCAGGTAGAAACAGGACTTGTGTGCTTACATGTATGTACCTTTCGTATTAGAGCAAAACGCCAAGTGAGTTAATCTATGTTTTTGTGAATTATGAATTTCTTATATCTCAACAAACCTCTTTATCAAGTGACCATCGTTTTAGCTACAATGTCGTCAAGAATATACCCTGGCTTGGTCTTTATAGTTTCTTATAGTATTCCAAACATGTGTTGCTCGTGAATGAATAATTAGATTATTGGTGAATTATGAATTCATGCATGTACTTTGCGCCTTGCAGTCGACTGCGGCACCGTCTTATGAGGATTATGAAGAGGCCGACGGAGAGACGCCCTCTAGCGGTGACCCAACGCGCGATGCGCTGACCTGCGCCGTCTGTTTGGACTTTTATTACCAGCCTCATTTCTGCGAGCCCTGCAAGCACGTCTTCTGTAGCCCGTGTCTGCGACGTCTCCACGCCAGTGCCGGCAACGCCACCAAGTGTCCACTATGCAGGATGCTCATCGTCAAGTGCCGACCCAAGTCTGGTAAGAATTAATGGCCCTGGG
The DNA here is from genome assembly GCA_964019135.1 of Arenicola marina. NCBI lineage: Eukaryota > Metazoa > Annelida > Polychaeta > Arenicolidae > Arenicola > Arenicola marina. The sequence goes on along the minus strand of OZ025260.1, from coordinate 18,147,765 downwards.
CGTTATACCTTTGTACCGTCAGCTGGGAGCTAGCCACCGTGATCTGGTTGGCTGGTTGTATATTCAGGACGCTTTAACCACTTTTGAAGGAAGGGAGAGTGCAGCCATGTCCCCGGGGGTAACCCCCTACTCTTTGCGAAAAAGGTCATGGGCTCTTTATCCTGCGACCGCACAGACATGGCCACCGCGGTCTGAAGCCCGCATGTATGTGTATGGGGTTGCTTCACCCGTTCATTACCTACCCGCAAGGGGATTTCTTGTCTCAGTGTTGCTCATATGTGCACAGGGGTGGCATAAAATGATAAATCCATCATCTCTACTGTTTGTTTCATAATGGTGATATAGATGGAGTAAATAACTTAAATCTAGACGGCGTGTAACTTGCTGAGGCTGTGAGTGGATCAGCAGGCCCTAGGGAAACAAGTCTGGAGGCAATTGACCTTAATGTGTTTTGTGTGGGCCCCCTACCCCCCCCCCTCCCCCCACCTACCCCGCCCCTCCTCCACTGATTCACTGGGCCTGTGCTCTGATCCTTCATTGTTACGAACGACGGCTGATAAATCATTTTCTTATGTTCTTCTTAGTGCTTATCTCTTCACTGTCTTGATTGCGGCAAAGTTACGCAATTAGGTTTCTGTGAGATTATCTCCGTACCACTTCGATAACCCTCAGATAAGAGAAAAAAATTGACAAACGCTTCAGCGCTGACCTGTTTAACCTCCTAAAGCTTGGTCAATTGTATTGCGTTATTGTGTTTTCTTTCACTAACAAGAAATTTACAAATGTATTACTACATTTAGCAACATTTAATAAATATTGCATTAACATTATAAGAAATAAATATAATTGTTCTATGCAATATTAATAACTACATATAAGTATTATTAAATGTAATTATTGTTAACTATAATTATTAAAGATTATTATTCTCATTATTTTCAAACAAGTCGAATACATGACTAATAAAAATTGGATTTCTATGTTTTCGCTATAAACGAATAGAAATCTTAGGGGTTATGGCTGACGAATTGTCTCGTGATTTCTCCGCCAGTTTTGCAGCAGCAGGTTCGAACCTGTTTCCCCATCGAGTACAAGGCTCGGCGCAGCATGGAGAAAAAACATGGCCACCGCCTGGCACCCCTTCCCGGCGTCGCCATGTCCGCCTTCCAGTACTTCCAGCTGCGTCAGCGTAACCAATACGACGGCACGCCGTATCCCAGCAACGTGCTGGCCATGTGGGGCGGCGTCTGTTTCGTCGTGCTGCTCATGATGCTGGCCTTCACCGTCTTCGCCACGACCGTCGGCTTCGTCCTCTGGTACATCATGGAGGTCGCCCTGGACGTCGTCGCCGAGCTGGCCGTCGAACTCAACCAGTTCTGTAACTTTTCCTGGCAGGCCCTCATCATCTTGTGCATCGAGGGCAAGGTGCCCGAGGAGCTCAGTCACCTGCTCGGCGAAACCTTCAGCCGCATCCTAGGCGCCTTCACTCGCCTGGTGGACCGCACCAAGACCTTCCTGGACGAGGGGGAAGCCCCGCCACCCACCATGACCTATTACGTCACGTATGACGTCACCAACGGCACCAGCCAGTTCCTCACCAAAGTAGCACAGGCCAATGTGGCCAATTATATTTTGTTAGCCGGCTGTTTTACCTATTTTCTGTACCGCGTTGCTAAATATCTACAAAGAAACCAAGCTGCATGACCACGCTTGTTTTTACTATTATCAAGGGCAGAACGTCACCTCTGACGTCATAATTGATCGCAGTCGATGTATCGTAAGGGCATTACAGTCCAAATTGGCAAGTGATATCGGCGGTTTCACCTATTACCTGTTCCGTTGAGTCTATTTATAAAATACAATATTGCTGTGAATCAGTCACATGAAGTGCACTTATATTCTCCTTTGGTGGACGAAGACGGCAGGATTCCCTTGTTGCCATATGCGGCCAAGGACCCTCTGTCTTTATCTATAGACATTGTAACACAAGAAAGCAAACGTGCATTTTATCTCGCTGTGTGTAAAAAAAATTATTTGTACGCGCTAACAGTTATTTATTTACCTCATCATTTCGTCATTATTTCAACTTCAGTGTATGTCACATGCACAAGGCGTGATTGGCTGTAAGGCAATGCCTGCCTCTTGTTAAATAATACTGACGAATGACTATACATATGCAGACGATGGGGTGTTATTTCGTCTTCTCCAGTGATATCGCGTGTCCATACGACACAATTCGTCAGTTTCAATTTTACGGTATGTTTACCTAGTTTATGTGTTGTAAACTCACTGGCGAGTTCCGTATTTACTCTTCGAACGTCGTAGCGTGTGTAAGACGGGAGCAATACGTGGGCTACTTAATTTATGGTCCGCTTTACCCTGGCTTGGTTTTACCCTTGTGCCCAAGTTTCTTTTGTCACAACACCACCTTACAGGCTAAAGAGGCTGTCACAAGCAATCGAATCAGTTAGATCTGGGTGAAGGTCGGAAGCTTGATCAACGTCTGAGCTCGTGGCTTAGGATATGTGTCGCAGAAATAAGATTTGCATCGTATGTTAACAGCTACTGGAGCAACATTTTTTCACCTTTCATGTCAATAATATTTGATCACCATAATGGTCGGGGCATATTTTTCTACCTTGTTAGTGTTCGCTCTGTGATGATATTTATCAATTATTGTTATTTCCGAGTCGAACAACAGAGGCGAGTAATGTCTGTATGTTGTCATCGTAGCCCTGCCTAGCAGTCCCGGTTCTTATCTCCTCCCACAATAAGAGATTATAAGCAGTCTGGCATATTAGTCTTCTGCGGCATCCCATTTAAGTTTTTATGCACAGTACGTGAATATTTTTTTATAAATACCGCAAGGATATTGAGATACAAAATAAAATGTGTTAAATATGCGAAAGGGATTCTATATTATTTACTCCGGCACGTGTTTCGTCATGCCTCATTTACAAAGAGTGTCCTATAAGGATATCTTGAGGCGATCACCAAAGATTTCTGAGCATTAATTTATACTACCGTCCTGTGCGTACACGCTTTCATTCACATTCGAAATATCCTATTTTGCTACTGTTATCATGCCTTGCTCTCATGTGCATAATAGCCAGGCCTGTTGCGTAATCTTGACAAATTTTATTGGAGGACGGTATTGTGACAAAGTTATACATTTTTAACAATGGTTCAAGGATTGATTGATTGATTTTATTTATTTTCCCCATTTGCTGAAGTTACATGAAATCCAAATAGAACAAAAACACGCACCAAATAGCCTTTTAAACTGTTTAGTTTGTTGTATTTTGACTTAATGGACTGAGTTAGATGTTACCTGAAATCACTTATGTGCTTGGTAACAGCAATTTGGATTCGTGTTAGATTTATGGTGTCAATTGTCATTGTAATCTGGAGTGATTCACTCCCACAGGAAAAGATCTGTTGTCAGTTGAAACTAAGTTCTTTTAATGACAGCCTAACAATCTTCAACCATTTGTACGACTGGTTCTTGTAGTGGATTCTTGGGGAACATGGACTAAACGCAGTTTACAAATCTGTTCCTAGGCAATATGTTTCGTGGCTGGCCTCCATGACGACATTCATATGAACTTATCTAGATCCGTATAGTTCCCGCCAATTTCTAAAATTCTGCATCGAATGCGGGTATATAGCAAAATTAAAGCTTAACAAAAAAAATTTGCGTGATTATTCTTGCACTAATCCAGCCATTAAATGTTTCGATACGAACAGAATTTTGGCGAGAAAAACAATTAGAATTACAGTGTGCGCTCGTAGAGATTGACCCATTTATGTAGTTTCCAGTCGAAAACGACCCATCCAATCTCGAAACAAAAAGATTTTCGGTTTTTGTTCAGCGTAAACAAAGTAATCGAATAATTGATTTGTTTGTCGTAGATTCCTTGTAAATTTACTGTTATCCTTACATGAAACGATCCTTGAAGTCTTTATGGTTTGATATATATATAAATCATTACTGTTGTGTTCTATTTAAGGAAATTTAATACAGCTGCATTGTGTGAATATTAAAAGTGTCCAAAAGCGCTGTTGTTATAATTGTTGCGTTCGTGGCTTTGTTAGTAAATGTATATACATGCAATAATGGATAGTTAGATAGACGTGAGGTGGCGAACAGGGAAGCGGTTCAATTTTTGGCTCGCATGAAAAATCCACGTATCCTCTCCCAACTGCTAGCGCGCGTTAAACAGTACGAAAACATAAGTAACCGAAATTAAATGTTTGGGGTTCCAGGCCACATTTGTAAAGATTAAGGCTAAACTGGGTTAAGTAACATGCCCCATACCCACGACCAGGTACCGGAAAATAATCGATGTCGGGTTCGATATTAGTACGATACAAATCGGGATCACTTGAGCCAAATAAGTTAGTGCATCACATCGGTTATCATAGTGAACGGAATAACCGTTCACGGAACGCGCTTCATTAGCACAAATCTAAAAAGAGATAAAACGTAGACTGAACTCTCCTCTGGTTTTTTTCTTTATTCACTCATTTGAGTTTACAAGAACAGTTTGGAGCGCTGGCGACGACTCGCCCGCAGTCTATCTATCCACAGGATATCGCGTGTCCATCCACTGCCGGGCGGCGCCGTGGGGCAACTGGGCGGCCGCTTATACAGACTCCAGCACCGGGGGCTCGTAGTTGTCGGGCCGGTCCACCTTCTCGCCGCCTTCTGTCACCACAGTCTTGGAGCCGGAGCCCTCACCGTGCATCTCCATCAGCTTGCCGACTGCAAAGACATCACAACGGTCAACTAAAAAGTCTCTCCATGGCGAGGGTCAGCGGCAAGAGATTATATCATGGCGTTACCACCGATATTTAAAAGTTGCCCGAGCACCGGAACATTTGTAACTGGAAGCACCTTAAATTTACCCAAACCGCCTAAATACCAACATTTATAGAGCTTATCATAACGACGTTTGTTGGCGTAAAATCGACTTATTATATAGTCTCTGGATTTTAACCAGTAAAACTTAACATACTGTAATTAACGAAACAGCAATTTGTGATCACGATACACAATCATTAAAAAGCTAAGGATAAGTTTCATAAAGGGTCATCGAAAGATTTCGTCACTACAAGGACGTCCTAGAAATCCGAAACATTTCACACAGCAGGAGAGAAATGGGTATACGCACTGTCGAACTTGGGTTTCTTGAGGATCTTGACCTTGCGGACGCACACGTCATGCAGGGGGTAGATGCCCATACAGGCCTTCTCAATGTCCTTGCCGATGCTGTCTGGAATACTGTAAGAAAAACAGCAATTAAATCGTTGTCGGCAACAGAGTAACAAATTGTTTAAGACCGAATGATAAAACATGTATTCACAAAGTTACAGACCGAACAAACAGGAGGTCTATTGTTGGTAGTGCCCGTCTAGATATCGGGCGCCGGAAACGGCTTAACAAATTATGAAAGTTCGCCTTACTCCTAAATTTTATATATACAATTAACAACTTCTAATTACCGGTACTTACAGTTTGTTGACGACCTCCTTGAGGTCGGCGGCCGACACCTCGCGAGTCATGATCTCAACCATCTTCTTTCTGATGGCGCGCACCTACAGCGAACAGCCATATCAGGTCAATACTTGCCTCACAAGCGGTCAATATAAATGGATGGTTGCATATTCAGGACGCTTTAACCACTTTTGATCATATCGCGTCAATGGGAGAAGGAAGGGAGAAAAGAACCACGTCCCCGGGGGTAACCCCCTACTCTTTGCGAAGAAGGACACAGGATCTTTATCCTGCGACCACACAGACATGGCCACAGCGGGGGTCGAACCACATATTCACGTGCTGTTCGGATCTCAGTTGGCCAGAGCACTCAATGCGAGCGCTGTAGCCCACTGAGCTACCGGATTGGCCCAGTCAATATTAATAGAGGATTAATTCGTAATAACCATATGGTAAGGACTCGACAAATGTTATCTTGATTTCACGTATTTTGCTCTGTAATAAAGGTTCTGGACATACCTGGTTGCTCTGAGCATAGCAGGTCTTCTTGACTTGATTGACACGCTTGGTGAAGCCGATACAGAACATCCTGAGAAGGAAGCCATCAGTTGTCCTCACATCAATATTGGCCTCGATCAAAGTCTAAAGAGAAATAAAAATATAGGTTAGGATAAACACTGAGCATGTATTATGCGCATAAATATACAAACTATTTGAACGAAATGTACCAGTACTCCACTTAAAACAAAATATATATTTAAATGCACTTTAGCACTGTAAGAAACAATGCTAGCCACTAATATTGCAATGTTATTCCGGTAGCTCCACACAAGTTTCACTGGGGCCTTCAAACTGAATGGCTTCTCTAGATTTTGTAACATTTACCAACATTACACTAATACAATACATGTACACAAAATATTGAGGCAACATCAATTAACCCAAGTGGGTGAAGCTCTCTCTGACTGGACAAAAGTTTACTTTTAAGCAGGGCTCACCTGCCACTTCTTGACCATGGATCGCACTTTATCGGTAGTCATGTTCATGCCATGGAAGTTGGTCAGCACATGGCGACCCTGAACTTCCTCAGCAATGAGTTTGAACTTCCTGAAAGGCGTCTCATTGTTCTGGAGATCAGCCATGGACACCTCAAAGACACGTCCCTTTAGCCCATCAGAGGCAATTTCTGCAAAAAAATATCATATTTAAAGTAACTCCCTGGAGGCATAAAATACTGTACATATTGAACTTCTCATACAAGTTTTACAAAATAATTAATATGTTTAAGTTAGGTTACCCACTTTCGTACATATGGAAAACTAAACAATCATCCTGCGATAATGTGTATAAGATTTACAAAATAGTAAGTGCAACAATTCAGATGCCTAATTAGATGGTTGGTTTGTAGAAGTAGGGACATGTTCACATATAGGTCGTCATATCAAACCCATGGTATGGTTAAGGTAAAAAGGAGTAACTGGGAGTAACCACTAACTCTGCATGAAATTATCAATATGATAGTTGACACAGGTGGGGCTAAACCACATTAGCTGCTTCGGCTAGCCTAGCCTGACAACCCAATAGGCTCTAGGGTAACCCATGATCAAGGAAGTTCGTCAATCTGCTGTTCAGTGTACTTGGAACTGCGTTATGGAGACCCCTTCTCAAAGAGAATTGTACACATGGATATCAGGGTTGGTTTGTTATTCAGGACAATTTAACAACTTTTGGTCATATCGCATTAATGGGAGGAGGAAGGGAGAGTGGAGCCATGTCAACGGGTGTAACCCCCCCCGACTCTTTATGAAGAGAGACATGGGATCTTTATCCTGCAACCACACAGACATGGCCACAACAGGGCTCAAACCAGTGGGCTAGAGCGAGGGCTCTAGCCCACTGAGCTATTGCACCAGCCACCAATGGATATAAGGGTAATTGGCTTGCTCTTGTTGTTTGGTTGCCAGGTTTATTCTGAGGCCTCATATTAATGTCAAGCTAAAACTTCTGTTTGTGCTTTATAGGTACTCACTCGTTCCCTGGGTCCTTGTGACCAGGGTCTTGCCAACTTGGCGGATGTTGAACATAGATGGAGCCTTGACATCATACCAATCCTTCTTGGAGAATGGGTCAACACTGTAATAGACAAGAACAAATATGTTATAGACCGTTCTAGTGGAAATTGTGCCAGATGCTTGTTTCATGCAAAAGGTGAGTACCAACTTAAAACCTGCAATTTCCGGGGCATAAGTCACACCTGCCAAAGCAATGTGCATGACTGCTGTTGAAATAGATTTAAGCTGGCTGTGCATGATCTTGGCTTTGTACAAGGCCTATTTATATTAAGGGATCAACACATTCTGAAAGTGCATTTATACCACTATGTGTGCCCACTATAGTTAACTAATGTCCCTGATTGCATTTAACTCAGACGGATGGCAATGTCTTAGGGTAGCAAATTGTTTCCTGTGCTAATGTTTGTTGTCACGGGCCATTGAATTGACAGCTGTATGTTTTGTTTGACAGGTACTCTGGGAAACAGTTTCAGTGATACTGGCTTAACACCCTACAGATTAGGCATTGTCTATACAGGTCATTGAGCCATCTTGTGGTCAGTGAAGCTGTGTGGCATGGCATTAGTTAGCCCCATCAGATGAATTATGGATTTTATATTGTTCTATGTCCATAACAGCCACACCGTAGGTCCCCACGTTTGATCCCAATCACCGTGAGAGATCCACTTTATAAGTTGCTAGAGGTTTATATACAAAACACTCACCTTTAATTCTTACTTTTCTAGGTTCCAGAACATTATATTCGAGGAGTGTCTGACAGAAATAAGTTTCCTGCTACTAATACTCACTCAATTCTTTTATTTGGTCCGTTAACAACTTTTGCTGACAACTTTTGTTGTCTTGTGTTGTGTCGTCTCACGAGACCGCAGGATGTCACTCGTTTCTTCCGGTAAACCCCCTCTAGCGAACTGGTTGCACATTTCCCAAAGACCTGGTTCCAACACTCTTTCTGTTTATTAACAGTGACACGTGTTTTTATGTCAGGTGTACAGAAGACAGGTGATACTTACTGTAGATAAACAGAACGGGAACCAGGTCTTTGACAAATGCGCAGCCAGTTCGCTAGAGGGCATTGACCGGAAGGAACTAGCGACATCTAGCGATCTCGTGGGACGAGACAACACAAGAAGATGGCAACGCAAGCCAGGAAAACTTGTTAGTGAACAAAATGAATGAGTTGAGCTAGTGTTAGTTGCTCGAAACGTATTTTAGTCAGACACTCCTTGAGGATAATGCTCCTGAACATAAACCACTAAAAATTTGAGGTAAGTGTTTGGTGTCAAAACCTCCAGCAACTTGTAAAGTGGACATCTCACCGTTTTTTAGACTGAATATGGCGGCCTACGCCGTGGCGGTAAGGACGGCCTATCAGTCTGCCGTAACCATTAACGCCATCAAATGGGGCTAGGCATTAGTAGAGGGGGGGGGGGGGGAGGGATCAGCCCTTGTAGGCAGGATGCCCAATTTTGACCGAGAGAAAGCAGCAGACTATGGTGCAATTTGATACTGCTGCAAGTAAGTGGATGAGACAGAAACTTGATACAGTGTAGGTTTGACTTGGCACAAGTGCCCCCAGGCAAGCCCGCTTCTCTAGGGGCACAACGGTAACAATGTTAAAATCCTTCGACGTTAGTAGGGAATCGACTGTAGCTTATATTATAACGTGTGCTCGAACAATCATAGTGTTTACGTATTCTATATACCTTGTTCTATCATCTGACATCAATAAAGTATGTCAACATTAAGTTGTTTCGGTTATATTTTCGCGAAGAAATGTTGGAGCACACAACTGTTCCCGACCAGCCATCCGCCATATTTGTTTTTGACGGATGCCGGTACCTGTGAATGAGACTTGGTTCCTCCTCTCCGTTAGCATATGAATTTCCGCAAGAGGGCCTTGTCAGTCGCTCACTTTGAACTTAAGGACAACTGCAGCGCCCTCTTTCACAGGTCATTGACTGTTACAAAGTTTGAGACCCAGGCTACAAATGGTTCAAATGGTGGCAGGATTTGCCAGGTGGCGCTGCATACGCATGGCGGTTGGCAGGGAAAAGTTGTATGCTCCGACATTTGTTCGCGAAAATATGACTGCAACAATCCAGTGTTGACACACTTTCTTGATGTCAGAAGATAGAACAAGGTATATAGAATACGTAAGCACTATTATTGTACGCACCCACATTATAATAAAAGCTACAATCGATTCCCTACTAACGTCAAAGGATTTTAACAATGTTACCATTGTATCCCTAGAAGCGGGCTTGCCTGGGGGCACTTGCGCCCAAGGCTTGACAAGACAATGGTTCTACAATCGGTGCCAGTGTAATTGGCTTCATTCGCCAGATGAGATTATGATAGGCCGGGGACAGTGGAAGAACAACCCCCCAATCTCCCAGATGGGTAGGCTCCCGCAAGACAAGCTAAGACTTGGTTCATATATGTCGCACCCCTTAGACATGAGGATAAACTGTGAGGCTTCTACACTGGAAATAACGGTAAGCGTAAATAGCTGATATAAATGCCAACCGTTGAATATACATTTACTAATCTGTGCGTGGCAGGAATGTAATTACATTCCCAGTTTGCTGATGTTCTTTAGATCTCTTTACAGTAAATGTGTGATATTGGGGGTTGAAGCGGGTGCCTGTCGCTCAGTTCCAGCGGCAGTTGGACACCTTGTATGTTTAGTATACGTTGTGAGGCCCCCTACCCCCCCCCCCCCCCCCTTCACTGATTTACTGTGCCTGTGGCAGTACCGGACTACGGCGATACTGCCGATAGTAGGCCTAGCGTGTGGACTTGCCATTTGCAAAGTCTTACGTACATTACAATGGATTCAGGGACAAAAATACATCGGCAAAGTCCCCAAATTTTTTTATTATACACCACACAAAGTGCAACGCACATTTGACACAATTAATTATTTAGTTTAGGCTGTGTGAACAAGTTTTTAGCCCAGCAGCAGCAATTCCAGAGTGTATCCACGTCGTGACATATCGGTTGTCATCAAACCATCTTGTTATCATATGAGAACCTGAATGGTTTTAATCTATTGCTGAAACATTCTTTTGTTCGTTAATTGTTATATTATATACTCACATCTTCTTCTTGCTACCCTTTTTGCCTCCTTTCGAGAGCCGTTTGTTCTTGCCGACCGCCATGTTTTGGCCGTACAGGAGAAAGAGGAAGTGACAAGGGAATTCTGGGTGTTTTCAGATTTGACGACTTCCGCCACCATCATCATGGCGGTCTCTGCAGATCATATCATGGGAAATCGAGATGTTGTTCATGCTGATCTACCGGCATACCAACCACCACCACCCTGGATTCCCCCAGATAAAGTACTAAGCTTGTGCTGGCATTTTTTTGCAGTTTTGCTTGTTTGCGAAAATATGCACAACTGTTCCGATTGTTGAGCTGATCCGTATTATCGCCCACTTGCACCTCCGCCTCCGGCCCCTCCCGGCTCCCTTTTCAAGTTTGAGATTTCCGGGCCTAGCAATAAAACGCGGATAACAGCTGAAACCGCGCATTAGAGCGAAACGAGTAAACTGTAGCGATAATGGTAGCATGTGCACTAAGTGGCTTTAATAGAAACGATTCAACATGAACAGCAAAGTGATCCGTTACTGCCTGACAAGCTATGGTAGAGGTCTATAGACGGAACGGCCGTACTACCACAACGGCCGTATGGTCTCCCCGCCCCCTAGCATGGGTGGGGGGCCCGCTAAACGCTTCGCGCACCCCTGCCTCCAACCCAATCAACCCGGCTGTGTGCTTCACGCGCCCCCACTACGCTTCACGCGCCCCTACTACGTTCCCCCCCCACACCTATAGACCGCCACCCCACCCACCCTAACTCACACGGCTGTTGTGGTAGTACGGCTGTTACGTCCATACACCATGGTAGATTGGTGCAAATAAGTTCTAATTTATTACTTAAATGTAATAAATTAGAACATATTTAAAGATAATTACCCACTGACTTGAAATGGGTTCAAAAACGTGAGGTTTTACCAATGTGTAAATTCATTTTTACCTCGTTCTCGTGCGAAACAGCAACTTTCATTTCAACAGGCGAATTATGTTGAGTTCGGCCCTAGTTAGTTTCGGCACCGTGAGTTTGGCCCCCGCCGCGGCCCCATGCTTGGTGGCGGGCGGCTTGCGGGCAGTAGGGGCAGTGACTTCGGCCCCTGCCTCGGCCTTATGCTTGGTGGGGGTGGCGGCTGGCGTGCAGTAGGGTGCAATTTGACTTCGGCCCTAGTTCCATAGATGTAACGTTGTCCGCTCTGATATGGGTCCAGTCGCGCTGTTGGTGGTAGCCACAGCGGCTTGCTTGCAGGACTACTTCAGCCTCTGCCTCGGCCTCATGCTTGGTGGGGGTGGCAGCTGGCGTCCCGTGACTTGATTTGGTCCTCGCCTCAGGCTGCATGTTTAGTGCCCGGGCAGTTATGCGCCCTCCCTCGGCCTGGGCGGGGGGTGGGAGTGGGGGTCGTATTCCCATTTCACAAAGAATACATTTTTCTATGAATTGATGGAATGAAAAAAAAAACTATGGATATATAAGTTTGGGGGAATGTAATAAATAATATTATTCAGCGTAAACAAAAAATACTATTCAACCTAAAAAACATGTTAGATCTAGATATTGCATCTATTGCATGCCTTAAGGCCTTTTGTAACATTGTACTCATACTAAAAATAGGGTGAGAATTGTTTAATTGATCAAATGAAAAATTCTTGTCAGTCATTGTTCCAAGGCTCCTACCCCCCGCCTAGTCCGACAGCCAGCAGCATGCAGGGGCCGAAGTCACTGCATGCCTGCAAGCCGCCACCACAGGCAGCATGGGGCTGTGGCGGAAGCCGAAGTCACTGCCTGCGAGCCGCCCGCCACTACGGGCAGCATGGGGCCGAGGGGGGGGCCGAAGTCACGGTGCCGAAACTAACGAGGGCCGAACTCAATGGATACCCAACAGGCCATTCTTGCCAAAGTTAATACATCTGTACACAACTGAGGTAATTTTTTCATAGCTGTATATACCATGAACCTTTATAAAAATAATCAGATCCCTCCATAAAGCAGAATATTGCTGTTATCATCTAAATTGTGTTAGCTGCTTTCTCGGCAGTAGCAGATCAGTGACCCACATCTTTGCTGCCAAGCTTTACTGGCAAGCTTGACCGCAGGTGGCATGGCATGAATAATTGGTCCCATATCAGTAGCGGTACGGCTCTGAAAATATCAAAATAAGCTTTGAATTATTTTACTTAACTATAAACTATGTGCTATATTAAATTGTCGACAACCTGATTTCATATTTTTGAGACAGTCAATGCATTATGATTACGGTTTACTGTCAAAACGGGCTGCAAGATGGCATGCTCTACTACTGCCTAAAGTGATCCGTTACTGCCTAATACAATACCCTACAACATGGACCATTTTTAGACAGGTTGTTGCCGGAGAATGATCAAGTTCGCTACACATGAAAAGAGCCTTCCTTTCTGAAAAGAATGAGCCTAAGATAATGCACCAGCTCCAAAAACATTCTCAATCACTCCTTAGACAAAAGTGATCCGCTACTGCCTGACAAGCTGTAAGTCATTTTTTTCCTCGTGTTGGAGGGGTGCGACTTTGACACCAGTACTGAGCTTTTCTCTCAGGAACCCCCCTCGGCATGCCTTCCAGCGTCCCCGCCTATTATATAGTCCCTTGCACTTGAAGCCAATTACTCTCGCACCAATTGTAAATGTATGTGCCTACTTTGACCTTGGTCCATTTTGACCGCTTGATTTGACTGGAAATGTGAAGGGGGTATGCCTCATATATTGCTGGGAAATGGAACCCTGTCTCGCTACTCCAGGCAGGCAACAATATCGTTTAAAGGGAACCGCCAGCCTGGCCTCTAACGCTGCTTTACCAATTCATAATATACCCAATTGTCTATCCTCCAAATTACAGAATTTTTCGTTTTATCTGTAGCTCACAATAAAATTTAGAAGTGACCGCCAGGCACGATTTCGCCGCCTACCCAGGCGCAGCCCTTTTTGGAGGCGTGGGCGTGATTGACCAATCCGGAGGCGATACTCTAATTTATTCAAACCGGAAATTGCGCCTATTGTGTGAGCAAAAGCAAGAGCGCGTGATAATCGCCAATATAAATAGCTGCGATTCTAACTCCAATCATGGCATTGTTGTGTAGTCAATCGTCGCAAGACTTATATCAATTTGTTTGGACGGTACTTTTCCATGAAAGGCTAAGATCCTGTGCTACTGCGCGGCTTGGAACTGCCGCTGTTCATCTGTAAATCGCGGCCCTGATCTCTCTCTCCGCGAGTTATAACGTAAGGCGGCGCCATATGAATAGTCACAATATGCGTCACTCCTCCCGGCAAAATGGCGCTCTGCTTGACATTGCTGGGGGCGGGTTGCCTTAATTTTGTTCTCCTTACCAGTCGGTCGAATCGAAGCGTTAACACTCGCCAATTTAATTTTAAGATGTAAACTTTCGGTGCAGATCGCGCTTAAATTAGGTTGGACACCCGCTTTAAACATTAAACACCAAACCCCTCACACCATGCGTAACAGACAACACTAACTTTACCCATAAATACCACTGGTGGTCAAAATGAGTGTAAACCATTGTAAAAATACTGTTGCATTGCACCTTCCTGGTATCAAGTTTCTGTCTGGTCTACTTGGTCTAAGACAGCTGTATCAAGTTACACCTTTGACTGCCTCTTACAGAACTATGCCCAGCCACTCTGGGAGTAAAGTAAAAAAAAAAGGGCATCAGATGATAAATGCCAGAACTATGGGTGAAATGTGACCAGTTGATCTGCGACACTACTAAGCTATGGAGGCTGTTTGATCTTTCATTCATTTTGTAATTAACACAGACATTCTCTTTCTTTGCATATTAGCGACAAGGACATCCAGACTATGACAATGACTTGCGAGTTTTCTTACCAAGAACAATTACCCTCAACAGACAGGATATTAGTGACTCTGTAAGTATGACCAGAGACAACATCTAGTCTCATTGTTTATTATTTATTACTGGTTTGTGCTGTAATAGTATATTTGGTACATGTAATGGTACATTGTATTGATGAATTTTTGAGAATAATTATAAACATCATCCACATATCTATGAAGTGCACTGGTATATAAGATATAGTGACTCCGGTGATGAATGACCAATGAGGATAATGGATTTTGGGCATTCTGCAACCCAAGTCGGTTGTCAATGACTGGGTTCCTCTGCAACCACTACAAGTCTGGCCCTCACACACCTTACTTGTCAGTTAATTGTCAGACATCCTGGGCTGGTATCTCTTTCCGCTCCAATACCGTCTGATGACATGAAATTGCAATCAGTTGTAAATTTGGGTTTGCACTAAAAACAAAACTATCAAAATATGTAAATATAACATGATTGAAACAAAAACTGCACTTGAATACATGGTTATTGGGATATTCTCTGCAAAATGTCATTTAAAGTATAAAATATGGCATATTGTAATAACTATACAGTATATATATACTTATGTCTCATGATTGTTTTTACAGTTAGGCTTCAATATCAGAGGCGGAATAGAGCATCGTTGTCACTTCTTTATTTCACGAGTGAGTGCGAGATACCCAGTAGCGGTAGATGTGATGAATGATTTACTTTCTTTGCGACTGACACAAGTTTGATATACTGTGTCTAACTGTACTCTATTGCTATTGCTTTACTCAATTTTTTTTTCCTGGCGAGATGGACTAATTTAAATAATAAATAAAATAAGTTATAAATAATCTGTTTATTTTAGTACAAGACTAACTATATCATGTACTTGGTTTCAGTAAAGACAGTGAAATAATTAATACTTTAGAGCAAAATGGTATTCCAGGTAGAAGTAAAAATTTGGTATTATTCTTTTTAGGTTGTCGACAACTCTGAAGCTTCCAGAGTTGGTCTTCAGGAAGGAGATCAGGTAAAGGGTAATTTTAACGCAGCCAACATGCGAACCGCTGTGGAATCCCCGCTTCGTAATATAATGACTGGCATTTCAACCACTCTTGACTTCACCAAAGCCGGATTTATTTGACGAAAATGATGGATATGTTTTCTGTGTAACCGGATGACCATAACGCATAACCGGCGTATTTTCGTTTTGGGGTAATTTTGATGGGTTTGTATATGAATTGATTTTTAATACAGAAATGAAAAGTTATTTGCATACATTTTTAGCATGTTTCGACTTATCCTACCTTTTGGATATGACTTTAATGTCGAATCCCTCAAAGAGATTTCGACTTTGCCTTTGCAGATTCTAAGTGTGAACGATATCAGCTTTGACAACCTGGATCATACACAGGTGGGTACTTGATACGGTTTCTCCAAATATATACAAATATAAAATACGTAAATTATATCAATATATATATATATATATATATGCGAAGGTAAATGTATAAATTGGTCGACTTCGCATGGCCATAGTCGCATTGTAGTTCGTAACACATTTCCGATACTGTGGTCGGACCAGATTGTGATTTGTACGCCATGTTGGATTTAGTGCATTTCTTTTCGGCTGCAGCGAGAACCAGACCTGCGCTGGAACTCCCTATGGTGTAGTCAAAACATTACCACGTATACAGTTACACGTTTTGTCCTATTATTTGCAGTCTAACGTATGTAGGAAAATATAGCCGAGATCACAAGTGAATACTTTGTGAAGTACGAATAGCTTATGGATAGAGCACATTTATAGCTGGAGATTTGGACGAGCGTCATCATGAACGCAATTTGTTTCTTCTGCTTTTTCAGGCAATCGACGTGTTGAAGAGTGATCTGGAAGTTCGTATGGTTGTACGATTTTTTCCCCATGGTAAGCAAAGGAGGCGCGTACCAAGGACATTTAATGAAGCATGTGAAACTGATGTTAATACTTTAACCATTGATCTACTGCATTTTGTTGAATTTTAGTGTGAAAACCGCTCTTATACATTGTAACTGTCTACAACTTGGGACAATGTTGATATGGGAGACTGCACCACCGCTATACAGGTTCCTTAGAACCAAATACATATTAACACTTAAATCCTGAATCAATTTTGAGCATATTATAAGTATTGGTGTCACGGTATTAGGGTGGCATCGTCGGTTTAAGTACTAGTTAAGGCACATTTTAATATCTGCTGATTGTCTGGTATTTCCTAACGACAGGATACATGAAGACGTATGAGAGGAGTGAGCTGGCAGCTGCCGGTTTAGTAAACAACCAGAGGCCCATGTCCCGGTGAAGACCGCATCTCGCCAGGACCGGAAGCTAGATGCCACGTGGTCCAGACGGAGACCCTTGGCGTTTCGGGGCTGTCCGAATCGAGTTACTTAGCATTTCGTCTGTTTTGTTTCTAACTGTGACAGCGGTAACATTTGTCCTATATGTGAAAGGGAGATCGAAACAGGGAAAATTAATCTATTTTATAGATGAAAATCCCTCCTCATGTCAGATAAATCCACGGCACATCTTTATTATTTGATTCAGTCACAAATGTTCCTAAATAATTCGGTTGCATTATGATGATTTTGTTGGCTATATATTTGTGTTCTGTGAAAGACCCAAATGCTGTAGAACACTGTAAGGGAGCGCGGTGATTGCTTCAAGTCTATTTATTATGGGCAAATAAAAGGAAGCCCCATTTGTACCAATGCATCTTTGTCTCTTTGAAACTTCAGGACAAATATTGATCTATATAGTTTTTGGTGCCAACAAAGTTAGTAGAGGAGTATTTCATTTAAGGTTGTTTCTAATGTCACATCATGTAAAATGCGCCAGATTATAAGAGTTTATGTTTGTGCTCTGTCACTTGTTGGCGTTTAAAGTTACTCCTACAGCATACAGCAAGTTGATTATATGTTGCGTTTTTGAACATTTAAAAAATAAGTAAACATTCCATGTATTTGGTATACCAATGCCGTTCTATAGAATATTCTATTAATGTTTAGTTCTGGTGCATGATCCAATATATCGCCGCTTACCATGACATAAACAATGTCTTGCCCATGATGGTATTGGGTTTTCCTGGATTATACAGGTCGCTGTTGATTTGTAAGATCTCTATCTGTTATGTTTCGTGTAGAACATATGTATCCCTCCGATGCATTTTGTCGGCCTGGGGTAGGTAACAAGGGAAGTGTCAACTAGCCATTGGGGATTAAATGTACATGTACGCGTTTTCGTTGTACTTGTTTATAAAGAAATATACGCTCGACGGATACATATCGGTCGTTACAATAGGCCTTATATATAATATATATATATCTGTACTACTGTCTTCCATTGTAATGCCATGATAAATATATATTTCTTTACGTTTACGTGCTCAAGCTTTGTGTTTTGGTTGAAGACAATGACTCGCCAGTGTTACATTAGGAGACTGGTGCATCATTCTGAAGCCGTGTCATTGGGAAGCGAGGTTTTCACCTTCACTTCAGTCACAAATGCTTATTCATCGTCTTAAGGAGTCGAACTGCGGTTTGTTCTCATATCTGTAACTGAGAATCCGGATGACCTTTCCTTCCTTTGGTTAGCCTAACATTTGCCATATTCCTGATTCTTACAAATGTATCTTGAGGCACCTTGCGTCCGCCCCGCAAACCATAAAATCTAGAGCATGGATTCTGACTGTGTTCCAGCGCGATCACTGGCGTGCGGGACTACAGTGCAGCGTGGTTACCTATATTCATTATTCTACGGTCGAAGTCTACCATTGTCGACGGCAATATTTAAAATAACAGCTTAAACGAAACGAGATGTCATGTTGACGGTAAACACGGGGTTCCAAATAGCACAAGCGTCTGTTCTGAGAAATGTAAAGACAATAGCACTATTAACTTTTGAAAAAATCTTTATTGCTGTGGTTTGCAAGCCATATTTACAGTGAATCATTCATAAAAGTATTCTTTTACTTCTATATATAAGATATATCACCAAGAATAATTTCCCCATGTTCTGAACTATAATCTTTTCTCCCAGAAGGCCTCTAATCTACCCATCATTTGTTTTCCTGAAACTGATCAAAACTGATACCAGGAAATTAATGACATTTATGCCGAAAACTGGTAAAATTAGAAACTCATTCTTCGTGGACTGTAAGCGCATGCGCGATAATTCTGAGCGCCGGCAATATAAGCCATTATCCTCCACCTCCTTATGAAGTATCCGGGACGCTGTAGCATTGTACATTTGCGTATATATGGCGAAGGACTAGCTTATATACTTGAAAAAGTGCACTTCAAAACTTATATACAGTAAAGAAGAGCGGAACAAACGCTGGCGTTATTAATTTGGAATTAAACACCTATTAACTTTTGAGCGAATGAAACATTGGTCCAGAGGAAATAGAATTGTCAAAGACTATAAAGTTTATTCTATAACTACCTAAAACGATTTTAAATTAGTTTCCCTCAAAATAAGCAGCACCTCAATACAGAAAGTAGAAGTATTTCTTCAACCCGTTGCCTTAATTTAGTTCAGCGAATTAAACCAGCACCACGTTAACGTCACAGTCATCCACATTAGGACTTATTTAAATCACTATAATTTAAACCACGGGGTCTCAAGCCGCTAATGTTAAAGTTCTCACATTGTCTCACGATAAATGAAACTCGCTTTTCCTGTTCTAAGCAACAAAATATGCAGTTCAAGACCTGCTAAAGTCATAGCACTATCACACAACCAAATATAGCGGGCGGTGTATTTCACTGACCTACGAAACTGTTTTGCTTGAATAGATTCCAGGAGTAAGTCGTTAATACACAACCACTCTCGATAGAGATTGTTGGGAATGTAGCAAAGCGAGGCGCTCGACATACGCGCTAGGCCAGCAGGCAAGGCGCGCCACGCGCAGTGCGTAAGGCACAGGAATGTAGGAGACCGGATCATCATTTGCGAAACGATGTGCCGTCTACTGCAGCCTTACATAGATAGTATACTCGTATAGGAATGCGATGAGAAGGGAATGAAACCTCACGGATTAACAGTACTAAAAAGTGTTACAGCCACGAAATATGACCAATGGAAAAAGAAATTTTACTTATAGTTAAACAGCCACTTCTATATCTGTACAAGTTCGTCATAAAATGTATTTTATTTCAGCCCCTATCCGTATCTTCACCCTGAGACCAGTTGAAAGCATTAACTCGGGGGGTATCGTCAATACTTCCCTGTGTCGAACAGTCAAGTATATCAAGTCGATTAATACAAATGACAGTTCTATTCCAACACTAAACAGCCAAGTCGCGCGAAATTACACAGAATCGCGCGATTGATGTATGTTAAACCATTACAGCTGAAAGCGGACCATCTTTGGGAAGCACACACGATGCTGGGTCGGCAAACAAATCAAAACCAAACTCCGCTGAAGGTGGGCATTCAGGCCGCCAAAAAAAAAATCAAACAAATCACTCGTTATAAAATTATCACTGTCAATTGCTACTTCGAAGTTACGAAATTGGTGACGCATAACACGCTGTTCGAGACGCGGCATTAAAAAGCACAAATAACGCTTCCAAGCTATCACAGCCTCGGCCTGCACGACTGCAGTTTGATATTGACATCAACGACAGCGTTGTCTGAATGTTCACACCACGGAGGACAGCGCCTTAAACCCCCACCCCCCACCCACCACACCACAGGGGAAGCACGAGCACTCCATTGCAATGAGAAGCCAGCCAATCAGCGCGTTTTCACATTCATTCGATAATATGTACATCACTCATTTACTCGTTATCTGAAGACGAATGACACACCGATGATCGACTGCGATAGCCTAATTAATAGGGGAAGGGGTATGATGGCTATTGTGTCCATACAACTCACAAACGCACAACGATGCATACAACGTGACTCCCCCCTCCCCCCCCCCCCCCCCCCATAACTACGATGTTTACCACTTGGAAAGGAAACGATTCAAGCAGTTAAGCGGGAAAATTACCGTGATATGTTGTAGGAGCTATCGTACCCGACGCCTGCCGGTCCACCTCCGTCATGCCATCCCTAACTCAACGGAAAAAAACCCCACACTCATATCCCTAATACAAACACCAGCAGCCTTGCAGAGACACACACCAATACATCAATAGCACCCATTCTGCATGGCACCCGAGTACCAGGGTGTAACCTTTCGCATACAATCTCCACGTACGCCACATAAAAGCTCGCATCACCGTGCACAGGTGCGGGTGTACTAAGACGGGGTCAGGGACGGCCGGGGTCAGTGACGGCCGGGGTCAGGGACGGCCGGGGTCAGTGACGGCCGTGGTCAGTGACGGCCGGGGTCAGGTACGGCCGGAGTCAGTGACGGCCGGGGTCAGTGACGGCCGGGGTCAGTGACGGCCGGGGTCAGTGTCGGCCGGGGTCAGTGACGGCCGGGGTCAGTGACGGCCGGGGTCAGGGTCGGTCGGGGTCAGGGACGGCCGGGGTCAGGGACGGCCGGGGTCAGTGACGGCCGGAGTCAGTGACGGCCGGAGTCAGTGACGGGCGGGGTCAGTGACGGCCGGGGTCAGGGTCGGTCGGGGTCAGGGACAGCCGGGGCCGGGGTCAGTCAGTGACGACCAGGGGACTATTATGGACATGAAAACTCTTCTAACGATGAGCGCGAAGTGAAATGTCATGTACGCTTAGTTTACATGGTCAGGGTACATCTTGTACATCAACGAGGTCTATATATAATATATATACAGATCTGTATTTTGATACCGGTATCCAGTTACCACATCCCATGATATCACGCGATGTTCCAACTCAAGCGGACATGAATTGTTACCATCGGTTACAGAAAATGATATAACACGACAAGAGTGCGAACTGTAAAGTACACACAAAATTCCCATCCTTGAGGTTAATGTTAACAATTAATGCGCATATATAGGGTAATTGACAGATTCCTACATAAAGGCATAAGGGTGAGGCACCTATCAAGCGACTTTCACTGTTTTCTTCTACAACGGACGATGCAAACATAACAGCCACAGAGAATAAATGATCAAGCAAACGTTGCTACATCTATGGTAAAGGAAACTTTACCACATCAATGGTAAAGCAAACCTTACTACATCAATGGTAAAGCAAACTCTGCCACATAAATGGTAAAGCAAACTTTACATCAAGGGTAAAGCAAACTTTACATCAATGGTAAAGCAAACTCTGCCACATCAATGGTAAAGCAAACTTTACATCAATGGTAAAGCAAACTTTACATCAATGATAAAGCAAACTCTGCTACATCAATGATAAAGCAAACTTTACATCAATGATAAAGCAAACTCTGCTACATCAATGGTTAAAGCAACGCCAACATGGACCGAAGTTGATACTGAACATCCTACTAACACGCTAAGACCTCTTTGGTTCCCCGATTACCCACTCTTAGTAGAATCACATAAGATCCTGTTGTCATCCCTTATCAGGGGATGCGGGATAATAGGTTATCTATATATCACATCTGTCAAAGGATCAATGGTATCCTTTGTGTCATTCGTGAATATTGTTTTAATTTCAGTACTTCAGGCTGTTGGTATATGGCACGACAGCAATCTGATATTGGTTAGTTATTAATTCAGCAAAATCGAATCAGTCTCACGAATATTCCAAGGATTACGGTGTATATGTCAGTCAGAACTCTGTGTATTTAAAATACCGGTGTCTCAACAACAAGTAACATACTCATTTACAAAGCATGAGCCTAGCAGTTGGTACTAGTCAGACAATCATGGTAAACAAAAACCCAGGACTCAAACTTAGATATATACATGTGTTATGAACTTAGTATAAATTAGTTATCGGTCACTTATACCAATAAGGAATGAGCCAATAGCACCCGAAGTGGCTGGGAAATGAGCATTCTTTCCTACTGCTCAGTAACCAATGTTAGGCAATATATATATGGAAAGCCATGGGTATCAATTACCTAGTCGGTTCTATATAACACACTGCCAAGCACCTGATGACAATATGGCGTACACTACTTCAACAATAACATGGACTGCATTTCAATTGCTGGACCAGGCTAGGACTGCTGTGAACCTTTTCTATTGCTATCCAGTCTTGTGCTGGATCGATACCCAGGGGGGCCACAACAGAGAGTGACAACGGACTGGAACGCCAAGACACGGCCGGATACCCCGCCAGATGGAGACACCGTTTGTACGGTTGGTCTTCAGAGGGCTGGTAGCAGTTCCCGCGTCCGTCCACATTCGGTACAACCTTTCTGAACCAGATTTGTGGGTGTTGGGGCGTGATGTATGGTAGATTCACTGCAATATGGCAATGCACCATCTGGATCAAGATGCAATGGCCATATACCACGTAGAGTAATGGACACATGGCAAACTATAATGAGGATCAAGATGTCATGGTCATATGCCATTTGCGGATCAAGATCAGATTGTAATAATATGTAGTCCCATATGAATCATGTTTTCAGTGGTTACTTATCTGGATCAAGAGGCCATGGTCCTCTGTGGATCTAAATCAGATAGGGGTATATATTCTGGTTCAAAGAGTCTTGGCCTTATATTATTACGATATATATATTTCAGATCAAAACGATCACAGCCTTATCACGTGACACACGGTCGTACATAAATATACGATCTGAATCATTTGAATCAGGTTCGAATCCGCTCAAAATTCCGGCTCCACGCAGCGTACTTGGATTTCGAACCTTTTCCTACATCAACAACGTCATGTTTCATCGGCAATAATTTACACAAATTTACATATATGGATATTCCCTATCATAGCATTTACACCCGGAATAACTGATCGAATCACAAAGCTAATATATAATCCCTACTTCCACCCGGATGTATGAATAAATGAGTGGATGAATCGATGAATAATTCTAGATCGACGCCTTCTGGACAGTTGAGGTTTTCTGGATCCAGCATCGGGCGTTCTGGAACTTGCGAGATCTTCCAGATCCAGTCGACACCTTCCGGATCCAGTCAGTCGACACCTTCCGGATCCAGTCGACACCTTCTGGATCCAGTCGACACCTTCCAGATCCAGTCGATGCCTTTTGGATCCTGTCGACGCCCGCTGGACCTAGTCGAGGCCCTCGGGATCAATCGCCGTTAGTCATGAGCATGTCGTCTCCCACGTCTTCCTCCTTGAGGTCCGTCTCGTTGATGACTTCCGCCTGCAGCGTCTCCTGCATGGACAGGATGTCCTTGGGGTTCAGGCGGGGCATCTCGATCTGCTCGGGGAAGACCCAGGGCTTCCACTGGGGCTGGTTCTTGGCCTTCCACACTTCGTAGTCTTTACTCGCCTTGTGCAACTTCTTCATGATCTGAGGATGAACAGTGAGCACCATGAGGCCACGGCACGGTGGCTTAACAATACACGACATTCATCCACTAATCTGTGACAAAAAGCGTCAATGGCGCGAAGAGTTTTGGGAATATTTTTTTTGGTTTTTAAGTTGTTTTACTACGGGGATAATTGCACCATCTTACCTCAGGAGAATGGCATAGTAATAGACTTGTCTAAGTCACAGGTCTTATTGTTTACATAAATGACAGTATAACCGAACAAATAATACCCAGAATGCAAAGCACGTGCAGTAATTTGTCCAGTTCTCTATGAGGACAGCCTGACAGTTTATATCACAAAGAATGGTGCTTTAGGACATAGAGACGAGCTCCAGACAACGATTCATGTAAAGTTGGGAGTGTCAAGTGTCAAATAGCAGCAACATCCAGTGTCCGAATAACACGTTCAAATGCACTTAAAACTTAAGATCATTGCGTTTTACGACTCACCTTGGGCGCTAAAATGTGGGACGCCTTATTTACAAGCCACACGGGCAGTTTGCCTGGAACAGACACGACAATAAAACATGAGGAATTTCGCATAACCCACTTTTGATCACCTCACAAAAGAGTAACTAGACGATAAAAGCAAGGCCACGCGACATTACCACAAACTTGCAATATTTTCTGTTCTTCTCCGACGTCAGCACGAACCGTCGATTTCGTATAGCTCACGTACTACTCGCGCCATCTCTTTGCCACATAGATCGACGTGGACAAAGAAAGATGGACGATTAATCTCATACGTTAATGTAATACTGACATCTTAATGTGTATCGTTGTGTCTACAAGTGTCTTTCGCCGCCTTCTGTCCTCTTCCTATACGCCTCGAGCGTCCTAATACATTACAAATGTGGAGCAAGGTTAAACGACCCAGTCTTATCTCACATGTTACTATGGAGATGGTGCTGGTAATGCCGCACATGTCACAATGCAGACGGCGCCGCGCACTCACCCTTGGGGTCTGACTGTGTGACGTAGGTAATGCTGCACCCAGGTAAGTCAGGCTTCTGCGGGGTGTCGGGACAAATCAAGTAGCCAGTGATGTAGGAGATTCCACGCACAAAGTTCTTCTTTACCGGTACAGTCTGGCAAACGTAAAAAGCAATACACGTATACATATTCACATGGTTGATTCACAAGGCCAAAGCAAATGGATACACATATCATACAATTAATGTTGTACTCTTTGTTGCTAAAATTAATAAAAACATATTTCCCATTTTTTTTCCAAGATGAAGGAAGAAGCAAGAATTTAGTTGCAATGATGAGAGACCAATAAACTTCCATGGGTATTTAATATTGGCACACAAAGTCCGTTGACCATCGTACGAGAAAACCTCTTTTCAATAAAATTCATCGTAGTGCACCTTAAGGGACAGTCACTTTTTTATGTTCATAACATGCTCGTCAATCCAGCTCATGAGGTCATACACTCACCGAATGGCTGACCATGAGGTCATACACTCACCGAATGGTTGACTACGAGGTCATACACTCACCGAACGTTTGACTATGATGTCATACACTCAACGAATGATTGACGGAATGGCTGACTATGAGGTCATACACTAACCGAATGGCTGACCATGAGGTCATACACTCACCGAATGGTTGACGGAATGGTTGACGATGAGAAACTCGGTACCCGTGTCCAACCACGAGCGCTGAGTTACGAAATCCCGGTTCTTCATAGGCTTCGGACATTTTACTGTAAAACATAAACAAGGATAACTCGATTACCTATCAGTAATATTACCATTTGGTAACGCCAACAGTCACTGTAAACACACCGGGGAGTGCCAATGGGGATGTAGCGTTGGTGATAACGCCCTGAGAAACCTATGCGGGGTGCGTTATGACCATACGGCAGAGCCACGGGGGGGTTCTCTCTTTATGCTGAGTTACTGATTCACATTCAACATCATACTTTTGAGCAAGAACCAATACAAACACAAATGCATGATAACTTTACTTAAACAATTCTCGCTGAGGGGACTCCCATTAAAACTGAACAGGTCGCTAGCATAGGAGCTACACACAAAAAAAGCACACAAAAAAACACGCCTCGTCCCAAAGATAAAAAGAACAGTTTTGCCGGGAAATTAATAAAAGATTAACATATCACTCTTAACACTGGTTACAACCAGCCAATAACACAGTGGTCTTTTCTGTTTCATGCACAACGCATTCGCTCAATATGATATTGAACTGTGAACCTAGCGTTAGTCATATTGATAGCTATAACAGTTGCGTAAGACGTATATATATATGAAGTCAATTGTTGTATTTGTATCAACGGGCGTCGTGCCAGAGATAGGCACATGGGTGGGATCACACACCACTTTCTTGCGCCCACACCCTTCACTCCGCTAACAAATAATGCAATGTCACCGACAGAGTTTAAGTTTGACATTTACATGTTGACTGAGTATACGCCATCAATAAAACCAGTAAGTGACTATTTGCACAGAAGTTTAGAGTATATTTCAGTCACAAGCTACTGCTATTAACAACCGCGACTTGTCTGCCTGGTATTGACAGTTTTGCCCACATCGATCCCAGTTTACCAAGGTATCACACACTGCACACTGGCAAAACCCATCAATCCAGTGTATAACTTGTCCAAGCTATAAAAAAGTCTTAATCAAATCCGTTTATGGATTGAGATGCACATAAACTTTAAGTATTTTTATACATGGTCTGACTGGAAACATCATAACGGTGTGTCGTCCAGGTTTATATTGATACCACTTTCATTGCCAGCAATACCAGGTAGACAAGTCTCATGGACTGCCTCATAACCTAATAGGTTATCATCATATACCGTGTAAGGCGATGTATCAACAACAGAAACAACTTCCAAAATAGCTTAGTGGGCTGACTGAAGTTACTTGTTGAATCTCGCGACAGGTTGTATGTAACTGCTTAATACTATTCTTCGTTGTATCACAGTGACTATTAGTATAGGTAACGTTATATTTAATATTAAGTACTAGTATATATCCCCAGAGACGGGGCGCACCACACTAATCAGATATAAAGGAAGGTCAGTGTTCGGGGACACTAGAGATTCCCACGATGTCCGCATGCGCTGGACACCGACCTTGTGCGTCGTCGGTGCCAGGGCAGGTGATAAATTACACAATAACCAGGCGACCCCCCTCACCAGTGGGAATGTGGCCGTGGGTCGAGGCGACGCGGGGGTGGACACGGAGTGGGCGGGGGATAGGGGGGGGGGGAGGAGAGGGGGGCAGTGTGGCGGACAGTGTGGTGGAGAGGGTGGAGGACAGGGTGGAGGACAGGGTGGTGGACAGGGTGCAGGACAGGGTGGTGGACAGGGTGCAGGACAGGGTGGCGGGTAGGGTGGTGGACAGGGTGTTGGACAGGGTGGAGGACAGGGTAGAGGACAAGGCGGAAGACAGGGTGGTGGGCAGGGTGGAGGAGGGTAGATAACAGGGAGGAAGACAGGGTGGTGGACAGGGTGGAGGAGGGAAGATAACAGGGAGGAAGACAGGGTGGTGGATAGGGTGGTGGACAGGTAGAGAACAGGGTGGTGGACAGGGTGGAGAACAGGGTAGAGGACAGGGTGGTGGACAGGGTAGAGGACAGGGTAGAGGACAGGGCGGAAGACAGGGCGGTGGACAGGGTGGAGGACAGGGCGGAAGACAGGGTGGAGGAGGGTAGATAACAGGGAGGAAGACAGGGTGGTGGACAGGGTGGAGGAGGGTAGATAACAGGGAGGAAGACAGGGTGGTGGACAGGGTGGTGGACAGGTAGAGGACAGGGTGGTGGACAGGGTGGAGAACAGGGTAGAGGACAGGGTGGTGGACAGGGTGGAGGACAGGGTAGAGGACAGGGCGGTGGACAGGGCGGTGGACAGGGTGGAGGACAGGGCGGAAGACAGGGCGGTGGACAGGGTAGAGGACAGGGCGGAATACAGGGTGGTGGACAGGGTGGAGGAGGGTAGATAACAGGGAGGAAGACAGGGTGGTGGACAGGGTGGAGGAGGGTAGATAACAGGGAGGAAGACAGGGTGGTGGATAGGGTGGTGGACAGGTAGAGGACAGGGTGGTGGACAGGGTGGAGAACAGGGTAGAGGACAGGGTGGTGGACAGGGTGGCGAACAGGGTGGAGGGTAGGGTGGTGGACAGGGTAGAGGACAGGGTGGAGGACAGGGCGGATAACTGGGTGGTGGACAGGGTGGAGGAGGGTAGATAACAGGGAGGAAGACAGGGTGGTGGATAGGGTGGTGGACAGGGTAGTGGACAGGGTGGTGGACAGGGTGGAGAACAGGGTAGAGGACAGGGTGGTGGACAGGGTGGCGGACAGGGTGGTGGACAGAATGGTGGACAGGGTGCATGACAGGGTGGTGGACAGGGTGAAGGGCAGGGTGCAGGAAAGGGCGGTGGAGAGGGTGCAGGACAGGGTGCAGGACGGTGGAGGACAGGGTGGTGGAGAGGGTAGTGGACAGGGTGGAGGACAGGGTGGAGGACAGGGTAGAAGACAGGGTGGTGGACAGGGTGGAGGACAGGGTGGAGGACAGGGTAATTTACCCATAAACCACTGTATATAAATCTTGTTTATCATACCATAAACATCAACAACGTCGCATACTGAAGCCACTGGTCGTGAACATGGAGGGAGAACGTCTTATTCTGGGATATCCACACTACATAAGTTTCGTCAGCAGAGAGCACTGATAGTCTAGATGTTTCTAGCGCGTAATTGATACTGATGATTGGGAACTTTCGAAGAGCGAAAACATCGCAGCGACTGAACCCTCACCACGGGGATTGGGATCACGTGGTCCACTGCTGTCGAGATAGCCGGGGTTTTTTCGTGACGTGTTGTTTGGTTTGTCCTCATGACCAGCAGACAGGTCTCAAGCACCCATAAACAGTGCAACCCAGTGAGTGTAACCCTCTTCAACCGGTGTCATGACGTAAACAGCTTTGTTTGTCAGCGCGTAACCCCGTGCGGCGCGTAACCCCGTGCGACACGTAACCCCGTGCGACACGTAACCCCGTGCGACACGTAACCCCGTGCGACACGTAACCCCGTGCGGCGCGAAAACCGGCATAAAACTCGTGAGACACGTAAACATTATTTGCGACGCGTAACTTCGCTAGATCACTTTTTAGCACACGAAGGCTGCATTAGGTCAAAGAAACCTCCGACACTATATAATGGCAGTGGATGAACTATACCTACTCGGCCCCGGCCGTTTCTAAGACCAACTGGGCGTAAGGATGCTCCGCACCACCTACCACGCAACGCACTGCCCCTTGCAGCCAGGCACCCCGTGACGGAGCGTTAAATGTAAGCCCCCTCATCCCCACCCGCCCTACCTCCAAACTATTCCATCTGAAGCCCCCGGGTCGACATTGCCTTGATAGTCTAGGTGTTTCTAACGGGTAATTTTTTACCGCATTACAATGCGCCGTGTCCACATTGTGATTACCTACGTAGCGCCAGTTTGCGCCATTTGGCTCCGGTTACACGGCATCTAAGACTATCTGGCCACATATGGGTCACTGGGTTAAGAAATCTTTGGGCATAATTCAATGAATAC
This sequence comes from Arenicola marina, assembly GCA_964019135.1. Lineage (NCBI taxonomy): Eukaryota > Metazoa > Annelida > Polychaeta > Arenicolidae > Arenicola > Arenicola marina. The sequence goes on along the minus strand of OZ025260.1, from coordinate 18,118,251 downwards.
AAGACTCTATCAAAGTCATCTGCTGTAAACTAGTAGCCTACAAAACGCGGTACTGTTGATCTAATGTTAGTTAACCCGGGAGAAGATTAGGCCGGTCACGGTCTCAACGCAAGGATAGGTCTCCTTCGCGACTGACTGCCTGGTTCCCCGCCTGTTTCGTGACTGACTGCCTGGTTCCCCGTGTCGGTTTCGTGAGTGACTGCTTGGTTCCTGGCGTCGGTTTCGTGACTGGTTCCCCAGGAAAAGCGAAGGGTTGCGGGGCAATAAACAAAGCCATGTGATAAAAACCACGTGGTAACATCTCGTGCTGCGCTCAAGTGCTATGGAGTGTGGTCAAGTGTTGGTTGGTTGTAGATTCACTTTTTATCACATCGCGTCAATGGGAGAAGGAAGAAAGAGTGAAGCCATGTCCCCGCGGGTAACCCCCTACTCTTTGCGAAGAAGGACAAGGGATCTTTATCCAGCGAACAAACAGACATGGCCACAGCGGGGCTCGAAACAACGATCCACGTGCCATTATGCTCTCAGGTGAGAAAGGACTGTTGGATGAATAGCATCATGCTATGGGGTTTTAACATACGTTTTTTCCCCTTTTAGCGCTGCTCAAGCATTGCGGAGAGAAAGGTGGCCCACAACTGTCCACAGGATCCTCAACAGCACTTAGATCTAGTATAACCAGGTGACTGGTGAGCGGTGATTAGTACAAAGGAGTCAAGCGAGTCGACGTTTACTGAACGATGAACGCAAGGAGTCTCGCCCACGTGAGTCATCCAATCTCACGGGATATCTACCGAGACTCGAGTCTCACATCAAACAACGACAATATCAGGACACAAACAGTCTACATAGGAAACCTTTGTGGTAATATATAAGAGGCCGTGGGTCCATGAGTTCATATCCTGTACCAACAAGTAAACAATGCAGAAACGAAGTTCACCAGTCGATGGAGACAATATGTCACCTGTTGCTATCGCGGAGGCAATGTCAGTTTTGGAAAAAAGAGGGGGGGGGGGGGGATCGTGCGAGCATCCATCATGACGATACGTCGTGGTAGTTATATTGAAAAAAACATCTCTTGTTTGGTTGGCTTGAGACGAATGCTTTAACCGGCATGATTATATTTGGTTAAGAGGAAAAATCAATATACAATACCATTCTTCTTTGGGGTCTTTGGGGTTTCTTAGCACAAGTTTAGACATTTTCACACGTGTGGTTCGACCCAGACACTTGATGGCTTGCGCGGTACTAACTAAGACACGGTATGTCCCGGAGAAAGATATCCGTGACGAATGGCAGAAATTACCGGTATCACGATACTATATTACTACGGTATGACAATTAAATATTCGCGCCACACTTGGGCAAAAGAAAACCACGGGGCAATGAAATGGGTTTGGAGGAAATAGGCTCAAGATTTGGGTCACAGGGCGCGAACCCGCGCCCGGTTGATCTGCAGCTTAGACTGCTTGCCAAGTGAGTTGGGGAGGTTCCCTACTACGACACAGAGCCTGTTGAATCATCGAAGGAGCTTGTCCAAGCATCATCTTAGTCCCAGGGGTATTCAGCCGCTTTTGTGTACACAATGGCTAAACTGGGAACCTCCCGGGACGCTGAAAAGATGAATGGATGAAATATGCCTCCGATTAGGTACCCGGGTCCAGGACCATCTGCGGGACTAGTGGCGGATTTCACGAACGCTGTTTAGCACACTACGAGTCAAGCCTAGTCGGGTAAACTCACCATGTAAAGAATGGGCGATTTTAGTCCCCTAAGTCGAATCTGGCTAAACTATATACGTGAAATACGCCACAGGGATGCCCCCTCCCAGCGCCTGAGGACGTGGGAATGTGAACCACGCTACCTTGCGCACCAATGATGACTTAACCTTGACCGCATGGGATCCTTCAGCTGTTCAAGCAGCCACTTGGGGGAGATCGGTTGTACTTAACGAGTAGCCTTCATGCCCAGATCGATTAGCGTGGGCATCAACCGATCAGGAGGTTTTTTTCGTCTAGATTACGTGGTCGTGGTTTAATTACGCGAACCACATGTATATTGACCAGGTGATAGCGACTCGTTCCTGTACGATAAACCACACCGTTGTTCTCGGGTTTCCATAAGAGGTAACCGTTGGCAAAACTACCATCTTTCCATAATAACTGGCCATTGCTAAACATCCCGGAGGGCCGCCCCGATAACTCAGTGGGTTAGAGCGCTCAATGCTAGAAAGTTCGCATTGAGCGCTCTGGCCACCTGAGAGACTAACGGCACGCGGATCGATGGTTTGAGCCCAGCTGTGGTCATGTTTGTGTGGTCGCCAGAGAAACATCCCATGTCATTCTTCGCAAAGAGTAGGGGGTTACCCCGGAGACATGGCTCAACTCTCCCTTCCTTCTTCTATTGACGCGACAAGACCAGAATTGGTTAAAGTGTTCTGAATATATAACCAACCAACCAAACATGTCGGGTTTCTATAAGAGATGTCCGCTGCCAAACATCCCAGGTTTCCATAAGAGATGTTCCTCAACATAATGAACCATTCTGCAGGCGTATGCTGAACCACTGAGAGGGTGATATGGTTACGATACAGTAACGGTGTGAATATATGCTAAAATCTGGCGTAGACAACGCCATGCGTGTGAGACACATCAAAAACGAACTACAGCTTTTGGGCACAAAATGGGCCACGGGATCTGTTGGGAAAATGAGATAAAGTAAACCCGGGCCCATTAGTCTGGAAGATCGAAGGTCCCGTTATACAGCACTGGGCAGCAATCAGCGCCATTAATATGTACTCGAGTTCAAATTTATTGTACCGCAATTCAGCTCAGTTTTTTTGTGCCACATAACGATATAAATTTAAGGATCAACGCATGATATATTTCTCCCGCTCATATCATGGCGTCTCGTGGTGACTAAATTAATTATCGATAGTAATTACAAAATTTCACCTTATTCAACCGCAATTAAGGGAACCATGTAATATGTTACGTGGATTTATATAAGTACCAGTATTGCGTGCGGTACCGTAGGAGTATACTAGGTGCGAATGCCACGTGCTTCAGGGATTCGCGTAGTCACAGTTCAAAGGTCACGCTTTCCGGCCATTCAACGTCGACACCGTTAGGCTTCCATTCATAACCGATAGCAAAGTGGCCAGCGAAGCAATCATGGATAGGAAAGATCTCCCGTTACATTGATGCCCTCGTACACCTCAAGGACACCCCCCTTTACACGTTATACAACACCCAGCCGGCTTTCTTTTAACAAGTTCCTTTTAGTTCTTGCCCGTTAAATACCATATACGTTGTTAAATAATGCTATTAGTTATTTCCTGATTAGGTGTTCATATACTGTGTACATAGCGTTACATCTACATATGGCTAACTTGAGATATCGCAGGGCGAATTGACCATGCGACATGTGCTCGTTTTATCGTTGAGGTCGCCACCCATTGCTCCTTCAGGTAAATCCACCACGCCACCCGCTGAGTTCAGCTCAAGAACATTCCACTGATTCTAAATAAAGCCTGTCTTATAGTAATTCGGCCACTTCGCCCAAAATCAATAAGCGGGTATTTGGGACGGTCTGTTCTTGCATGACATGGGAAGATTGCGGGGTAGGTGGCGTGGTTGTGAAGGCGGTGTATAGGCCTGATTTGGTCCGTATTGCTAAGGTAAACAATCATGGCCCAAGCAGCCAGATGATATGCCCGAACACGCGGTTATAGTCAGGGCACAGTTAATACACGGAGGACAAGTCTCAACAGCCCTACACACACACACATATATATATATATATATATATATATATATATATACATAAAAACTACAACAAAATATACCAGATACTCTGTATGAGGCAAGTTGTTTGTTGTTGCCCCGGGAGCACACAATATTTGGAGTAAGGCGGACAGCCATGGTTACACGGCCAGCGAGCGCCATTAGACCGAGTAACACTGTCAGTGTGCCACAGACACCCACCCCACAGCGTTCATGCACCCCCCCCTCCCCAACCCCAGGGCGGACTATCGTCAACGGCAGTTATTACATTGCGACAGATATATCAGGGCGCATTAGAGCGAGGAGATTATAAAACGGTGTGGGTGTCATGTGTGTACGCGTGGTGGGTCGGAGGTGGGGGGGGGGGGGGAGGGGGGGGGCTACCTTCAAAGGCTTACACACTGGAAGCCAAGATACGACATGGAAACTAAAACGACTGTCTAGATGGGGCAAAAAATGGTCCGCCAGCAATCAGTCAATAAAACACACCCAGTCGTCATATCTATCAGATCTGTTTGCGCACTTGAACTCTGAGCTGTGTGCTGGTCGAGTTGAATAAGTTATAACACAGTATTGCGGGATATCCTCCCACCTATACGTACCAAACAGACCAGTCATTCAGTATACTGGAGAACATTTGCCTGTTGAGGCATGCGTCGGTCCGAAGTAGAGTTTATAGTATGTTTTTGCTTGGTTTAAAATACGCAGCTTTAACGTCTGTAGGTTATATCGCGACATTGGTTCAAGGTCAGGAGAAGCGATGTCTGGGATAGGCCCATCCTCTTGTCGAAGAAAGAGCTGAAATCTTTACCCCTGCTTGGGTCGTTTTCTTTGTCCGCAAAACAAAGTAGATAGCAAGTGGGAGTAATAAGTAAGCAATGCTGGACGCATGGCTTATTCAAACATTAACGGACAACCGAACATTCTGCCGGAACAAATCTTCGTGACTTCAGTAGCATGATTTGCTCCATACTGAGACAAGTTCTATACCTTCTCGTTATACAAGAAGGGTTTAAAATGATTTCCATTTAAAAGATTAATGACAGGAAAAATTGCTATATGAGCAACTATAAGTCAATGTGTGGGGCCACATATACTGTACACCACGATAGATGGCCAACGATCTGGTGAGAGACACACGATCAGTGGTCAGACATGCTGGTTTCGATTAAGCTCAAGCAATGAAAGACAGAAATCCATATAATTCATTGATAAACTATAAAATATTTTTTCTAGTTGCCGTTTCACTGAGTAGTTGACAGAACATGGGATTTGTTGCGCTCACCAAGCTCACACTCTCATAAAAGCGATGAAGGCTTAGTAACTGCTAATCGCTTGGTGCACTCTTCCTCATCATCGTTAATGTCGTACAGATAGCCCAGAGAACTATCCCAACGGTACAGTTATATTATCATGACAATATCCAGCATTAAGACGCTGTCAGAAAAAAGTCTTTGGCTTCTAGAAAACCTGATCAGCGAGCTAACGTCATAAAAAAATAATTGCCGGATCGACTGCAAAAATAAGCATTATCAGCCATTCACGAGATATTGTTGCACAACGACGTCCGTTCCCCTGCTATGCCATACATCTGGCAATAAACTAAGCCCCATATTTGCAAGCGACGTTCGTGATTTAGTTCGATGAATCGACAAGTTGGGCGAGTGGCGACACGCCAATATTTCGCTTGGAGATAACGATCCAGTCTGAGTGACAGATGCAGCTCGAGGAGGGTTCACCCTGCCTTCAGAAAAAAACATCGAGACTACAGCGTCAATGGCTCAGAGCGCCGTTAGCACCTGATAACCGCTCTTAGGAGGGTTAAAGAAGGCTCCACGCTCATTCCCAGAGGGCTGTTATCGTACTTTGACCGCTGACGCACTAATGACGGATACCAATTGTATGTGGCGCCCAGTCATCACGCCAGGTGACGCGCCAAGCAGCAGACGAGAGATCATGATGCATGGACATAAGAACTCCTCACCGCGGATAATACCAGCTTAAAAAACACGTGACTCCTACGAGTCGGGCAACGGTCACCGCGTGTCGTCAAGGAGACCCCAGATGCACCTCTCGCAAGGGCATAAGATAACCGCATGGGGCGGACTACGTGGCAGAGAACAAGTCAAACGCCGACCAGCTACAAACAGACGGAAAACAATCAATAAAGTCACATGCAGTGCGATCCCTCATTAACATGCTTACCGGTAAACAAAAATCGTGTGCATGGGCAAACACGCAAATCGTGAGTTTTTAACTCACTGAAGCAAACAAACGGGCACATAGCATGGCCTGATATCACGGGTAAATTGGCGTTACACCTCCTATTAACTCAAACGTCAAGGGGGAAAGGATTAGCTTGAGCAATGCTATTCAAATACGTGCAGCCACACGCATGGGGACGTCTAACTAGGGTAAAATCAGGCTCCACATCGCCGCAATATGTTGTACCTTTATACTCATAAATTACAGTACAGTTAGATATGGGTTGCTAACTGCAATGGCACCTGGCTAAGTTATGAAGACAACTTATGTCACGTCCTATCAACTTGATCGTGGGGGTGATAAACAGGACATAGAATGTATCTCCCCTCATCTCCCCCCCCCTTCCCCACACACACACACTGGGTAGCCTCTTTACCCTATAACAAGGAATACATTTCGAACGCACCACGTTGACAGCTGGTGATTTATTCCATTTAATCACGTCAATTAAAACGGGACCTTTATAAGCAGACCTTTCCGGCAATGCAAGGTGGAGAAACGCGAGCAGTACTTACATGCATAGTAGCCAATATCATTGTTGGGATTCAAGCAGCATATTTCGTATCCCTCTATCATATGCTGGTCCCACGTCTTCCTGTAGAGCGGGTCATGCAGGACGTCATACACAGTGGAGGCAGCCGTGTCCTTGAAAGAGGCCTTCACCTACGACAAACCAAACCATCAAAATAGTTGGAGGATATATACCCACATAAGTTGATAACATGAGAGCTGATGAAATCACATGGAGAGATAATGTATAACATAGGCAATCATATTTGTTTAACACTGTACAGCAGGGTGATAAATGGGTTGGAACCATCGGGGCTGGACACATATAGTGGGTTGAGACTATTGTGGACAACGAGTACCTTCAGTTAACAATTTTTTTGATCATTAAAAAAACAGGATTGCCAAAAATATTTTTGGCATTGCTTGTGATAAAGGACGTGAAAGGACCAATGTATCTATCCCTCTCTTTCCATCTTTGTATTGCGATAATTGGTGATTGAGGTCGCCATGGTGACGCTGTTGACCACAGATAACTGATCCGGATGAAAAGAGCGTCTGTCAGTGTTATCTTCGCTTGTGGTGTTGTTGTACCGTTATCAGGTAGATATCACTAAGGGTGACACTGCTACAGAGAGGGGCACTTAGGGGCGCGACAAACACTTCAAAATAAATGGAACGCTGCGACCTTGGCAGATGGCACACCTGAGACTCAACACAGGTATCCAAGCAGGGAACGATCAGGGAAAGTTAAGTGCGGTTTGTATGGAGTAAAAACATGCAGGGTGGGGGGGATATGGGGAGGAGATTCGGAAAACAATTGGTCGAGCCGAAAAATCCGTGGGAGAACAAGGTGGCGAACGTATAAGGGAAACCATCTCTGATGTTTCTCTGCTAAGGCCATGAGATCCTTGTCCTGCAAATACATTGCCATAACCCCTCTCCACCAAATTCCACATACTGCTAACACATTGCCCACTGGGAATACCTAAATATGTGTCCTGTTGTGGGAGATATGATTTGATAAAAGGTGCATCTCAACCCCAAACAACCTTTGTCTGATAGATCAAACTATACAGAACTTTCAAGTGTTTTTCAATTAACATCAAAATAAAACAGACTCACACAAGAGGCTCCAAGTCAGTCATACTGAATTTAAACATGTAACAATACCTGTAATGAATGCATCAAACAATTGAACAATGGGTTGGCATAAATATGTTGCCTTAAGATACATGCAGTGTCACAAAATGTGACATTGATGTTGGAGACGGTTGCAAAGAGGGTTATAACAGAGCAGTATAATCAATGTTGAAAAATGGTACAAAATAGCTGTAGCACTGGTGCTGAGTGTTGCAATAAGGTTGCAACACTGATGCTGGAGAGTTTTTCAACAGGGGTGTGATACAGATGTTACAGAGCGATTGAGGAGCTACAAATAGGTTGTCACCCTGATGTTGGTGAGTGTTTCAACAGAGTTGCAGCACATATAATGGTGGGAGTTACTAACATGTGCTCACCCTGATGTGGATGAGTTTCAAAACGGTGGTAGCACAGAAGTTTGAATATGGTCGAAAGGGGTGGAGCAGAGATGGTGGTGAGTGCTAGAAAAGGGTTGTAGCAAAGGCATTGATGAGTGTTAGAACAGGGTTGGAGCAGAGGTGTTGGGGAGTGTTAGAACAGGGTTGTAGCAGAGGTGTTGGTGAATGTTAGAACAGGGTCGTAGCAGAGGTATCGGTGAGTGTTAGAACAGGGTTATAGCAAAGGTGTTGGGGAGTGTGAGAACAGGGTGGTAGCAGAGGTCTTGGTGTGTGTTAGAACCGAATTGTTGTAGAGGTATCGGTAAATGTTAGAACAGGGTAATAGCAGAGGTGTTGGGGAGTGCTAGAACCTGGTTGTAGCATAGGTACTTGTGAAGTTACAACAGGGTTTTAGCAGATATTGGTGAGTGTTAGAACCTGGTTGTATTATAGGTACTGGTGAATGTTAAAACAGGGTAGTCACCCTGATGTTGGTGAATATTATAACAGGGTTCCAACAAGATGTTGGAGAGTGCCAAAGGGTTGATACAATATAATAATCAATAGACATTAAATAGAGATAGAGGTAATTTTTGATATATCAATAATGTCAAATGAAACATTGGCATTTTAGGCCAATTTTATAGAGAAAGCCTAACTTTCACTATACAACAAATCATGCTGTACACTATTCATACAGAACTCTATCATAAGATTTAAAGATGGTGAACAATTTCTTATTAAAATATATAATCTACTTGATCACCAGATATGATGAGAATGCTTGAAAAATTATATATAGAAATTAACAGGTTATGTGATTATATCATATGAATAAAGTTACTTTGATAGGTATGCTCTTGAACAGTCTGACAGCATGATACAAGGTCAAAGAAGGCAGGCAACAAGCAAGTTTCTTGTATATAAAGCAAAGTAGACTTGTAGTATTTCTGGTCCCAGGCCCGAATGGACGCCGAAAGTTCTACCCGCCTGGCTAGAACCCAGGCGGGTTTCGAACCGGGGACCTTTCGCATCTCAGACGAACACCTTACATGTTAGGCCAAAGGGAAATTCCCATTTGGCCCGAGGCACTTGGTGTCTTTCATCCACCGGGCCTGGGCCAAGATATCACACTCCACCCTTTCCCCAATGGACTGCGACCTCGCAGTAACCGCCACCATGCGCCACGCCGTAACCCGGACGCTGGCCTTATCATGTGGCTCCGGGTGGCTCCGACAACCCAGGTTCATCACCATCGGCACCAAATGTAGTATTTCTGGTCCCAGGCCCGAATGGATGCCAAAAGTTCTACCCGCCTGGCTAGAACTTTCTACCCAGGCGGGTTTCGAACCGGGGACCTTTCGCATCTCGAGCGAACACCTTACACGTTAGGCCAAAGGGAAATTCCCATTTGGCCTGAGGCGCTTGGTGTCTTTCATCCACCGGGCCTGGGCCGAGATATCACAGACTTTGCCAAAGTGCAACTTTCTCAGCTGGTATGTGCATGGGCTCTAATCTTACAAAGTTATTGGTACTTGATTTGGTAACAATTTGGGGGTCCCAGAGGTACCTCCTTATAAATTTTACTATGCACTGTAAATTCCTAAGATGGATGCAACTTATACACCAGTGCAATTATATACAGCTCAAGTCTAAATATTTCTCAAAATCAGCTGGTGCAACGTAAATTATCTGGAAATTAAACTCTATAAGTGGTCTAAGCTGAATTATCAGCAGCTCATCCTAGGTCACTATGGCCAATCTGTTTCCTTCTGATATCCCATAATAGGAGGTTTTGCCGATCGCATGGTTATGAGCAAGCTGTTTCATTATATTCTCTGCCATGGGAAGGTTTTGCCATACTACCAAGGGCCCGGATATTTTGTCTGAAGTAATTTACATCGGCGCCGAGGAAAAATGTAGTGCCGATGTAGCAGGGGGAGGCTTCCACAAAAAATCTGTCACATTATTATCAAAGATCCTACCTCAGAGAAACAGAAAATGTTAAGTCCAATGAATTTGGTATCCGAATAAGTGTGTTATGACGTATAAACCGTTCCTGTTGGCAGCCTCAGCTCAAATGGCTGCCTCCTCGGCATGCCGTAATCTCGCCAGGTGCGGGGGGGGGGGGGGGGTGCATATGTGTGCGGTCGCGTGCAACGGTGGGTGGCTCAGACGGCATGCAGGGGTGGGGGGGGGTACCTGCCGCAATGCTATGGCGACATGGTGCAATATAATGTATGTGATAGGTGGTTATTTCAAAAGTGTGTTAACTTGACGAAAGCTAAGATGGATAGGGATTTCTTTTGTTCGGCTTACTCATGATTAATCAAAATAAAACAAAATAAGATGCTTCATTTAACTTATACATTGTTGTTTGTGTCTGTTCTTTCACTTGCTCAGGTTTTTATTTTATTTCTATTAACTTCGCCGCGCGCCCTTATGCCTTTCGTACTATAAACACCAATCGACCTTAAGCCACCAGTCATAACAGCTTTTTCACACATAACAAGTTCACGCTCCCCGACACATTCTCATTAACAACGCGATACCCCAGCCCACACCACGCTTAATGGCTTCTTTCTAAATGAAACGGTAGCGAGACGCCTCCCCCGTCTCCTCTCCTCGGTCCTACTTGGTTCCTCGGACCAATGCCCAGTAACACCCCCACCCCTCTCCCCCGCCTCTTGACTTCGAAGTGCACCCCCCCACCCCTGCATGCCGTCTGAGCCACATTTTGTCTGAAGTAATTTACATCGGCGCCGAGGAAAAATGTAGTGCCGATGTAGCAGGGGGAGGCTTCCACAAAAAATCTGTCACATTATTATCAAAGATCCTACCTCAGAGAAACAGAAAATGTTAAGTCCAATGAATTTGGTATCCGAATAAGTGTGTTATGGCGTATAAACCGTTCCTGTTGGCAGCCTCAGCTCAAATGGCTGCCTCCTCGGCATGCCGTAATCTCGCCAGGTGCGGGGGGGGGGGGGGGGTGCATATGTGTGCGGTCGCGTGCAACGGTGGGTGGCTCAGACGGCATGCAGGGGTGGGGGGGGTACCTGCCGCAATGCTATGGCGACATGGTGCAATATAATGTATGTGATAGGTGGTTATTTCAAAAGTGTGTTAACTTGACGAAAGCTAAGATGGATAGGGATTTCTTTTGTTCGGCTTACTCATGATTAATCAAAATAAAACAAAATAAGATGCTTCATTTAACTTATACATTGTTGTTTGTGTCTGTTCTTTCACTTGCTCAGGTTTTTATTTTATTTCTATTAACTTCGCCGCGAGCCCTTATGCCTTTCGTACTATAAACACCAATCGACCTTAAGCCACCAGTCATAACAGCTTTTTCACACATAACAAGTTCACGCTCCCCGACACATTCTCATTAACAACGCGATACCCCAGCCCACACCACGCTTAATGGCTTCTTTCTAAATGAAACGGTAGCGAGACGCCTCCCCCGTCTCCTCTCCTCGGTCCTACTTGGTTCCTCGGACCAATGCCCAGTAACACCCCCACCCCTCTCCCCCGCCTCTTGACTTCGAAGTGCACCCCCCACCCCTGCATGCCGTCTGAGCCACATTTTGTCTGAAGTAATTTACATCGGCGCCGAGGAAAAATGTAGTGCCGATGTAGCAGGGGGATCCTCGGACCAATGCCCAGTAACACTTCGAAGTGCACCCCCCACCCCTGCATCATTTTTCCTCGGCGCCGATGTAAATTACCCCCCACCCCTGCATGCCGTCTGAGCCACCCACCGTTGCACGCGACCGCACACATATGCACCCCCCCCCACGGTCCGCGAGACTTCGCACCTGGCGAGATTACGGCATGCCGAGGAGGCAGCCATTTGAGCTGAGGCTGCCAACAGGAACGGTTTATACGCCATAACACACTTATTCGGATACCAAATTCATTGGACTTAACATTTTCTGTTTCTCTGAGATAGGATCTTTGATAATAATGTGACAGATTTTTTGTCGAAGCCTCCCCCTGCTACATCGGCGCTACATTTTTTCCTCAGCGCCGATGTAATTACTTCAGACAAAATATTCGGTCCCTACTACCAATAATGCCAAAACGGCTACCAACTACTCCATTTCGCCTTTTCTTACTCTGTTTCAGGAAACAGAGTCTGTTTCGTGGTTTACCTATACCGCCTAAATTATATATCTATAAATCTCTAAAAGCTTATAAAAACAAACAATAAAAAGTAATATCTGTATTTTATTCAATCATTTTATAATATCATAACTTGTCAATAAATTTTTTTTATACAAAGCTAGTTTTACTTAACAATTTTCCTATTTTACATTTCAAATGGTTTCAATATTTTACACAGTAGACATTTTGCCGTAACCAGTTTCCAAGGAGATTTAGTTAATTGACCGACAGATAAAACGCCTTATTACCAGTGTCTCAATGCAATATCTTTTTAATGCCGGTAATAGCGCCACATAATCGGTAGCCAGTCGCAGTCAAATATCCACTGCCAATATTTTATGTAAGGCCTAATCAGATTTGAGCACTCAGATTTGGCGTCTGCACCGGTATTCAGGAGAAAGTAACCACAGCCAGTCACTGTAATTAACCATTGAAGGCATGATTAGTGGTCACCACCAATAAAAATAGAAACATACAAAAAAGGGTACATTTGTAAAATCAGTTTATTGTATCTAAGGCAAGACTTACCTTGACAAGTTTGAAATCCGACACGTCGTTGAATTTTGTCCACACACTGACTCCATTTTTGTTTATTTCTTGTTTCCAATCATCGTTGCATGTACACATATGCTTTAACTTTTCGAAGTCAGCGTCCTCCGCCACTCTTACCTCACCGACTTGCATTTTGATTTATTTAATGCCGAATGTCAACTGAATATAAAACGAACACTAGATCTACTAGATCTATGCCTAACCTGCGCTCTCGAATCTGCGGGTTTGACAACTGCCACGGAAGTGTGTCCGCGGTCACGTGACGTATATAGACCTAATAACGGCTTATCTAACGACATCGACCAAAAATTACAAAAAAACATTTCATATAAAAAACAAATCCAACGTCCTAAATAAAACATACGTAAATAGTTGAAAATGGTTCAAAGTAATTAATCTGCAATAACAATATACATTAGATGACGTAAAATGTGCAACTCTGGCGTAAGCGTAACGCCCTCTGTCGGAAGATCGAGAATTTGCGTGTCAGTTCCCCCGGCGAGAGAGGTTTGAGTATCTTTTTCTTGTACGTTTCCTTTATGACGGAAGGATTGGGTCTCAAGACAGCGTGGGGCGGTCGGGGCGTTTTACCGCCAAAATCCGCTCGGTCGAGGGTTTTTTTTCGAAGTAGTAGAGCAGGGAAAGTTGTTGGAAATAACTGGCGTGGATTAGAATGAGCGAGCGAGTGTCCGGTTTGGAACAACAGCAGAAAGAATTAAAGAGTGCCACCGCTAGTGGTTGTTCCTTGTGCTTGTGCCCCCCAGGGGCGGATCTAGGGGAGGGGTTAACGGTGTTGCAACCCGCCCTCCACTTAGGAACTTGAGCATACACTGTAAAAGTCAGGCTTTCCGACGAAATACATAGGAGCGAGACATTTTTTAGATGAGACCCCCTCCCCCGGTTGTAAAAAAATTGGTGGACACACGTTTTCTTTTACATCCGCCCTGTCACATTGACCATTCTCCGGGTATGACTAGTTCGCCTCATCCCGGGCCGTTCCTTGTGCTTCATCCCCCCTAGCTGTCACCCTGATCATTCCCCGGGTATGACTCGTTCGCCTCATACCGGGTTGTCCCTTGTGCTTCATCCCCCGTCACCCTGGGCATTCTCCGCGTATGACTCGTTCGCCTCATACCGGGCCGCTCCTTGTGCTTCATCCCCCCTAGCTATCACCCTGGTCATTCTCCGGGTGTGACTCGTTCGTCTCATATAGGCCGTTCCTTGTGTTTCATCCACCCTGTCACCCTGGCCATTCTCCGGGTACGACTCGTTCGTCTCATCCCGGGTCGTTCCTTGTGCTTCATCCCCCCTGTCACCCTGACCATTCTCTGGGTAGGACTCGTGCGCCTCACCCACTATCCGGTTGTGACGCGATGCACCCCAACCAACCTTGCAACTTGCGTGTTTTATTTTCAGTTTTCTTCGTCGGTACAACATAAGCTTTTAGTTTTAAAGAATGTTTGGTATTCGGGACATGAGTAAAAGATGAGTGGGTTGATGTACATCTAGGTTGTCGTCGCTCAACTAAACGTACTTCCTCTTTTTTGAATATATATGGGCATGAATTATTCCATAAATGTTACGTTTGTGGCAAAGTCGTTTTGACGTTTGTGCCTGTTGTTTTGATGTTTGTGATCACGCAATTGTGATCTTTGTTGTCGTTTGTGACTGAAAGTGTTCTTGTGTTTGTGACTGAAAGTGTTTTGACCTTTGTGGCCGTTTTACCGTTTGTGGCGCACGATACACTTCCAATCCTGTAGCAGTCTGAGATTACCCCGGTCTGGGTTGTCTCTATACACAGTTTATACTTAGCATGTGGTTAACCGAGCACGACTGATACAATTCCAGCCCGCGGGTAGACGTCTAAGATTACCCAGGTCTGAATTTGTCTCTACGTACTTATAGCCTATACTGAGCATGGGGTAAAAATGAGCACGGTACAATTCCAGACCGCAGGTAGCGGTCTGAGATTCTCCCGGTCTGGGTTTGTCTCTACATAGCTTATATACTTGTCACGGGGGTTAATTAATTAATTGAGCACGGTACAATCTCCAGCTAGGGGCATAGGCGGGGACTTAAAGACCCACCGCATTACAGCTTAATTCACCCATTTCGCGCCATATCATTGAAATTCTGTCGATATTTATTGCTTTTATCATATAACTGTAAAACTTAGGCGTCGAATATATCCAATAGGGCATTATTAAAACTGTTCTGACAGCACCTTCACCGTGTTTGCGCCTCGTCAGGCTGACTAATTAACATACCGGAAATGACGTAGGCGGGGGTTGACTGTTGCACGGCCCCGTGTTGCAAGATGGCCGAGAGTGTATGGCGTGTCGACGACGAAGACAACAGTTTTGCTTCAGTGGGGACCGATGATGAAGATGAAAGGCAGGATATTTTCGATAATGAGGAGGAGGAGACTGCTGGGGAAATTAAACCGTACCGATTTGAGCCGGTAGCTGATGGCTTAGCTGACGGTGAGCCGACCGGTGAGCCGACCGACAACGCGGCCTCCGCCGTCGGAATGGTGACGGCGTCGGTGTGTAGAGCCGACAACACTGACTGGTACGCACTAAAGTCTAAGGCTAAATCACCAGTCATATAAATATGAATTGTAGGGGGCCTAGTGTAGTCTGAATATTCAGGCTAGGCCCAGTGCTGGTGTCCCAATTTTTTCCGACCGGGTGGCGTGGGGGTGGGGGGGGGTACTACCTACACCTTAGATCTCATTTTTCAGGTCATTGAAAAAAAAAGTTACTTTTGAGTGTGAGCAAATGTAATCCCTTATTATGTAGATCTAACTGGTTGATTGTCTGGATTATCAACCCTTTGCAGATTGGGTGGCCTTTTGAGGTTGTGAGTTCAAATCTCACCTGGGTTTCCAGATTCATCCAGCAGTCTACAGCAAAAGAAAGAGTAGATCTATATGATAATATATAGGACTATGACTGTGGCAGGCAGGGACTCAGCTGATGTGTGCCAGCCCCCAAAAGGCCTTTTGGTCACAATGACAAGAAGAAAAATGTAGTGCTTCCAAGTTCATATGATAACGAGAACTGCAGTTATTTGTTAAATTGTCAATTGTGACCTCACAATGCGATTTATATAACCAGGCTGGTTGATACCATGTTATTTGTATATATAACAAATATTGTATTTAGCTGCCAAAGTTTCAACAATTTGACAGGTAAACAAAATTCTGGCTAGGACTATTATAAATTATAAACACTAATAGCCAACTAGGTAATTTGACTGCATTGAACATTATACTTGGTGCAATAGTTGGTATACAGGGTAGAATAAAAAAAACAGAAGCAAAATAACATTACAATGAACTAGTGATGAAATGTCTTGTTTCCGCAGGTGCACATGTGGTTTATGTGAACCACGAGAAGAGGCAGACTGTGTGTGTTGCCGTGAGTTATCACAGGTTTTAAATAAGGCTGAAGATGCTGCTTGCATCACACTACACCCAGGATTCCAGCCAATCTGCTTGAACCCGTGGGTACTGCAGGTGGCCTACTTTGCCTATCGTCAGGCACATGGGGAATATGAGGGCGCCGTTCACAAGTAAGGGCATGTTAAAAGTTCCTTGTTCATTGAACCCCCAAATCAGATATTGCTTATGGATATGAATTAGTGTGCAATTTTCATTTCAATGAATAATTTTTGACAGTGTCCAAAACTAGCATGTAAAACGACCAGAAACAGGGCAATAGATCCTGAGACACAGAGTGAGGAACTGTTGTGAGGTCGATTGCTTTACCAAAATTATTCCATGTTAGGTCTTAATTCTTCATTATCACCAGATAAAGTCTAAATCGATAGCATCAACAAATGTAGAGAACAAAGTTTACATAGAACAATAAGAAGCCAAAATTATCTTTGAATAGGTTGATCGAGGTGATCAGTCTTTATCTTTCCCATATAGATTCCTTCTGTTTGCTATTGGAATCTCATGGATTGTTAGATTAGTATAATGTAATGAGTAATGAGACAACAATTGTTCTCTAGCATGATATGTGACGACCAGAGTTTTTCTAACATTCCCAACTGTAAGTTTATAGAAAACAATCTATATCTATAAACAATTGTTCTGTAGCATGATATATGTAGACCAATGCCTATGCTGGGAATTTTTCTAACATTTCCAACTGTAAGATTATAGAAAACAATATAATTATCAAGTTTTATAGAAAAAATCCTTTTATTCAGGGAATGTGACAAGGTTTCTGTCAATCTGAACTGCTGGTTTCTTATTCTAGTGGCTTCAAGTGTACACTATATGTAATTTTTTTTACAAAGTCGTTATGTATACATTTAGCACATATAATAAAGAAACCGGACAATAAGTTTCAAGCACTGACATTTTATAGCGGGTTGGCCAAGCTGAAGTCATGTTACAATTTTCTTATACAATACATTACAGGAAATACCGGTACACAGCCTACCGACAGTTTGTGCGATGGTGTTGGGGCTACCTAGGTCGTCTCATCAGAGTTCGACTCCCAGCTTGTGTCGTGCGTAGCATCAGACAGACGTTCCCAGATGACACGTACCAGGGTTTTCAGTATCCTCGTTTGTGAGTATAAAGTCACTGAACTCAAATCTTAACATAATGATAATGTGAGGTTTTTGTCTCCTGACAACTACTCGTCCCTTTTACCCCCACTACCAAACTAATCCCAGCACATGCCCGCAGCTCTGGATCCAGACCGTGCACCAGACGACCCCCCGCTGGTTAGCTCTCTCGGTACACACACTGTAAGGTGCTATCACGATCATGTGCTCAGCACACTGGTCTCTGCGTTAAACACAACCGCGTAGCCGTCGCAGTCTTAAGGGGACTAGACGTTATTTACAACGAGACGGACCTCAGTACATCTGTCCCGCCTCCCAAGCATCCACGCTCAAGTCAGCACGTCATTAGTATAACATCTCACCGTGTACTTCGCGGTCCTAGAACTCCGGCAGACTCACCATGCCAACCAGGGTCAACATAACAGGATGGCCCCTACACGTTATATACGCACTACGCTCCAACTGTTGCCTTATGTGCACTGACCGCTTTGGGTGCAGTCACTGTCCTTGTCAAAGTACCACTTACTAATAAACTGCTACAATGTGCTGCAAGACGTCAAGCAATGCATTGTAAATGTAACACAAAGCTTATAATTATATGTAAGAAGCTTAACTAATCACGTGGGAGGGAGACTGCTCGCCAGATAGCATTAGGCGTAACACCCACTGTCATACAAAAGAATTGAGGTTTCCGATGTAGCATTAGTTCTAGTTAGACATAAGGAACTCTGATAAGGTTTCTGATGTAGCATATAATGTAACATCCGCTGTCAAACACAAATACTGAAGTGTCCGCTGTAATATTAGGGTAACATCTACTGTTATACACGACGGAAGCCTCTCGTGTAGCATTACGTGTAACGCTGTTATACACATATAACACTGATGTGTCTCGTGTAGCATTAGGTGTAACATCCACTGTTATACACAGCAAAGTTAGGCTCCCCAGATACCATTAAATGTAACATCCACTATTATACTTAAATAACTGCGGTTTTCCATATAGCATGAGGTGTAACATCCAGTTATTCACACATGACTGACAGTTTCCACATAGCATTAGGTGTAACACTGTTATAGACAAAAGAACTGAGTTGTCCCATGTAGCCTTAACATCCATTCACACGGGCACAACTGAGATTTCCAAGCAGCGTTTGGTGCAAGAGTCATTGTTATATACACAAATGCAACCGATTTTTTGTTCCACGTCGCACATTTAGACCGAAATGAAATTTTTCAGGTATCATTTGGAATGCCAGACATTGTTACACCCAATGTGATGGACATCACTGCTATTTTCCCTTTAGAATCAGGTGTAGGTCAGTCATACATAACACTGATGAGGTTCCCCAGATAGCATTAGGTGTAACAGTCAGTTATAATACACGAACTGGCGTTTCAGATAGCCTTAGGTGTAACAGTCAGTTATAATACACGAACACAACTGACGTTTCAGATAGCACGCAGGCCATGGCATGCAGGCGGCGGGCGCACTGCATCGGCGCCTTGCCGTCCTACTGGCGCGTCGCGGGGTTGTAGCAGTACAGCTGCGACGTGGGGAAGTGCTCCCGCCCCGTCGTGCCGCCGCTCACGTAGATGAGGTCCTCGCCGGCGACGCCGGCGTGCGAGTGGACGGGCTGCGGCAGCGGCAGCAGGTCCACCCAGTCGTTGCTGCGCACGTCGTACAGCTCCACCGAGTCGAGCGTGCCGAAGTTTTCGCTGCGGCCGCCCGTCATGTACAGCCAGTGGCCCTCGCTGACCAGCGCAGGGTCGATGCGCAGCCGCTTGCACGGGTTCAACCCCTGCAGGGGCAAGTGACGGGGGTCGAAGCGCAGCAGGGAGTTCATCAGCGTGCCCCCGCCGCAGTCGACCACGCGGCAGATGTAGGCGAAGTTGTCGACGCTGGCAGGTGGCCTCGCGGTGGTAGGTGGCTTCGCGGTGGCAGGTGGCCTCGCGGTGGTACTTCACGCCCGCAGAGATGTAGTTGAGGGCGGCCGGGAACTGGAGCGCCAGCCAGTGCTGCTGCAGCTGCGCCAGCTGCACGTCCGACATCAGGCCGAAGCGGATGCACTTGACGACGTCGTCCAGGCTCTCGGCCGGGGCGCACCAGACGACCCCCCGCTGGTCAGCGGTCATAAACCCTACTGTCCATGGGTATTGTAGGATCCCTACAATAACTTAATCGAACCAGCGGCTCGTCAAGGTTCCCAGGTGTAGGTGTCGTTCATTGCCTATCGACTGGTTGACTCGTCAAGGTTCCCAGGTGTAGGTGTCCTTCATTGCCTATCGACTGGTTGAAACCGGCGCACATGCTGCTCTACAGCCTCCTTTTTGTCAGGCCGATGGAAAGACGCCGACAAGGTGGGAGGAGGAGCATCCGCCACCTGATCCTGAAGCCGCTCTTGTCTCGGCTGCCGACACACTGACACAGTGTCCACCATGAGACGATCGACGTATTCTGAAAAGGATAATATATTGTTATTGTAGTTTACCACAAAGAGCTATCATAATAACGTTGTTGCTCATTGGTTCTTGTTTTTACTGCAGGTGACAACTTACTGTGATGAGTTGCAGCGCTACATATAAATTGGTGCGTATTACATATCTATACAGACCTTTTCTTCTCACCGATTAAGTAACAGAAAAAAAACAGATATTACCAAATGTAGCCTTGCTGCTGATCTTGGTAACGACGTGTTGTCCGTGTTTGAACTTCGGGAAGCGTATCTTGAAGAGACACTCTCCCTTCTGGTTTTTGGCTTGAGCTCTTCCTCCGTTTTCGTTGTAATGCATAGCAGCGAGCAGCAAACTGGAAAATTATAGATTTTGATTTCGAATGGTAAAGCATGAAGAACGTTTTAGTGCATGGCAGCGAGCAGCTTACTGCAACAGTATATATTTGGATCTTGAATTCTGAAGCTTGATTGAAAAAATCTGTCCCGGTCTTTCAGTCGATCAAATAAAATAGAACTTGCACCAATAAGAATGGTGATTGTTAAACATTGTTAATTGCAACCAGAAATATTAGTACTTACCGACATTGCATGCCGGCATGAGAGAACGCTAGCATCTTTGGGCAGAACTGAAGTATCAAGCTGTGGAAGGCTTCAACCGCAAACGTCTGCTGTACAGGGGAGAGTTTGGCGATGTCGCTACACAGTCGAGGATCTGTCACCAGCGTTTCAAGCTTAACTGCTGTTTTGCTCCCTGAAATCGGGAAAAAAACATATCTAATGTTTGTTACCTGTTTCTTTTCCTGTTCCTTTGCTGGAACAGGTAAAAATACATTACTGTCATTAATATAGAGACCCCATCCCTCCATTTTACCGCCTTGAAAGTGTGCACACGCATGTCTGGTAATATCCATTTGTGTATCAATTTTTCTAGTATGAACGTCGCACCATTTATAAGTATCATCTTGTTAACATGACGGAAAACCTACCGGCCTCAATCCACAGCTTTTTGGCTTCTTCCCCACTCAAATCTCCATGAGCGCACTTGGGAAAGAGACGGTGGTGCCCTTCATGGATGTTAAGAAGGTGGTTGACAACCGACGTCCATTTCGCCACGATCATGTCTCCTTCCCCCTCTGGCGTGGATATGGCTGACCAGTACAGATGGTTGACAATGCTTGGTATCCACGCCTTCAGGTCAAAACATCCCCGCTCCGCGGCAGCTTTATCTAGTTTCTTGGCCAGACCTGTAAGAACCACGATAGGCGTGCGGATTGAATCATAGTAGTGTGAGCGAAATATATATTAAAGTGCGACTGTACATAGTTACGAAGTTCGCTAAGGTAAAAAGGGCAATGTAGTAGAACATTCATTAATGGCCCTAATATGACTGAACATTAATAGGTTGCCTGGAATCTGTTAATTTAATTCTGTATCAATTTACCTTTTGCGACATGCCAGATGTCGTACTGATGTTTTGTTCCAGGTTTCTGCTGCCTCATCCATTTGGCTACTGACCTAACAGGATATATCGCGACTGTTTACGAGATGTTTACCATATTATCGTTAACAATGAAATATTATCTGTTCAAGATCATATACATTATATTGTTGCTTCCTGGTAAAGTAACGGTCTTATTAATCAGCCAATATGATTAGTTTGTTTTTTTAGGCGAGAGGGCAATATTCTTTCAGAGCTTCCATCAACCCAACACTGTCATCTTACTATCGGACAGACGTCAATCATATAGGTATGAGACTTGACTTATAAATGCTGAGAGAAGAGCAATGGCAGGCATGTGGGAGATAGCTGAAGAAACTTACGAGTGCCGGTCTGTCACTAGTTTGCCCATGTCAACCCCGTGGTCTTCCAACAAACGAACAGATCGTTCAAGCCCTTCTAGTTCCATCTGTGAACTGGACCCAACCTCGTTGCTCTTCGCAAAACAAATGGGAAGAATGTTTACTTCAAATGCAAATATCTTAGTTCATATTCAAGCAGTTGTGGAAAAGACTGTGTGTTGTGGAAAATTTTGGGATCCCTGAACAAGTAGGCTTCAAGAAAGCCTCAACCTTCGTCTCTAACGCTAATATATTTATTCGCTAACTATCCAAGCCTCTATCCTCCAAAGCACAGAATTGTTACACATTTGATGAGAACAGGCTTAAGTTTCTTCTTATGACCAGTCGCTTGAAACAAGGTGTTAAGATGCGCCAATTTCAATTAATGGCGTAAACTTTCGGTGGAAGACGTGACTGGAAAATATACTCCCACTGTAATAAAAAAAAATGCGTTAGAGTTCGAATTTTAATATTTCAATTTGAAGAGAGAGCAAGCCTCTTTTACCTGTACCAGCTGAATGTCTACGATCTTGTTGGCATCAACCGCTAACATGGTATAGCTGCCAAACTTAGCCGAGTGACCGGGACTATCCGCGCGCCCATCTCCAGCAAAGGCAGCGTCCAATCCAACAAGAGCAGCCAGGAGTGCCGTCTGCTCCAGGTCCCATCTCTTCAAAATCACTGGACATAATATTTTTTTTTGGTGATAAAAGAAACATCGTGGCTTCATTGCAATAACACCCATGTGGTCCAGGACTCGAAGAACCTTTCCTGGAGAGGCGCCCGCAAAGAGAATAGCCGCCGAAAGAAGAATATTCCCGGCAGCTAGTGGCCCACAGTTGGGTTGACTTTTCCACGTCTTGAAGTGACAGCACTGTGGACATATAAAGCGAACGTTGATCTGCCCTCCACGAAGTGAGGCGATCTCCGACCGCATCTGTACACTCCCACACTGGTTGCACGCAATCTGCGAAAAAAGGTTCATAAGCGCGGATTCAAAAACAATAAACTTTCTCGCTTTGTGTGGTTGAACGTCCGCAATTTGGTTTGCTGCTGGGCATGCTTCCCAATCACTGTCAGAGTCGGATTCCATCGACTCGTCCTCTGGGTCAAAGTCGTCGTCTGACTCGTGACCTTTCGACGCCAGCTCCTCAGCTTCCTCATCCACCTCCATGTCTTCAGCCCTGCCACTCCTCTCCGTTTGTAGACAGCACGGCATCAGGCAGCACTGTGTGCCGCTGTCCACCATGTTCACTAATGTCTGGGTCCCTAAAATGTGAACACTACATGTTCGTAACGACAAAGTTCTTGTATGTTTTGGTTAACCAGACAGACGCATATCCCGTATGACAAAGTTACGGAAGCGTGACGTTCCACCTGTATCATCAATATGATGACCTCCTTTTACGAGAAAGTATATGCAAAATTATACTAATATTCATATTAGGATAGTAAGCCCTATAGACATGAACCAACAATATATTTTTACACATACGTCATACATTTTAAAGTTTACAGTGCCTCAGGTGAACCCAGGTGAGACTTGAACTCACAACCTTAACAGGTCATCCAACATGCAAAGGGTCGAAAAACCACCGAAGAAAATATAACGAAACAACAAGACAAAAGAAACAAATTAAACATTTAAAAACATGTTCTACAAATACATTTCCACTAGACCTTTGTGATTTCTAGGACGGAGAAAGGTTTGGGTCTTCTTTTCACGCTGAAACATATACCTTTCACTATCGACCAACGTATCACGAGCAGGAAATTTGAACCGCTCACCGTGAGCTTGAAACGTGAAATTTTTCATTGTATACTTACAATCAAGCTCTCATAATTTGAATAGGTCGCAATCTTGTATCGGGCCATCAAGCGTAAACGAATTTATACCACACGCGATCGTAACGACTGCCATACCTTGACGGCGTCCTCAGTTTGAGTGCCAGCACAGGAGCGCTTACACTTGTCGTCGCCAATCAACTGATCCACCGTAAGTACCTATGGACAAAGGCAAAACTGACAAGGCAAATGTATCTGATACACCGCTGTATACAGATACTTATTCACTTGATCTCTCTGGTCCCCATCAAACAGTAAAAAACGCACTTTCCCTTGGTAAATTAAGTAAGACGATATGGTCATAGATAGCTACCGACCATCAATCTTAATCTAAGGTACTATCTAAGATAGTATTTTTATAGTTTGATCCCTTTGGATTTGTATACATACCCGGTACCATATATATGTATATATGCAAGTTAAGCACACCAATTAAGTCTAGATTACCTTGACAAGCTCTTCAGGCTCATGTCCACCAGCCCATGGCTCCTCCTCATTCATCTCACCAGCCTTAAAACCAGTCAGAAAAATCAGACACAGGTGGCATATCAACAAAATAAGGAATCCGCTATAACTGTACTACATAGAACATGTAAAACCAGTCACACAAACATTTGTAATGGTATAAATGTAACCCAAAAACTTGTAGAAAATATATGCTATCCAATCTTTCAAACCCTCACATGCATGGGCCAAATTCTGTAGTAGTACTTTAAGCCATGTCAGCAATTTTCAAATGTCTAAGTCGTTCCTTATGACAGTATTACCTTGGACAGCTCCTCATGTGCAGTCTCAGCTTCAGCAGCACACACTTTGTCTTCAGTCAACTGACCAGGCTTCAAATGCAGGGCATGCAGTGCATATAGCCATGGCATGGATGACATTATCTTTTGATTGGAAAGTTTTAGTATTTGCTATTGTGGTATGATAAGGCAACCATTAGAAAGTGAACAATCTGTCACCAGTCAATTGCAGTCACAGTTATATGATATACTTTTGATATATATTCACTGCAATACAAACTTGAAAGCTAAACAATATCTTATCTACCCATACAGGCCAACAGGCAAAGATGACAAGAGCCATGAGTAATCTCTCTATACCTGTTTTTTTCCTTGTCCCAGTAGCTTATACAGCTTTGGCCTTGCACTGGCAAAACCAGGCACTAAGGAATCCAATACCTGGAAATCACAAGTGCACACCTGTTCAACGATCAAAATTTGTCACAGCACAATCAATTTGTAAGGTATCAAACTTGAAGCATTGGCTAATCATACCTTTGCCCACAGTGACTCATAAAGTTACAACATTTAAATTAGCTGATAAAAAATATGACGAAATATGAAGGGTGGTAATAAATATAGACATTCTACAAGGTTTACTTAAGGCTGAACCCTGGTATATATATTCTTTTACCTAGATGCCATTCCGCTTATGCATAGAAGATTATGAGATATGTATCATTATATCACAAATAAAATTATCATACAAGAATATATAATAAATAATAATCAAAGGCTTTGCTAAAATAATGTTCAAATATTTATAACACTTAGTTTGGGGTCTATTTCACTCATGAATGCAAGTTTTGCTCATAACTTATAATAGCTGCATTTGGAAAACATAGCAGAAACAAATTTGATAAATAGTTCCAAGCTATTGTAATGGCATTAAAAAAGTGTCATCGCTGTCTGGTTATGAACTGTCATGCAAACTTTGTCTTTTAAAACACTCTTGAAAATTAATATACCAAAGATATAAAAATAATGATGAACACTGGGAGAAAGAAAGCCCAGAGTTCATGTTGTAAAGGCCTATTTGGATATTGGACATGGACCTTATTAGTGAATTCAATTAATATAGATCAAAGATACCCAAGCAAAAATCTAGCATAGATAAGCAAGGGATAAGTGACATGGCATAAGATAAAACATATAAATCAGGCTTTACTAATTACTAAATAAGAGCTAAAGCCCAGAAAGCAAGCCCAAATATCTAAGGCCAAGAGATATGCACTATTGTAGACTATTGTAAATACAGAGGGTTGTGTTACAGCCCTAAACTTGTTGCATTTGTGCCTCAAACTGTTGTCAGGCACAGAGGGAGGTACAAGTGGATGCCCGTAAAACTGGTGCCCAACAGGACTAGTTGCGCCATAGCCTAAGTTGTGAGACGTTACAGTTTGACTTTTGGCTAAGAGATTACACGAGCCTCATGAGATTAATAGCTAGTTGTAAAATCTAAAAATTCAGGCTATAATAATTAAATAACAATAAAAAGAGGGGAGTCGGCAGCTAGACACTGACCAGCTTCACCCCACCCAGTTGCTCACTGCCGACAAAGCAACACCATGCAATTTTAATGATACCAAACTTACATTTGTACTGCGATGTTATCCTTTTTTTTTTTTTCAAGGACAATCTGACACTGACCTGCTGACAGGTCAGTTCTAACACTAACCGCATGAACCAGTGAAAAGTCAGTTCAACACACAGGCACAGTAAATCGACTAACACATGGGGGGGGGGGTGGGGGGTCTGCACCGCCTACTGATAAACAGTGCGCCCCCCCCCCCCCCCCGTGTCAGTCGATTTACTGTGCCTGTGGTCGTGTGGACAGTGTGGTTCAACACTTCAAGTGTCACTTCACTTGTCTTGCGCGGAGAAATTGCTTACCTGGATGTTTTGCCGTTTGTCACTGGGCCTTCGTCTTCCGTCACCAGTTCGGTCAACTTGACCGTCCAGTGACCCCCGATGGAACAGGGTGGGCAGGGCTCCAGGCCTAAGGGTACGGGACCCAAAGGTAAACCCTAAATCCTGAGGCACTGTTGTGTCCGCAAACTGGTCTGGGCAAAAATGGTCGCTACATATGTAGGTACACTTCCCCGGACCCTTCCAATCGCGGCGAGTCCGCTTCACTTGGTCCGACCATTTCCTTTTCAAATCTTCGTCACTTGGGAACTTAAAAACACTTACACCATCTTTGTTCGATTTAGAGCACCCAGCAACACAACAATTCTTTACCATTTTCGACAACAGACAACACCTTCTTGCAAATCACCCGTCTTTGACTTTGTCCTTGAACACACAACGCAGCAACCCCGCAGCAACCAGCCGAGAGGGTCTCCCACCGCATACGTCATTTCCGTTATGCGCCGCAGCGCACAGACTTTTTGGCGCGGATTCTCACATATGTCAAAAAATCTAAAAAAATACTTATTTCGATAGAAAAATAATTTTTTTAGTCCTAATTTCCCCAGAGTATAAACTCTAACCATTTTAAATCCATTTAGGCTCAAATTTAATGCATTGGCTCTTTAAAGTTGCATATCGAGTTCTTTCCCGCCAAAACTAAGCCCAGACGAAATTGATATCAAAAATTGCAGAAAACGCAATTGTTTAATTCTGTAAATTCAGAAACCTGATAAACCTCGCCGTTTGGGCTGTGATGTGGGAAACGTGTCTATCCCCGGACACCATAGAACTCTGTCTCGCCACTGCTACTTATACCAAAGCACACAAACTGATGACGTTTACCACTAAAATGAAAACTTGAGGTGAATTGATATCACGGTCAAGACTAAGAGACTCCATTTAGCAGTCTGGCATGCGTGGAGTATAGAAAAAAGAAATCTTGAATAAATCGAGGACTGGTTCTTATTTGTATTTTGACCTCTTTAGTTTTGGCGGGAAACGGCTCGATATGCATCTTTAAGCAAGTGTACGCAGCTGCTGCAGCTGAAATTAACAAATTACTCCTGAACAACCGGATTGCACGTGTTTGCACAGCCCAATGTGTACGCACGTGCGTACGTGCGTACGGCTGGCGCCCCTGATTCCATCCCGCAGTTAGTCTGAGACTACCCAAGTCGGGGTTTGTCTCTACATAGCCTATGATGCTTAGCATGGGGTTATAGTAATATAGCACGGTACAATGGACCGATCCAGGCTGTCAATCATTCACTGACGTCACTGTTGCTTTTATCCAATCATATGGTGAAAAAAGGTCTTCCACGTGCGTTATGTCGGAAAAACAAAGCAGCATGTCACTTTCTTGTCAGTTTCAGAGATGAGTACTTCTCACTTGTGCCAACCATCAGCTATGATTGTCAATGTCATGCTCACGAGAAAGGCAAAATGACTCAAGCGTGGGCGGAGCTTAGTGGGGGGGGGGGGGGGGGAGGGGATTGCTCTCCTTGGGATTGGGATTTTCATTTTACCGTGAACTGGGAATGAGGAAAATGAACTGGGAATGGGGTATTAGCCGATCGCCGTGATCGAGGATTTTCATTGAATCGTGAACTGGGAATTTTAATATTAAATAACCGTGAATCGGGAAATCGCAATTTAGTATCGTGTATCCGCCCTTCCATTGCATGCGGAGAGTTCTACTTTGAATTCATCCTGACCTGGGAATAAAGAAATTGGTTCTTCGTGATCATTCTGGGAAAAACTACCTCCCCTAATTGCCGTCTATTCCAGCCCGCAGGTAGCGGTCTGAGATAACCCCGGTCTGTGTTTCTACCGTAGAAAAATTTCAAAAATTTCAAAAATTCTTGCACACGCCCCTGCAGTGAATTTTTGAAGGGGGGGTGGGGGGGGAGGCACAATAAATTGTTACACAAAAACATCAGTAAAAAAACGCGTACAAAACTACCCGGAGACGTAGGTGACCGTGATGCACAGAATTTGAAAAAGGGGGGGCGGGGGCATAGCCCTGTAACATATGGCCCACCGGCGGCAGGGCGGACCTAGGGCGGACCGGCCTGCATGGCATGCGTCCGGTGGGGCACGTTACCAGGTTAAGGGGCTAGGGGGGCATAAATAAATCTTAGGGTCTGAAAGGGGGCACGTGCTGCCACCCCCCCCCCCCCCCCACCCTCCTGGACACGCATATGTAGGCTTACTTATAACGTGTCATGTGATGTTGACCATCGTGCGGCTCGGCCCGCGGTGTGATCACGGACAAAGCACTTCTATGGAACGGTCTCAACACTGCTCGAAACTTGCGCATGCGCAGTTGGTGTGTGTCAGTCCGGGGACGATCACAACGTGCATCAGTGACATTGCCAGTGGGCGTCATCAGCGCTGTGTGCAGGTGTGTGCATTGACTGCGGGGCCGACAGGTGAAGAGTTCAGGTTCTGGGCGGTTTCACCCGGCCCGTTTCACACATGGCATATCCGTCAGCTGTTACATCAAGAGAAACGTGCAAACTATACGTTGTCTTATCATTATTATTGTGAGATTGGGGTGTCGACTGTCGGTGACACGATTTGTGTGCTTACATTTTGCTAACATGGCTGACAACAGCGACAACGCACTGGACGCCAAAATATCCGAGTGGCTTGCGTGGGATAAGGTGAGCGACTCAATCGTTGTCAACAGACAAGGCATGGGCCCAGAATATCCAGAATATAGAAGGGGGGGGGGGGGGGTGTTACGTTCCTGGGGAATGAGCTTTTCATTTCACTGTGAGTGGGGAATGAGGAAAATAATTCTGCGTGAACTGGAATATTGGCTGACACTGTGATCAACGAATTGTATTAAGCATGAACTGGGAATTTTAATATTAAGCTTAAATGACTGTGAATGAGGAAATCATCAATTTAGTAGTAGTCATCAAGTCAAAGTCATAAATGCCGTAGCGTGTCATTTCTGCCCATATTTTCCAAGAATTTGTTGCGATTGCTCTAAAAATCACTGACGTGAGAAAGCAACACCGTGCAAATTTAATGATACCAAACTTAATTACGTGTGTACTGCGATGTTATTCTTTTTAAAGACACAAAGAATATATCTCCATGCTGACACTCCATTGGCAGCAAACGCAGTTTTGAAAATATACTAAAGCACACGTCATAAGATGACTTAGCTCTATATTTGTACCAGCCACGCATGCCATGGCAACTATAGAGCATTTTATTGTCTGTGATTTAGTCTATTTACGACAAAGTGTCTGTTGGCAATGGAGTGTCAGCATGGAGAAATATTATTTCTGTCTTAAAAAAGGATAACCTCACAGTACACACGTAAGTTTGGTATCATTAAAATTGCACAGTGTTGCTTTCTCACGTCAGTGATTTTTAAAGCGATCGCGAGAAATTCGTGGAAAATATGGGCCGAAACGACATGCTACAGCATTTATGACTTTGACTTTAGATTTATCCGCCCTTCCTTTGTATACAGGGAGTTCTGCTTTTAATTCAACATGATCTGGGAATAGAAAAAATGTATTCTTCGTGATGTGGGAAAACGACCCCTCCTTGTCGCCCCCCTCACAACCCTAAATTTGTAGAAACTCCTATCAAATGGCAAATAGGTAAAATTGTCTCTGGTAAGGTAGCAATTTCTAGTAAGCAAGAGGCCTTACCAGGCCTGTCTCTAACTTATCACGGGGTGCTGTTAGAGTCAGGCAGCATTTGCTGTTTGCGGTGTTGCAGCGCATATTGGTGCACTGATGCTGATCGAATAAATTTAGCCTGAAAAAGCCCTGATATTGCAAGTTAACACAATAAATCAAAGTATTTTCTTTCTGGCAGGTCAGTAAATTGCATAAGGATTCAGGAAAGATACATATGTTGTCGGATAGTTAAAAACTGTGCACCCTATATGCGAAGATATGTGCTGCAACACTGCACCATGTGCACAGACAGCAAATGCTGCCTGGCTCTAACGGCACCCTGTGATAAGTTAGAGACAGGCCTGGTAACAAGATCAAGGCCAAGAAATTGTTCTCGCACCCTTGCTCACAGGATTCATAAAATACCAGAATGCACCAAATCCGACTGGAACGAAATCGGAACCAATACAGTTGCACAAGACAATCTAAATGCATTAGGCTTTACTTGCAATATCATATAAGATTATGCCAAATAATTTTTTGGAGAAAAACAATAAAAATAATTTGAGTTTATATATAAAGTCAAAGTCATAAATGCAGTAGAGTGGGGTTTTAGTTCATATTTTCATATAGTACAATTAAAGTGATGCTAACAGAAATTTCTCGAGAAATATTACAGCATCTCACACTCAGACCAATGCCATATGCATATAGTCCTACTGTCCATCTATTATTTCTGAGGAACCAAGCTTGAAGCAAGCTTGATAAATTTCTTCCATCTATTATTACTGACTATTTTCATGTTATTGCTAGGATCATGATGATGACTTCATCTGCATTAATGTTTCAGAATGACACCACAAGAGCAGAGATGCAAAAACTTGTTAAAAATAAAGATTTTGCTACCTTGCGTCGAAAATTGTCCTCAAGATTGGAGTTTGGCACTGCAGGTGATTTTTGTGTTCTTTTGTTGTTATAAATGTCTTGTATGATAAGCATAAAATTATTTATGCTTTTTATTGAAGATATTTATTGAACTTTCATGTATATCTTGTTAGATATGTTACATAAAAAACTTATGTGGTTTGTTATTCTTACAAAAAGTCTAACCAAAGAAGGCTTATTTATGTTATATGTATGAGCCAATGTATGTTGTAGTTATGCAAGACTTTAACAATTGTATCAACTAAGAGTATCTGTAGATGTGATGCACAAATGCTTGAAATATAACTTTCATATTTCAGGTTTACGAGCTCCAATGGGAGCTGGATATGCCTTAATGAATGACTTAACCATTATACAGACAACACAGGTATGTCTAATAATGATCATGGTAGTCTTTACATTATATCATTTATTGTGATCTAGCATCAGTTGAGACACTGCAGTCAATGTCATGACCCATTAATAATGGGTTCAGATTAGGCAGCAGTACATCAAATGTTATCTATAACCTGTAAATTACCAGTACTGTAACATAGATATATTACCAGTATATAAAAATGTCTTTAGTTGAAGAACGCTTTTCAGGTGTCTTATGGTCCTTCAGGTGGCAGTTAAGAATAGTCTACTTCTGTTTGTCTTGACTTGGCCTGCATGGTTTATAGCACTTTTTGTAAATACATGTACTGTCTGCTCATAAGAAATGGATTACCACTTTACAAAGGTATTTTTATTCAAGGGGTACGGTGTACAGCTTTGTGCTATCAATGGACATGGGTATGTCCCTGTGTCATAGAAATCATTGCATAACATTTCAGGTGCAATAGATTTTGAATCAGTTAAAGATCTAGATAATGATGTAGGTACTCAGTAATTATGCACAATGTCATGAAGCCCTTTCATCGTTCTCTTTGCGCTAACATGTTTTTTGATTTTTGTAGGGGTTCAGCCAGTACATGCTGAAGGCTACTCCATCTGTAAAGAAAATGGGTGTTGTCATTGGACATGATGCGAGACATAATAGCCACAGGTTTTATTTTGTATTGTTTTTATTTCTGTTCATTTTTCTTACCTACACTTAAACCATAGAAGCATTCTGATCTGATCTAAAATTGCTTACAGTTTACGTTAAATTATATATAAATATTAATATACATACATACATATTATGTTATATATATGTTACCGGTAATAAACATATATAATTCAATTAAAGACTGAAAAACAAGATAACCATTAATTGGAAGGGATAGTTTTGCACTCTCCAGTGTTAGTCTCTACTTGTAAGACAATTGTGATTGATTAATGTATTATTAATGTAAATGTAGTTATATGGTCCACTTGCGTTTGCTTCAGGTTCGCCTTGCTCGCAGCTACTGTTCTATTGAACCAAGACATTCCAGTCTACCTCTTTTCACAGATAACTCCTACTCCATATGTGGTGAGCTTTCATATTATTAGAATTTGATTGTAATGTGAGGTATTTTACCTTAACCTAAATATATGAGACCTCATTGTTTGTAAATTCCCCAATATTGCTTAAACTATTTTTTGCTATCACATTTCACATATTTATTTATCATAAAATTGGGACAATTTATGTAGCTCAACTAACATTTCAACAAGACAGTATCGTCTGTTCTGGTATTATCTGCAATAGTGGTTAAACTATTTCTTTACTTCATATATATATAACTCACTACGAATGTCTACCATGTATTTTCTTTTTACAAAGAGCAGATGTAGCGGTGCCGGTCATTATGTATGGTCAAAAAGTGTGATGCTCATGTGTGTTTGTGTTTTGTCTCACAGCCATAC
This sequence comes from Arenicola marina, assembly GCA_964019135.1. NCBI lineage: Eukaryota > Metazoa > Annelida > Polychaeta > Arenicolidae > Arenicola > Arenicola marina. Next base: position 18,085,628 of record OZ025260.1, on the reverse strand, counting down.
AGTGTGCTTCAGCTTGGATGTGCCTGGGGTATTATGGTGACTGCCTCACACAATCCCAAAGAAGACAATGGTTACAAGGTGAGCTTTTGAATTTCATTGTCTTTAAGGGGAATTACTAGTAGACAAGCAAAAACCTAGATAGCCAATTGTGATTAAATTGACATCGAATTTCCACTACAAATAGTTCTTCTTTGAGTACCTATATCCATTCCATATGTATTCCATATGGGTAGTATTTCATCAGCATTTAAAACTTACATCCTAAATATATTGATGTATATGAACTATAATATAGGCATTGAAGAAGAAATATCTCAACATCGCTTATTTGAGAAAAATATAAATGTCTTTCATAATCTGTGACGTTAGTCTTTATTGTTTGCAACGCTATGTGTCTTATATTAATTGTCACCTCATCTCATCAAATACGTTACTCAGTGCTTTAGTTTAAATTAATAGTAATTGATTTAATTTAATAATTAGCGTTGTAGACCTGTTTATAAATAGTTTGTATAACAATGATGTTTACACCCAACTGACTTTTGTTTTTCAGGTGTACTTTGAAAATGGAGCACAGGTAAATTTTGTGGAAATTGTGTATTGATTTTCATAGTCCATGTCCGGATAAAAAAACAACGCATCTGTAATTTAATGAGTATTACAGGTTGCTCGATGTATAGTTTACACGTATGAATTGCCTCATCTTTTCCATTTCGTTGGCGTTGGCAACATTGTCAGTTTGTTTTTCTTTCCTTGGTCAGATCATTTCACCACATGACAAGGGTATTGCATCAACCATTCAGAAGAACCTTGAGCCTTTAACCTCCTCGTGGGACACTGACATCGTGTCTAACAGCAAACTCAGGAAAGACCCCTTCGCCAGAATCCATGCCTCTTACATGGATGATCTTAAGAAGTTGTGTTACTACAGGTCAGCAAGTGTTTAACTTACTCATCTGTATGTTTCGCTCTTCATGGTGGCCAATTTATGTCCTATAGTTGTAGTAAATATGTATAGTCTATCTGCTGAATTTCAAATACTTACAGACTGGCTTTCCCTTATAGAACTTTGCTATGGTATACCATGCCAATACTATATCATGGTATTCTGTAATAGATTGTTGTATGCCATAATATTCGAGATATTTTTTCACTCCATCTGTATATGTATTGTAGAATATTTTTTTTATGGTTGAATTATAATGACGTTGATCTATCCATTATTTGTACTTTACTTTTGAGAAACTAAAGTGTCTCTTTATTTTATATGCAGAGAGCAGAATAGCATCAGCCCTTTGAAATTTACCTACACGGCCATGCATGGTGTCGGATACAAGTTCATCACTGAGGCATTCAAAGCCTTTAACTTCGCCCCCTGTGTTCCTGTAGTGGAACAGGTAAGGTGGTCATGTAATGTGAGCGCCAGTTTACTGGTGTGTCATCGAAGTCCACCATTTTCCATAGACTAATATTATCATAATTCGTAAACGTCCGTTTTTTTATAACTCGATTTTATCAGTTGCAAAGTGCTATCTAAAAAAGATTTCATATGTTATGATATGAAATGAAATATGATGTGAACACGTTATTCTAGTGTTGTGATGTCTCCAGGTGGGACCGGATCCTGATTTTCCGACAGTTCGATATCCGAATCCAGAAGAAGGGAAAAGCGCCATGGTAAGGAAGTTACAAATCGGTCTTGTAGCGAACAAAATCAGCCATATACCGTGATTGTACTATCGACTAGAAGTGGACAACTGTGGTCGTCGGAGCATTCCTAGACTTTTTACAGCTTGATTAATAAGGCTGTCAGAGAATTAGAACGCGAATAACGAGAACAGTCGTGATTAAGTACTTACGGTAGTATGTTACTATTCAAAACTTACGGAAACAATTGTGAAATTTTCACCAGATGTATCGTTTTTTCTGCTTATTACAACGCAATAATGATGAATTTTTATAAGGTTGTTTTCAGGCTACTTTTTATAAAAAGTATGGTAGAAGCCCCCTCCCCCCAATTAAACTTTAACATCGCGGCCTGTGGTATTTTCTGGTATTTTCAACTATTTTTTTATTATAAAAAAATAAGGCGGTCAAACATCTGATTTTTGCGCAAGGAGTGCTTTGTTATATGCTAACGAGAATAATACAGTAACATTGATAGACCATCAAACTATCCCCGAACGAGATATGACCAAAGGTCCTGATTTTTGTATTTCATATCATTTGTTGTTATTTACATTCAATTAATATTGAGATATTGAAAAGAAGAATGCTCACAAGGTTGAGAAGTGGTCACATATAAATGGTGCTCGCTCGGTGGCGCCACGGTGATTCCGCATACTACCTTTTAAGTATATCGTGCACTCTAACTAATACCATACCGGTAAAGCAGTTCTTCTCTTTCGTACTTTCAATTCTGAGATCACTCGTTTATCATTTCTATTAATGATCTCTTACGTATTGCTCCATACGTATTGCCTGCCCATAAAGATAGTTGTGGAGAAACGCTCGCATTTTTATATAGTGATAACGTCAGACATTTCGCTGAAATAGGCTGTTTAAAAAAAAGTTTGTTGATGAAAGAAATTTTCGAAGATGGCTGCACCTAAATAATGCTTTTATCTCGCTTGTAAACGAGTATTTACGGTATAATAATCGCCTGGGTGTTACCACTTGTGTTTTTGATAGGCGCTCGTGCTTGTAAACTAGTATATACGGTATATTAATTTACTAAAATAATCTGTTGACAGGACCTGGCCATGAAGACTGCCTCGGCCAATGGGAGCACAGTGATCCTGGCCAATGACCCAGATGCAGATCGCCTGGCTCTCGCCGAGAAGCAACCCGAGTAAGTCTATGAACTTTATTTCTTAACAATAATTCTAATATCCTAAGAAAAAAAATGCTGTATTTAAGTTTACTGTCATGAGTTTATCTTTTAAGCTATTCTAGTTTCTTTTTCCTGTCGAAATTATGTTAATCTGTACATTTGTAACATTGTATGGCCTGATCTGTGAATAATCTACTCTTGTCGTTAGAAATCAACGCCGGGGGATGTTTTTATCAACTCTATAGCAGGGCAGTAAAACCCTCGACTAGACACACGGCTGTGACAACATGTTTTTAGCTTTCAGTCGAATGAACAAAAGGGTGACATGCGCGTTTTTGTGCACGCTGTTCTACATGAACAGTTTTCAACTGCTTTTTATAGGTCATTGAAACTTCTGAACTGGGTAAGGTGAGATTTCAGATTGTCCTTTCCTGACCTGAAGCGATCTATATTTTGTGTGTATCTATCTCATCTATAACCTCTCTATGGAACGCTGATGGTGGTTTTACCTATGACACAACTTTCCAGCTAACGGTGCAAGGAGCATGAAGACGTCTGTACATGAACCTTGGACATCGTGAGCACGTTTGTATCAGGCAGATGTGGAGTAAATTTTTTCAGAATCTGTAACGGAGTTATGCAATATTAACAAACCACTCTCTTTCATTAATATCTCTTGTGCGCCCATTTCAGTGAGACTTGGCGCCTTTTCACGGGCAATGAAATGGGCTCTTTGGTGTGTTGGTGGATGATCCAGCTATACAAAAAGTTTCACCCTGAGCTGCTGGGTAAGACATTCAGGGCCCCGAAAACACATCTAAATTACTCTTTAGGTACGGCGATTGTGGCCATCTAGTACACACTTATGTCAACCCAGTTTTTTGTGGGTGCATTTTCACTGTCATGTAAAGAGGGGTTTCATGAGATGTGGTCATGTCGTGTGTTCGTTTGTAAGCGTGTAGCCACATAATCTTTAGTTCATGCGGATTCAATCCAGGCTCTCCCTGATGTCGAGCTGAAAATACACTTATATAGAGACTTATCTTGAATGGTCTTGTTTCTAGTCGCTACTGCAATTTCTTTTTGTTTTTCTTTGCTGTTGGAGTACGTTGGTTTCGAGGGCATGTGTGATGACACTTATTTCTTACCTCTTGCGTGCCTAAAATGTCTTGTTTTACTAACTGTTAAGGGGCGGACCACCAATCGCCCTTTGTACTCGGTTATTTCGATTGACTGTCTTTGCTGATCTTATCGGTGTGGCTTTATAACTATTATTTGCATTTAAATGAATGAAGCCATCCAGGCAATGTATTCGCAATAGCATTGCGTCTATGACATCCACGAAAACCAGTTACAGCAACTGGGTCGGGTTTTACGCCGCATCAGATAGCGTTTTTCCTCAAGGGGGGGGGGGGGGGGGGTGTCCACACCTCAGATGGCCTAAATATTGCATTGAAAAACGAAAAAAAACTCGAAAAAGTGGGGGTGGGGGGGGTAGTCGCAAGTTATTATCCTTAAAATGAGGAACTGATTTCAAACCGTTATCGTGTGCCGGCCCGATAGCTCAGTGGCTTATAGCGCTCACCTTGAGTGATGGCCACCTGATAGGCTAAATGCACCATGGATCGGGGATTCGCGCCCCGCTGTGGCCATGTCTAAGTATAAGGATCACATATTCTTCGTCGCAAAGAGTAGGGGGTTACCCCCGGGGACATGGCTCCACTCTACCGTTCCTTCCCCCATTGACACGATACGACCAAAAGTGGTTAAAGCGTCATGAATATACAACCAGCCAACCAACCGACCTGCTATTGTCTTCTCTTTGTTGTGATGTATCACTAGATGCTGCTAAATCGCCCAACAGTTTTTTGTTTGACCGAAATGTTTACCTTATATCTCGTCCTCTGCCGTTTTTCACCAAATTTCACGCCCATCAACTGACGGGTATCCTTTCTCGCGTGGATGTGTATATATCATGGCCACCATGATGCATAGACTGTTACTATCTTACACTGGTTGTGCTGTGATAGTGCCTGCGGAACATCACCGTTTATAGGAGGTAGCGGTTCATGCAATTTTGTTTATTTTACTATGCACATATTTTTTGTGATTCGTCATTCGAACGTAAGTTAGTACTATGTTTATGCCTTGTGATGTACATGATATATATATATATATGTATTACATTTAGAGGTGTGTGTGACATCCACTGTAGACCGCGCCAAACGATCGTGTTTTTGCAGTGCTAAGGGCAGCATGCATACAGTGGTCTCCTCTCATCAGCGGGGCGGGTCCTTCTCCTCAACATTGGTCAAATTACAAATCATAAACAATACTGAACAACAATTTTGGAACAGAACAGAAGAAAAAAATTATTTCGTTGTAGAATCTTGTTGAAGATTTTCAATTTGTTTAGTAATATCATGTTGGTACAATTTGAACGTAAATCGTTTTTGAAAAAAAATCCAGCGCATTCTCTTTTTTATAAATTTATCGATGTGCTGTCGCAACCAAGATTTATAAATAAACTCTTTTTTATTTATTAATGTTATGAGCGCCCGCCTAGCCCCTTGGTGTGTCATTATAGAGGTGCCACAGAGCGACAACCGATAATGGCGACCCACATATGGCTCGTGACCCTATATACCCTTTGAGAGGCAATCACTGTATGGAAACTCCGTTTTGTTTCTCCTGCAGAATCCTTTTGGTGAGAGATTCCCCGCCTATCCGTGTAAATACACACCTTCCCTCCCCCCCCCCCCCCCACACGGTCCTCAGCGCCCAGAGAGAGAGATATATATGTACATAACTATATATATACACATATATATATAGATATGTAAATAGGCGGTGACCTTGCTGATGTGTATTTGTAGTGGGTCTTGGCACGTTTTCACGGGGAATGAGATAGGTGGGGTGATTGGATGGTGGCTCACCTCGCGTTTCTTTGAAGCTCATCCCAACGCCAGCGGTAAGACCAACCCGCCATCTAACCCTACATCTCCATTACATATCACTTCTTAACATATTACCCCCTGTCGTTAACGACCGTCAGTTATCTGTCATTTGTTATAGTTATCTGTTACTCGAATCTGCTCCTCATGTGACATATATGTATATGTGAATGTTATTTGTTAGTGTTTCAAATTTATCTGTATATTTATTATTAATATTATTATTACTATTATTATTATTATTATTACGGATTGGCTTTAAATTCACTTCGATGGAAGTAGTGCTATTTTCGTGACACCTTTTTCTTCGTGATATTCTATTTTATATTACCTGACGATTTTTCACCTTTTAGCTGTGTCCGCTTAAGGTAGAATCTTTTTGATCACAAACGTTTTAAAAATATGTGTTAAAATGGGGAAAACATCGCTGATTTGACTATGATATATGATTATATACTTCTCAAAACTGTTGGTCATGTTGAAGGTGATGACGAACCTAATTGATATAAATATAAATACGTTTATTTATACGTTGTCATGAGTATAATTAATAAAGTGTTCTGAAAAGAAACTGATCTTTTGTCCATATGAACAGTAAAGTGCATTCGCAAAACTTGTATAGGGTAATGCAGCCGCATAAGTGGCAGTCACGCGGAAAGTTTTCATCGAATAATCGCCTTTTTGGTTCAATTTTACGCCCCAAAACCCAGATTATTTCGTGTGTACAGAAGTACTCGAGCGAACCAGGTGTAAAATGGCAATAACTATTATTTTACCAGGTGTCTCGCATTGTCTTCCAAAGTAAGAGACGTGTAACACCAAATTTCCTTGTTAGTCCCAGAATTATGATCAGTTCTTGCCGTTAATGTTTATAGTTAAACTATGTGGATTTTACCAATTTATTGGAATTTCTGTTTCTCTTTAGGCTCCAATTGTTACTGTATGGCAAGCGCTGTGTCTTCTAAGATACTACAAACCATGGCCTGGAAAGAAGGATATAACTTTGTGGTAAGAAAATAACTGTTCACATGGGAACAACCTCGTATGTCGCTCATTGCCGTCAAGAGATTACTTAAATATCGGCCGTCTTTGGAAAAACCGTTATTGGCGTAATGATTTCTGTGAAATGACGCTATAGCGAGGGAGTTGTCATGTCATTGGGCTATCTGCAGGGCGTGGAATCACCATTGTTAGCCAGAATACATAGCAGGTGTAGTGGTTCTTACAGTGGAATATTTACAACTACGATTTGCTATGTGAGACAGTAGTCTCCGGTAGTTTCAATACTATCATCTTGTTGTTTTTATTGATATGAATTAGACGTAAAAGGCGCTAAAAATCCCTGTATGATGATGCTTTAATTCTACCACCCTTTTTAATTCGATTTCTATGACCACATTTTGATATTGTGCTTTCCATAATTTTTCTGTATGGAACATTGCGTTCATGCTACTTCGGATAGTTATCTGGTTTATATGACCATTTTATTCCAGGAAACTTTGACTGGATTTAAATGGATGGGAAACAAGGCAGTTGATCTGATGAATGAGGGCAAAACCGTGTTGTTTGCCTTCGAGGAAGCTATCGGTAAGATACAGAACATTGTAACTAACTCTAGTATCGATAAGATACTAGAATTGTACCCCAACATAGAGTACTTCTCTACCCTTAATACGAATTATCTGGACACCTCTAACCATCTGCCATTATCTTGCAAGCTCAAACTAACCCAACTATTAGACAGACCAAGATACGGCCCTAACAGTGAAAGTACTGATACACTACAGCGAATTCCCCGTTTTATATGGAACCCCGATGAAGCCAATCAGTTTGTACAATCGCTTATCCAACAGGAAAGCCTATTGGTTGACATGAGAAATACGTGTGAAGCACAAGGCGATATCGATACTGCCGTTTGATTGTTAACAAGGGCCCTTCATACAGTGGCAGAGAACATCCCACGCGACATAATGACACGTGACCGTACATACGTAAACCCCGGCAAGCACGCACAACCCGCCTGGTGGGATAAAGAATGTCAGGAAGCTAAGACAAATAAGACAGCTAAGACAAATTCCGCAAGTTAGCAAAATAATTCCGCAAGTTAGCAAAATTTCGGAGATCGAACATTATAGAAGATCTTCAACCATATAGATCGGCGAGACGAAACTTTAAAAATATATGTAAGAAGAAAGAGATCGGGCATAAAGATAAAACGAGACAGGGTTTACTCGATGCGGCAAATAATCCAGAGCAATTTTGGAAATATACTAAAGTGATGTCTGGACCAAAAATGGGATGTACACTATACCCCCAAAAGTTGACCCCACTCATCAAGAAATGGTAGATCGACATGGGTTGGGGCACGCGCAGGCCTGTGCGCAATGCGTAGCTAATGCACCAGAAACCCTGAACCTTGAAATAAGTGAACAAGAAATTTCGACTAAAACCCGGGAATTTGACCCTCCAACTTCCTAATATAAGCCGCGGCTTCTAATAGGCAGTTTACGGTATATAGAATTTCGACGAGTGTATTTAGACCCGATGTATTGGAATCAGCCAACATATGAAAAGTTTATGGAATTAATGGTATCGGAAGAGCAACCGACTCTCCAAAATTTGTCAATCTTTATCTATAAAGCTTTACGTAAGAGAACCGAGTATGTCCAATCCAACACTTAAATGTACCCACTAAAATAATCCAAACGTGTTTACTTGAACCAGTGTTACCATGTTATATGCCATTGATGTACATGTTCTGTGGGCCTGATGGCCTCAAAACAATAAAGCTATCTATCAATAAGATACAGAACATTCTAACTATCTCTAATATCGGAAAGATACAAAACATTATAACTAATTCTAGTATCGGTAAGATACAGAACATTCTAACTCTAGTATCGGTAAGGTACAGAACATTGTAACTAACTCTAGTATCGGTAAAATACCAAACATTCTAACTAACCCTAGTATCGGTAAGATACAGAACATTCTAACTCCAGTATCGGTAAGGTACAGAACATTGTAACTAACGCTAGTATCGGTAAAATACAGAACATTCTAACTAACTCTAGTATCGGTAAGATACAGAACATTGTAACTAACTCTAGTATTGGTAAGATGCAGAACATTGTAACTAACTCTTGTGTCGGTAAGGTACAGAACAGTCTAACTAACTCTACTATCGGAAAGATACAAAATATTGTAACGAACTCTTGTATCGGTAAGGTACAGAACATTGTAACTAACTCTAGTATCGGAAAGATAGAAAACATTGTAACTAACTCTAGTATCGGAAAGATACAAAAAATTCTAACTAACTCTTGTATCGGTAAGATACAAAACATTCTAACTAACTCTAGTATCGGAAAGATACAAAAAATTCTAACTAACTCTTGTATCGGTAAGATACAAAACATTCTAACTAACTCTAGATTCAGTAAGATACAGAACATTGTAACTAACATTAGTATTAATGCGCGTACTTACCGATACAGATCATTTGTAATAACTTTATTCTAGTCGAATCGAGTAAAGACATTATTTCGTTCAGTTTCAAATTGCGTAATGAAACAGGAACACTCGAGCATGTATAAACCATGTATAAATCTTTGTCCCGAAGGTTTCATGTGCGGTACGACGGTGTTGGACAAGGATGGCGTCAGTGCTGCTATGGTGGTAGCGGAAATGGCCAGCCACTTGGCTGAACGGGGAGAAACTATTAAACAGACCTTAGACAACATCTATGATCGGTAATTAATTAGGATCTCTGTGTAATGCCAATATTCCACGTAGTTTTTTTGAGGATTCGATTGTATTTTCTCAACACTGATAACCCAGTTATGAAGTAAATCCTGCCTTATTTGTTTGTCCGATTTGCTTATCAGTTTATGATTTCGACGTTATGTGGTTTAGCGCAAAGCTATTTCCGCTTTGAGAAATGATTGTGTATTACAGTGACGATTGGAATACCACGTACCATCCTTCTATTACCGGTAAACATTCTCAGAAAAACTGTGAAAGATGTGGAAACGATAGTGGTTTAATATCAGTTTAGCAATATTCCAGTTAATCTCTAATTTAGTCAGCAAAATCTTGCCCAGATTTTGCATGAAAAAAACTATTTTGAAGTGGTATATATGAATTTGATGCTTTGCAGTTATGTACTGGTAACTTTTACGTTTCATTTAGCAATTTACCACATTAATCCATTTCTCTGTCAGATACGGTCACCACATCTCGATCAACTCGTACTTCCTTTGTCATGAGCCACCTGTCATCGAACGCCTTTTCGACAGGTTAAGAAACTATGGTGGAACAGACAAGGTATAGCGATAGATAATCCACGTTATTCACAATACGGGATTTGTAAACTTACTGCCTTTGTCTTTTATATTATTTGCAATTCATAGCTTCGCACTATATATATACAAATAAAAAGTCTAAAATGAACTGTGACGTTAATGGCGTTATACCTAAGATTATTCATTCATTTCTTCCTTTATACTGCGAGTGTGAAATACTTGTTTCATATTACAGTATCCAAGTCACTGTGGATCCTACGCTATTAAATACACCCGAGACCTCACGACTGGCTACGACAACAGCCAGTCTTGTAACAAGGCGGTGAGACAATCTTTGCACAAAGCTGTCTCTGTTTAGCAGTTTTATTCGTATGGCCTGCAGAGTTACAAAAAACAACTTTGGAGAAGTTTCGGAAGTCAATGTATCTCTGCGATGGCTTGTTTCACCTTCGATGATGAATTGCTGCGGTCTACTCCACAGTCATGATTTTAGTCATAATATTCCTGGTTAATTTTAACTTTACTCACCTGTAGGGAACCGGCGATTGTTGTGTGTGATAACGTCTTTCTTTCTCAGATAACCACTAGTATGTACTCAGTTTGTCCTCAGATACTGCCCACCAGTATGTACTCAGTTTGTTATCAGATACTGCCCACCAGTCTGTACTCAGTTTTCCTCAGATACTGCCCTCCCGTATGTACTCAGTTTGTCCTCAGATACTGCCCACCAATACGTACTCAGTTTGTCCTCAGATACTGCCCACCACTATGTACTCAGTTTGTCGTCCGATACTGCCCACCACTATGTACTCAGTTTGTTATCCGATACTGCCCACCAGTATGTACTCAGTATGTCGTCAGATACTGCCCACCAATATGTACTCAGTTTGTCCTCAGATATTGCCAACCACATTGTCAGATACTGCCCACCAATACGTACTCAGTTTGTCCTCAGATACTGCCCAACACTATGTACTCAGTTTGTCGTCCGATACTGCCCACCACTATGTACTCAGTTTGTTATCCGATACTGCCCACCAGTATGTACTCAGTATGTCGTCAGATACTGCCCACCAATATGTACTCAGTTTGTCCTCAGATATTGCCAACCACATTGTCAGATACTGCCCACCACTAGGTACTCAGTTTGTCGTCAGATACTGCCCACCAGTATATACTCAGTTTGTCCTCAGATACTGCCCACCAATACGTACTCAGTTTGTCGTCAGATACTGCCCACCAATATGTACTCAGTTTGTCCTCAGATATTGCCCACCACTCTGTCAGATACTGCCCACCACTATGTACTCAGTTTGTCGTAAGATACTGCCCACCAGTATGTACTCCGTTTGCCATCCGATACTGCCCACCAGTCTGTACTCAGTTTGTCCTCAGATACTGCCCACCAGTCTGTACTCAGTTTGTCATCAGATACTGCTCACCAGTATGTACTCAGTTTGTCTTTAGATACTGCCTCACCAGTATGTACTCAGTTTGTACTCACTCAGTTTGTACTCAGATACTGCCCACCCGTGTGTGCTTAGTTTGTTCTCGGATACTTTCCCACTAGTAAATGGATTGATTATGTTTGTCTTCAGATACTGCCCACCAGCAAGTCTAGTCAGATGATAACCTTCACCTTCGAGAACGGCTGCGTAGTGACGCTGAGGACGAGCGGCACAGAACCCAAGATCAAGTATTACACAGAGCTCATCGCAGACGCCGACAAGGGGTGAGACTTAAAATAATGTTTATTGGTACTCTATAGACCCAGGGTTCTTGGTACATGCATTTCACAAGTAAACTGCGCGAAGGGTGAGATTTCTGGATAATCACTTTAATGCTGGTTTTAACATGGTTTAAATTGAACGCTTTAAAGTTTGCAGCTCAGATCTTTATCTTGCACAACCATAGACACATGCACAGGTGGGGCTCGGCCACTTAGACTGGCCTAGAAGAGCACACTCGAGATTAGCCGAACGCGCTGCCTACTAGGCCGCGGCTTGACCCCGCACGTGTCAAGACGGTATGCGTATGTTCAGGATCTCAACACATATATTTATTTATCCTTTAGTCCTAACGGCTCCTAGATCGAGGGTTTGAGCCCCGCTGCTCCACTCTCCCTTCCTTCTCCCATTGACGCGATATGACCAAAGGGGTTAAAGTGTCCTGAATATACAACCAACCATATCCTCTAGTATCCGTGTTTCTCATTTATGTCCCGGTTTTCATGGCGTATCAGCCTGCCATCTCTTGATCCAATAACATTCTGTTGTCATTATATTGTAGATGACGTCTTCAGTGAAAACGTAGATCGTTGCATTTAACATAAACTCCCGGTCGACTGAAATCTGGTTGATGGTTTGCGTGTCAAGCGATTTGCTATCACACTAATTGCTGAGTTACTGACATTGGGCATGAGGCTCTTTGGTTAAACCTGATTAAACCATGTGTACAAACAGTGACATCAAACGGAAACTTGTTATTTCGTTGGTCTGTATTGGTATTTCTCCTCCTCACAGCATGGACAGAAGAGCGGTGGAGGCGGAACTTCAGAATATCGTCAGCAGCATCATCGAAAACTTCTTGGAACCCTCCAAGAATAATCTGATTGCCAAATCGAATTAGAGCGTTAAATGCGTTAAACGCAGTATGGCCAGTGGGCCAGGCTTGGGGGACAACGCATGCCTCAGAGTTCGACATAATGACTTGTCGGGGTGGGGGGAAGGGTGGGTGTCAACTATTCTTCAGACCGAGTTTCGGTTCATGTGTGACGCGATGAAGAGTTTTATCAGTGAGTAGTTAGAACATAGTCGCATTTGGAGATATTGTGACTTGGGCATTGTTAGCTGAAGTCCAGAGCTCGAAGGCCTACCGTTTAGGAGTTGTTTAACGACTGAGTTAAATGGCCCCTGCAGGATATGTGTGTAGGATAATACCAAGAACATTAACCTTAACTTTAACTTATTCAGGGGGATATCATCGGCATTGTCTTATCGCCAACAAATATGTCTAATAACGTTTGAATGTCTCAGATCCGGATTTTACCAACTTACGAACTATATTTGCACCGTAGATTGGGGTGCACTGCACTGATTTTGATGTTATGGATTCATGTATTGCCCGGAGTTATTGCTTGGTGTTTTTTTGTATGTACAACATTATTCCTGTCGTAAAGTGCTTTTTACGATGCGCCATTCACGTCATATATGGGAGAGATTCACTTTTCTAATATCCACGTGTATTATTAACGTGTATTCCAATTTTATATTGTTCTCAGATGGTGTTTAATGTCATTAGTTTCGTACGCTAACATTCCCCCAGTAATGTCTCTACTGCTTGCAAATACTCGCCAGAACTGTTATGTACATGTAATGTAAGGGAAACCTGAACTATTGGACGGCCGTCTTATACGGCCTCAGTTTTAATGCTGAAATGAAGAGAACTACGCGACATATGTTTTGTATCAAGTTAAAACCATTGAAGGACTTGTGTGATATGTATTTCCTATGGTCCAGGGCAATTAGGTCCATGAAATCTCGTCCAGTTCGTGAAATCTGCCCAGCAGTTTCTATGTATTAGCGGTACTTTATTTTACCTGAGGTATGCTCTTTCTTCCGATGGGGGCGCTTTGATATCATTTCCGTAGCGCAACCTCAGATTAGAAGATACTCGTTGATCTGCTGTCATTCAACCTTCAGTATACCAATGGAATCGAAAGCGTTTTCGGTTATTCTGCGTTAAGGACTTCATCGCAAAGTGTTAAGTTCGTTTTGTGTAGTTGATCAACAATTGTAAACCAGTACAATTGAGACTGCCGTACATGGGTAATAATACAAAGCAACTATCCGTGATTAGTGTTCTCATGCTTATTTCACACTGGCAGATGCTATAAACAACTAATTTATTATACGAATTTGCTGAAGACTTGCACGAAAACTCCGTCTCCCAGTCAGCCTCTCAGTGATACTCCCACCGTCTCCCGACTAGCCTATCAGTTCGTTTGTGGCATGCATATCTAGGTTAAAGGAAACCGCCAGTCTGGCCTCTAATGCTGCTTTACCGATTTATATAATACCCAAGTGTCTATCCTACAAATTACAGAATTTTCCGTCTTGTCTGTAGCTCCCAATAAAATTAAGAAGTGACCGCCAGCCAGGATTTCGCCGCTTCACCAGGCGGCAGCCCATTTTGAAAGTGTGCCCGCGATTGACCAATCAGGTTGGTTGGTTGGTTATTCAGGACGCTTTAACCACTTTTGGTCATATCGCGTCAATGGGAGAAGGAAGGGTGAGTGGAGCCATGTCCCCGGGGGTAACCCCCTATTCTTTACGAAGAAAGACCTGGGATCTTTATCCTGCGACCACATAGACATGGCCACAGCAGGGCTCGAATCACCGACCCACGTGCCGTTAGGCTCTCAGGTGACCAGAGCACTCAATGCGAGCGCTCTAGCCCACTGAGCTGTCGCGCCGGCCCCTGACCAGGAGGCGATACCCTAATTATATTCAAACCAGGAATGACTCCTGTGTTAGCAAAACAAGAACGCGTGATCATCGCAAATATAAATAGCTGCGATTCTAACTCCAATCGTGGTTTTTTTTACGGAGACAATCGTTGCAAGAGATATATCCATATGTTTGGATGTTATTTTTCCATGAAACAGTGAGATCATCAATTCCCTTCGCGAGACAATTTCCAGTTCTAACGTAAGGCGGCGCCACATGAAGGGTCACAATATACGTCACTTGCTAAATGGCGCGCTGCTCGACATTGATGGGAGCGGGTTGGCTTCATTTTTTTTTCGCCTTACAAGTAGGCCGAAACGAAGCGTTCACTCACCAAATAAAGTTTAATATGTAAACTTTCGGGGCAGATGGCGATTAGATTAGGTTGGACACCCGCTTTAAGGTCACAGAGGAGCCAAATGTCTGAAACCTATTTTTTTCTATAACGTTCCTAGCAATGGGACGAAAGCTTGTCTTTATATAGCTCCACTTTCAAGGAATGCGTCTCCGAAGCACCGATTTTGAAATATATGACGTCAACATGACGCATATTTAAGTAGAACAGTTTTAAATATTGGAGAATCAGTTGTAGGTCCTATGTCCATTATTGTTAAGGATGTCCAAACAATAGGCGTCCGCCTATCACATCGGTACATACCAAAAATGCATTAGCACGACTCCATGTTTATTTCAACCCGAAAATCTCCCCTGTGAAAAATGTCTCATAATGGAAAATCACTTATTGGCCTATCAGTCCTTGACTTGTCTAAGTGCCTTTTTTGCCTCGTATGTTGTTAAACACCAACCAACCAACCGTGAAGCAAACAACCTTATTTACCGCCTTCTCTCCTCGTCCAGTCCTGCTAGCCAAATTTGTTGCGTTTATTTTTCGGAAAACCTAACAGATGGGACTGTTAACCTGTTCTTAATCTAGTAAAATATATGCTGTGATTTTCCACTATATAATATACTTATAGGAGAGTTTATGGAGACATATAGTGTGTTTGTTCTGTAAATAACAATGGCATTGAAGCAACCTGCCCCTGAAAACAAAAACTTTGAAGCCGGGCACCTGAACCAACTCCATAGACATGCATGCATGGTAAACTCTATGGTAGTGTTATTCACAGAGCAAATACAAAAATGTCTATAAACTTTCCTTTACGTAGGAATATAATCACAGCTTATATTTCACTAGATTTAAGAACAGTTTAACAGGTAATTTTTAAGCGCTCCCAGTGAGGCTTGCCCGTTTGCTATACATGCAACAAGCAGCAACAAAGCCCGTGCCTCTCGGGTGTGCTCAGATTCGCATTGAAACGAAATTATATAATGGCCCATATCATTGGCTTATAACAAGTTACACTTCGGTTGAAAAGTTTTTGTATTCTGTAAAATAAATATTCCTGAATCACCCTACCTTATCACTAGATCTATAACAACCCATACGCGCATAAACTTGTCACGTGCGTATCGTTGTGACGTACTCTTGAACGTTCGATTTGACCTTGACCTTCACCATCAGCTATATCTGGGTCGCTCCTTCCGCATGTTGACATGCTCTTGTGTGGACTGACAGTTTTTTTTATCAAAACTCAATGGAACATATGCCTAATTCTGGCGTTTATCTGATAGCAGTTAGCGTAGTTTTAATTAATTTATATCCTGTCATATATGTAGGGCGTGGTCTACTTATCAGATGCACTTCATGACTTGTGGTGTAAACTCAGAATAAATCGTGAGTGTGGGGGTCAGATTACTGGAGCAAAACTGAATATGCCATGTGATGGATCATTTACCTATGTAAACGAAACAAAAACCAGCATTTCGTTTCAATATGCTACTATTCTAGCACTATATAGCAATGCCGTATGACAAAGAGCTGATTTACATATTTTGGCCTATGCATTGAGTTGGTCGCACTAGCATAGCACTATAGACCAATGGAATCGTCAAATTGTTTTTTCTGCAATTTAGTGTCCAGGTATTTATTATCAATATTAACTTCATTTTATCAGGATTTTTTGTAGTTAATCAGGAATTGTAAATTCGTACATTTGATCACACTATACGTTTGGGTACCAAAGGTAAGAGCTATGTGGTCTCGTATTTATTTGTCACTGATTTAAATGCAGATATTAGCAACTTTAGAAAGGTTATACGAACAGAAGCATTCTATAAGACGTAAATAGGTGCCCTAAGATTCTTGGTTGCTCGCTGTATGTAGTACTCGAGGGACTTATTCCTCAGGCCAGCCTCTCAGTGATACGTCCGCCGCCTGTGATGCGATGAAGTGGTTCAGACGCTGGTGAAAATGTTGCAACTCCACATCTCTCTGCGGGGAAATGTCCTGCATTACTCACGCTGTGCATTTTGAATTCAAATGTGCACTGGATATATTTGCCATTAATTACACTCGCGTGAGCATTTCGCTCAACATGTGTAAAGTCACTTCAGATACGCAGCATATAGAGTTTATTTTGCTCAATTATTGCACTCTTGTAAAAGTTGTTGTTGACCTCCCCGCGTAAACTGTAGTGCCCGCTGTACTACACGCTTTTTATCTCTAGACAAGATACTTCTTTTTTTGTTGGGGGGAGGGGGGGGGGGGAGGCAGGATATGTACTGTTACGTCGTTATTGTCGGTCTTCTCGTTGCGGTCTTCTGGGCAAATCCATAACACACGAGGCAGCGGTCTCTAGAACTTTTTTCTTACGTTTGGATGTACACAAATCTACCCTTTCCCGGTCACTCCCCAACCCCCGCACAACCCTACATCGCTGATGTGACGCGGATATATTGCCATGCCCCTGCTCTCTAGTTCAGCGAGCGTTGTCCGAGCGGTCACTCCGTTTCCGGCCCCTTGGCCAATTTCCCGCTCGCCGGCTATCCCAGGGGGACGCGCCGAGTCCCGCGCTCTCTCGGGATTGGCTGAGTGGTGTCCGGCTCTGCGGAGTGCGGGAGCGAGGTAGGGTTGTGCGGGGGTTGGGGAGTAACAGGGAAAGGGTAGAGTTGTGCACATCCAAACGTGAGAAAAAAGAGACCGCTGCCTCGTGTGTTATGGATTTGCCCAGAAGACCGCAACGAGAAGACCGACAATACCGACGTAACATATGGTGGAGAATACAATTCATAACAAGATACAGAGATAAGTTGCGGTCAACGAAATACAGCGACAAGTTAAAGGCAAGCAAAACAGAAAACATGGCCACTGCCGCGGAAAACAACGCCGCCATATTGGATATCCAAAAGAGTCAAACGGATATTCTTGCGGCTCTCCGTGGCAGCCTCGACCAGCTTTCAGCGGCGTCCACCGGCCAACCTTTTGCCAACCTGCGTCCGCCTCCCTTCAACGGACATACTTCTGAGGACTCAAATGCGTGGTCGGCCAGCTTTGAGTCATGGCTGACAATGACCGGTTGCCGGGACCATGCGGAGGCAGCCTTTGCGGCCTTAAGGCTGATGGTCACGGGTCCTGCCGCCTCGTGGATCAACACGCTCACGGCGGAGGATAAAGCCCCCACAGACAGTATTTTGAGGGCTTTTCGCTCTCACTTTGGCACCCAGCAGCCGAAGTGGGTGTTGGAGCAAATGCTCTGGGCATGTTCAATGTGTGGGGACTTGGAACATTATATCTTCGAAATACAATCTCTTTGCTTACGCCTTGGGAAATCGGAGGGGGAACGTACATGGTACCTCGTGCGCGGGCTGCCTGGCCCCATGAAGGCGGCCGTGGTCCAGCAAAACCCCCAGTCCTGGTCAGAGACGCTCAACACAGTACGCCTCGCCCAGCAGGCGGCCGTCGTGTCCGGCATCAGCGGTACCCAGGCCCCCGCGTACATGGCTCTCGAAGACACCATGAGACAGCAGGCTGAGGCCATCAGACAGCTGTCTGCCACAGTGGAGAGCCTGCACATTTCGGGACCCACAGCGCAAGTATCACGGATACGCTCGGATATTGTATGTCAGCTGTGCGGCAGGTCTGGGCATACGGCACCGGCCTGTAGGACCCAGCCTCAGTCCTTCCCATCTCACCCCGGGGCCATAAACCCCGGGGGGGCATTCAGTGCCACTACTGCAGAAAGCTCGGACACATGAAGGCTGACTGCCGTCTGCGCCAACGCCACCAGGGCGTGCACTCCAGTGAACCAAGGGCAGTGAGAACGTACACCTCGGGAAACGAGGCCGATCCAGACATGTGACGGGTATGGCGGGATCACGGGCAGCCAGCCCCCACCAATCGGATGAGAGTCCCAGAGTCACCAGGGCTACAGCAATAGGTGAGCCTCAGGGCGTGGAAGCGACGGGTCAGCCCGCCGCAGTCAGCAAGGCACCCCTGCTGCGCAACTTCATACCGCTGAAAATAAAGGGTGTTCCCTGCCACGCCATGATTGACACTGAGGCGGACATTTGCGTACTCCGGGAAGGGGTATTGCAGCAGCACCGAGTGTGGAGAGACGTAATGGTCACGGCCAGTAACATTTCACATATTGTAACGGCAGATGCCAACAAGGCGCCTGTGACAGGCATGGTTCATCTGCCCGTTGATATCGGACGCTAGAGGACAATTGTACGTTTTGATATTGTCCCCAGCCTACAGACGGATTTCATCCTGGGCTGGAGATTTCTAGAAGAAAACAACGTCACAATTACCTTCGGCAGCCGAGAGCTGTCAATCGACCCCAGGCGAAAGTGGTAGCCCGGGAAACAGTGACATTGCCGCCTCTGTCTGAATGTGTCATTCGGGCCGCCATTAAAGGTCCTTCTCTGCCCAATGGTGTGGCCGGGACCGCGATGGGATCAGCGGTCAGGGTCGCCTCTCACCTCCTCCCTGGTAAAGCCCTCAGTTACGTAACAGGAGGCACAGTAGCATTTAGATGCATGAACATAGCAACCGAGCCAGTTGAGATCGTAAAGGGCGCGACGCTTGGAAAATTGGTGTGCTTGTCTGCGGAAGACTCCCTCGTCCACATGTCTGACGGCGCCTGTCCTCGGGACGAGATGTACAGAGCTGTTGTGACAACACTCATAGTGACATTAGAAGTAGTGATCCCGTTGAACAACGTTCCATTAGTGACACCCTCTCTGGCGCCCAACGAGGAGAGCTGGTGAGTCTTATACGGGAGTATCAAGACATATTCAGCACAGACGACCAGAAGCTGGGGAAATGTGACATAATCCAACATGAGATTCACGTTGATCCGGCCCAGCCACCAATACGTCAGCGGGCGTACCGTCTCCCGCCAAAGCAGAAGGAGATCATGGATGGGCTAATTTCTGACATGCTGAAACAGGATATTATTGAAGAGTCCCTGAGCCCGTGGGCCTCTCCCTGCTTCCTTGTGGCCAAGAAACATAACCGCGGCTACCGCTTCGTATGTCATTTCTGGCGCATTAACACCTGCACTGAACTGATTGCGCAACCCCTACCCACAGTGGAAGAAGCCTTGGACCATGTTGGAAGTGAAAACCCCGTCTGGTTCACGTCATTGGACTTGCGATCGGGCTTCCACCAACTGTTGATCAACCCCAAGAGTCGTCCATACACCGCCTTCCGGACCCATCGAGCATTATACCAGTACAAACGACTTCCAATGGGGCTGGCCAACAGCCCAGCAACTCTGACCAGTGTGATGGAAGCCGTTTTCAGAGACTTGTCGTGGAAAATTTGCCTTCTATACATGGATGATATAATTGTCTTCTCGAGATCATTTCAAGAACATTTGAACCATTTGCGACAGGTGTTTGACAGATTCCGTGAGGCGAAGTTGACTCTTAACTCCTTCAAGTGCGTTTTCGCACACAAGAAATTACGGTATCTGGGGCATGTCTTAAGCGGCGATGGCATTGAAGCAGACCCAGAAAAGGTGGCCGCTGTACAGCAGTTTCCCATTCAACAACACTCAGGGAACTGCGCGCCTTTCTGGGGCTAGCCGGCTATTACCGCAAATTTGTCAAAGGCTTCTCAGGCCTCGCATCCCCGCTGTTTCTCTTGACAAAGAAAGACACCCCCTTCCTGTGGTCGCCTGATTGCCAAAAAGCCTTCGATAAACTAAAGGCCGAGTTAACATCGCCACCAGTGCTGGGATTTCCCCGTCTGGATCAGCCCTTCCGCCTGTACAGTGACAGCAGTGGCTTCGCGGCGGGAGTGGTGCTTGGCCAGGAGCAAGACGGTGTGGAGCATGTGATTGCCTACGCAGGCAGATCTTACAACGCCGCGGAGAAGAATTACGGCATCACAGACAAAGAGTGTCTCGCCTTGGTCTTCGGGGTGCGTCACTTCGATTGTTATCTTCGGCACACGCCTTTCACAGCAATCGTTGATCACGCGGCACTTAAATTAAGTGGTTCTGGACATTGAAAAACCCAACGGGACGTCTGGCGCGATGGATAGCGCTGCTGCAGTCGTATAAACTTGACATACAGTATCGGCCAGGCACAACACATGGTAATGCGGACGGTCTCAGTCGGCGCCCCTACCCTGAGGCTGCTCCGACCGAAGCAGTCACAGCCCCCATCCCGTCGGTCACGCCCTCTGAGCCCCTCGTTAGCGTAGTGGGCGGGCCGTGGCTGACCTGACCGGGGTACCTATCCAGAAGGCCAGGGCCGCTGCGGCGCGGCCAACCCCCCGGCGGCTTTGGCTAAGGCTGCTGAGGTGGACGGAATATCGCTATCACAAGTGTGCGATATCCATCGACAAGATCCCCAATACAAGGACATGATAGCCTACCTCGAGACGAAAACGCACACTAACTTCTTCCTGCATCATGACGCTCTTTATCACGTCTGGGTGAAGGACGGCCGCAAAAGTGGAGTGGACAGATGTCACGTCCAACTGGCCATACCCAGGTCGCTCGTCTCGACCGTGTTACGGGCCTTTCATGACTGTCCGTTGACAGGTGGACACATGGGTATGGCCAGAACAATGGAAAAGACGCGAAGAGGCCACTTTTGGCCTGGTATGTATTACGGAGTTTTGCTGCTATAAATCCATCTTCCACGGGAACCTATATCCCCAACTTCTTTCTTGCATGGAAATGGGTAGGGGAGGCCAAAAACTATCCTTAGCCTCGAAACATAAGCGGACTGTTCTTGGGGAGGTGTGGGGCCCCGGGGTAGGGCGTAATGGCTTTAAATGTGCTATAAAACTACCTTGAGTCCACCAATGGGAAATAATAAATATTATTCTAATATCAACTATATTTTATAAGTTTAAATACACTTGCGTCAGCATAGCATCATCATAAATTGAAAGCCACAAGACCTCGGTGGAGCGGGTTCATTAATCAGCGTGACTTACCTGTGGACCAATATAGGCCGGAATATCATTGTCCTTGATGTGGGGAGCGGGCCGCACATTCAGTACAGACACACCTGCAAACAAACCTGGAAATATCACTTAACATCTCACTATTCGTGCTACTGCATGATCTGGCAAAGGCTGACATTCTTTACAAACGAAACCTGCAAACAAGAGACGAAATATCACATGGCACCTCGCAATTTATCGCGATCTTCTCTAATATTGGCCGATCTGTTGCCTTCTCCGGATCCGTAACAAGAGATATCCTTGGTGTAGCCGCTGACCCTAACATCCCTAACCTGACCTGTCCATTTTCAAGTGACGTCACTGACCTGACCTCTGGGTAGCGCTCTCTTCGTACAGGTAAATCGCCATTACTGCATCACAAACGTTGACCTCTGACCTCAGACACAGCTTGGCATGAGCCTCTGATAGACTGGTCCTGGCAAAATGTATGTAATAAGAGATATCTCAGATATATATGATGTCAATTTAACCTGCATAATGGACAAATTGCTATAGTTATTTCCGATATTCAGACATTCGATATGGACACCAGATATTGGTCAATATTCAAATATGATATTCGGGTGTTATCATTTCGTGAATGCTTTGTTGTGAGCCACCGAGTGACCTGCTGCTTTGTTTGTCCGACTTGTTTGTCCGACATGACGCACGTGAAAGACCTTTTTTTCACATGATTAGATAAAAGCAACAGTGACGTCAGTGAATGATTGACAGCCTGGATCGATCTATTGTCAAGCTCTAAGCAAAATATAGAACCAGGAGGCGTTTAGGTGCCAGTTGATTTACACGGTGCATTTTCCATGTGAGATCACAAGAAATCGATTAATGTACCTTGCTTCTTCTTCTTTTGCTACTCCTTGATGCATAAGAGAGCGGACCCCCGAGACCCATATTACAAAATTACACAAATATACCACAGGCATAACATAATGCAATGGAAAATACAATGGTACATTAATTGACTGTCATTAACCAGCCTCACAGAGTTGTGACTGCCGTGACCGGCGGCGTCCATGTGTTGAAACCCGTTGTCCGGACCCGACGACTTGCCACGTAGTAACCCTGGATCAGACGCTCGGCTGCCGGCTTGAACTCAACCTCGATGCCTCTGGCCACCTCCAATAACTATCAGCGAATGATGGACAGGAAGTATGTGGCAATACTTGTTGTATTGTAATGTTCTAATTATGATTTCTTCGAACAGCCTTTTTCCAAAAGGAAACTTCTTATTATGCTCGCATAAGGCATCATTTTTCTCGGGTAAAATATAATTCTGTTGATGTATTGTAAATTATTCTGCGTCATGATGGTATTTATTCTATATCAATATTGTCCGCTTTAGCACGTAGTAACGCATTAAATTGCGAATGTATAATAATTAACAATAACAATATTAGTACCAGTCAAGACAGTGAACAATTTTTGGATTTGCAAGATACAGAGATCGACGTGCTCGCGATTTTGCGAGTTTTTTTTTTCAATACTGCTGACTCACTTATTTATAACCCCTGTATATACATTTAGTCCGTGTACTGTGACTAACAATAATTTAATAATAATTTCAAAATGCATTATCCCATGTGTTATATATAGAAGTCTGGAAGGGGTGGGGGGGGTGGGGTACGTGTGTCCAGAGTCGATTTTTCACAATTCTCATTCTAGAATGTCGATTATTTACGACGTTCCGTGTCGCTTTTTGGCTTATGTCGGTTTTTTTTAAATGCCACTATCTGTATCGCTTTTTCAGATCCTCATTTTCGGAATTTGGGGATCAATGTGGAATGCCGATTTTTCAAATCTACTTGTGTCGCGGGTCGCCATTTACCCCTTCCAGACCGTTATATATAATTATGACTTGGTCGTTATAATTTATAATGGCCTGGGGTATCGTATGTGTTACCGACCTGTTTAAAGTCGACCTGTGTTATGAGCGGTATGCTGGGCGTGTTCATGGCATGTAGCAGTGTCTGGTGGATGGCCATGTAATCTGCATGGCTGTCGGCTATCGTGTCCACGAAATAAACCATGCCAAACACGCTGAAATACCAACTCGGCTTAGTAAGCACAACATCTCATGCACATGTGAACGATATTGAATCGACAGCTCATAACTCTTGGTAGCCCCCCATCCCCCCCCCCCCCGGACCAACACACAGCCACTGTTTCCATCATGTGCAAACATAATTACGAATTTGTGTACATTTTTGCACAATAAAACAAATAAAATGGCAAAATTAGTCATTAACAATTTATTATTTTGCCAACACGACGAATGATCCGAAACAAGGATTCATCTAGCTGTCCCTCCCTTTACATACTCCTTCTGACAGCATTGTCGCTCATGAATACACTTACTTTGCATTGCATTAGGAAACGATATACCTACAATAAATGCAATTATGAGACTCACTCGGCCAGACACTGCGTGATGTCTTTCTTGGAAGCCATGTCGACTGCCGGCTGACCGATGTCGCTGTGGGAGCTGACCTTGCGCAACCACAATGGTGTCGAGTTCATGTGGGCCCAGACCCGACAGTGGCGTGGCAGGAACCACTGCTGCGCGGCGCCCCCTTCTGGTGAGTGTTTTTGGGGGATCTCCACAAACACTCGTCCCGTCTCCAGTGCTGCAGTAATGTTCAGTTCGCGACGGAAAACATGGGTGCATGGATATAAAAATAGCTTGGAATAGAAGAACCGGCGCTGAAAGATCGATATATCATTATAATCTTAAGGAAGAAAACATGTCACATGAATAGAATGAATGTAATTATTTACGAAAAGTCATATTAACACGGAACTTGCACATAACGCTTTGTCGCCCGCCATAATGCATCATGCTCCAAAAACTCAAAAAGTTCAAGGAAACATGCCAATTCTCCAATTTTCCACGTTTGCATAATAATTAACTTGTCCACGTATATTTATTACTTCAAATCATCGATGTTTCAACATG
This sequence comes from Arenicola marina, assembly GCA_964019135.1. Classification (NCBI taxonomy): domain Eukaryota; kingdom Metazoa; phylum Annelida; class Polychaeta; family Arenicolidae; genus Arenicola; species Arenicola marina. The sequence goes on along the minus strand of OZ025260.1, from coordinate 18,060,746 downwards.
TTTTGATGCATGATACGCAAGACGCCTAGGCGACGAAGATAGTTTAGTCTCAATGAAATGAGGATTCATTCATGACACCAGTGTCAGGGCAATACGACATAATATACCCTGTAGCAGGATGTGCTTTGTGGCTTTTTTCATCGCCTGCAAGTCCGGAAGCAAGCAAACGCCATCCAGAGCGACAAGCAACGAACCACCTGGAAGCGAGACATAAGTAAAAGTACATTTATGTAGAGGCATATTCATTTCATCGGATTAACAATGATGCTGCTTAGATGTGATAACAATTATGCATACTGGTAATATCAGAAGTACATATGATGTTGTACAATTACACTGTAAATTTACCTTTAGGCGAGGGTAGGATAGAAGATTAGTGCTGAGATCAAACCATCTCGCACTCGAACTAATGCCGTATATGCAATAATATGCAATAATAACCTGCCAGGATTTACTCATGTTGCCGGGTAGTCTGAGCGGTTTTCGGTATTTAGTTTATTTATGTAAAGTTTGTGCGGGATTTTGCGGGCTTCCGGTGCGCCAGATTCCGGTGGTGCTCAGAGCATCACGTGATGCCGAGGATCCACAGAGCGAACACGAACATCAAGATTTAGTCATCAGGAAACATCTTTTTACCCGTTCAGACCACTCGGCCACAACTCCCGCTTTTTCTTCTGACCCTTAATAAAGTACATGTCAATGCCACTTTGCTGGGGTGTGTACGTGCATCTGGAAAACAGCCTAACCGGCAACACCCCCTCCACCCCGTAACACTCATATTACAGTTCGATGTTTGTCCGTGATGAAGCTGGTACATTACAATAATAATTTGCAACGAATGACACATAACAGATGGTGCATGGGGAATACCTATTCCGATCTCTGCGATTGGCATCCAGGAATTCTTGAAGATTTCCATATTTACCGCGATCCGTTATAGTAGCCTGGGAATTCCTCCATATTCGCGATATCACCTCAAAGTGTGTTTTTTTTTCGCCCAGTCTTGAGCAGTACTCATTTTGGAGATTCGATATTACACACCCTTATTCTTGGAGATTCGCGATTTAGAGTGGGTAAATTCCCTCCTGCCATTACTAGTTCGATGTTTGTCAGTGATAATGCTGACCAGTACGTTAATTACCGTCAATGAAGGGGACCTGAGTCCCATGTCTGAGCTTCCCCACGGTGGCGGCCAGTGGGTTCGTGCTGTGGTGGACGACCCTCCTGGACGCCAGCCCAGCGGCGCCGTGCAGCAGTCTGTGCAGGAGCAGAGTGTCGTTCCCCACAGCCAGGATATCCAGGCCACCGGGGTCCTGGTACGAGTCGCGCGAAAAACGTATAACAAAACGGTAAGGGGTAAATATTGCTTGCGATACGTGAAAAGTTGCACATCAACATTCAGTATTACATTCTCAGAGGGAAGCCAAATTACATGTACCCAGGTGGATTTCGATTTGATTTGATTGGGGTTTACGGCGGGCGCTTTCAGCCCATCAGAGTATGTTGTGCCATACCTGTTGTGTTCTGTCGAAATTGCAAAGAAATATGGTTCAAAGTGTTGGTGCCACGTTATTTCTTAGTTCATAGTTAACTTTGTCAATTGAAAATGAACACATAAGCTCGTATGTATGGGTGTATTACGCAGGGTTTAACGCACGATGAAACGAATATGACTACCTCAGATGAACGTTTTGACAAGCTAAATTTCCTTTACATGTCCGTTGTATAATAACATGAACATATACAATAGAATAAATATATTATAATGCCTTAGTTATAGTGTCACATCCAGTACATTATATTATTGTTTAATCAGCATGCACGTATGATTTTCTAAACATTGATTAAAACACGCTCGATTAATATAGACTCGCCAAACGAAGTTTCCATTGTATGTTACTAGTTAGTACATATCTAGGTTAGTCGCAAACTCACATACGGTTTTTACAGTATTCAAGTATTATGACAGTGTATTCCATATGCATTATCACATGTTATTATATATGCGTTATTACATTGTATCATATATACATTGTGACATTGTATTACATATGAATTATTATGCGTGTTACGTGTGCATTATTACATGGTATATGCATTATTTTGTCGGTTCACAAGATGATTCTTTGATTTAAACACAATATTACTCCCATATATCAGAGCGAGGATATATATATATTATTCTAACATGTACACTTTGAGTAGCCTCCCATTCCAAAACCCTGATGCTTGGACACTCAAAAGTGTGCTGTAAAATCGTAATATTGTCACCAATACATATCGTAGTAGTGTTGTCCGTTGAGGATATTACCAATATCAAATTTATATACACAATTACTATATCACGAAAATGCATCATTTCTTTTTCACAGCTGATCATATAACATATACCAGGGTTCATTTCACCAAGATTGTCGTAACTTTTTCTAGTACAAAATTTGAAACTATAATATTGTTAGGCCCAATGCAAAATGTTTACAATTTTATTTTGAACAACGTTAGCTGGAAGATAATTTTTTCGGCGCTCCATGGTTTGGGTTTAGCTATTTGTGAAACGACCCGAGGTGTCTACCAACAGGACGGCGGTAGCCCACCTTTCGGGAACTGCCGACCAGACTCAAGAGAAGTCCAAGCTTTAGATGGAGATAGCACCCCGCGGGAGTCACGTCACCTGCCGGGTGCCAATAGTGACGGAGTGATAATCATACTGCTATAACATAACCGTTGTTAAATGATCAAAATTAATTTGACACAAATTTAACCATTCAGCCAATAATGCATTCAATACTGTCCATCCGGGCAATAATCATATATAGATAAGGATACATAACCTGTGGATGTGTTCGTTCAAGTTCATTTCGTAAATCATTATTATTTACACTAGCATGTATGATATTTGAGTGCATTCAGTGTTCCAGTCGCAGGAATAAAATTCCTTTACTTCATAATAATAATAATAATAATAATAATAATAATAATACATAAAAAAAAGACATTTGTCAACCCATGGTCCCCGTTCATCTTTAGCTGATCTAGGAGATATAGTATTACGTATTGCTATATTATATTATAATAATTTTAAGCAATCTAATGTACGTGAGAGTGGTTAATCTGACAAATGCGCTCTACTATCACAACGTGTTATGCATGTACTTACCACCAAAAGCGTAAGCAAGGCTGAGGGTGAAGCCCCATGGAGACCCTTTCCTGTCTACAAACAATAGAAGCATGTTGTAAGACTTCTGGGTCGCTCTCCAATAGGCAATGCGTTAAGCCTATTGTAAGAGTTCTGGGTCGCTCTCCAATAGGCAATACGTTAGGCCTATTGTAAGAATTCTAGGTCGTTATTCAATAGGCAATAGGTTAAGCCTATTGTAAGACTTCTGGGTCGCTCTCCAATAGGCAATACGTTAAGCCTATTGTAAGAATTTTGGGTCGCTCTCCAATAGGCAATATGTTTAGCCTCTCGACATAATTAGCCAATGCGTTGTAATTGCTCCGCCTTGGAACCACCAGTTTAACCAGCCAAAATATATGGTTGTTTTACCGATGAATATTTGTTGTGAACTTGGACTAACGTACCAAGCCGAAGCTTCCGAATAGTTGCTGGAAGATTTGATTCCTGATTTGGTTGAGTCGGTAATGTAACCTAGAAGTGAACATATAGTGTTCCTGTGTATTCTGTGTTTGCTTTCAACAACACAGAAAAAAAAATCAAATTTTAAAAACTAAAATTTGAATGGAGTTTCTGGATATGAACAACAAAATTAAGCCGTGCGTGATATATATATGGTTACCATGCTTAGCATATTATACCATTACACCTAACCCAACTGCCCCCATAATTACTATAAGTGCTTCCCACCAGATAACACGTCCAAGCAAAGATTTCAGACCATTTCGCATTTAAGAAGTAAGTTTTACATGGATATACATACATTTTGGATGTAATTTGATGTCTGTATAGAGTTCACCTGGCAAAGAAACACAAAAAATTATACAGTATTGATAAAAAAAATTAATTCATTGTATAGCCACAAAGACTCTGGTAAGGATCTAAAAATAAATTTTCTTCAGGTTTTGCTTTCCGTTTTAGCCCGTGAAGTGACCACGCTGAACAGCTAAGCTTTAAAAAATAGACCAACAAAAAAACGCATTACATAGATTTGGTTGTTACAAGAGCTTATACTTATAGACCGCAAGCGGGATAGCATTGCAGTTGGAAAGAAGATATATTAATTTATACGCACGAATAAACAATTTGCCATTGATGATTAGAGGAAAATACTTTCCAAGACTACCGGAGCTGGCAATGTAGGCCTACCCATCAACCAAATTTTGCGCAATGCTTCACTTCACATCATTTCCGAGTAGGCTTGTTTTGTTTGTGCCGGTGTGGCATGAAAACGCGTCCGCCATGAAATTGTGTCCGGGCCGTAGTGCGCATGCGTATTAGCGCTTTGCGCATGCGCTGTTCACCGTTCGCAAACTAGCCATGAAATTGTGTCCGTTTGCGATGATGAATAGGTTGTTAATATCATAGCGTGATATTTCGCAAACGCATTCAAATACTAACACATCTTATGTAACAGGCAGTTATTGCTACTCGAAATTGACCTAGTGTTTGTGACTGTCACTGTACGCTGAGAAATTGGCAGGTTCACAGTTGGTCGCCCTCTGTCAGACCCGAACTTGTGCGGTTGCGAAAACTGCTTATGCCCTGGCCCATGCGCTTCGCAAGATAGCCATGAAAATGCGTCCGCTTTTCTAGATGGTGATCACCCTGATGTTTAGTTAATATCATAGCGTCATATTTCAGAACCGCATTCAAATATTAACATATCTTATGTAACAGGCAGGTATTGCTCCAAATAGACCTGGTGTTTGTGACTACCACTGTCCGCTGGGATATTGTCAAGTTCATTTTATGCCTAACTTATTAATATTAGAAATATTAGAAAATGAGGCATGCAGCACATTATATGCAGACAATAGTTTACTGCAGTCAACAGCAAAAATACTATATTGTAATACATAATATGCTTCAGTAAACTCAAGTGAATTGTTATTAAAATGTTTTATCATAGTTATTAAATGTTATTTCTAGTTTCTATTGCAATTTCATTATTATTATTTCCGATTTTCATGGAGCCGATCACAGCCATGAAAATGTGTCCGGCCTCGACCGATTTTCATGGAGCCGATCACAGTCATGAAAATGTGTCCGACCCGCAAAATAAACACGACTAACTCTTGCCCCTTGCCCTCTCATTACTGCACTAAGGTCCCGTTTTTGTTTGTTTTTTTTGTTTTTCCTTCTAGATCTATTCGTATATATTGTAAAAAGTACGCGGACACTTTCTCACGGTGGCCACAATTTCATGTTACCGTGCCATGAAGTCCGGCCGGACACGATTTCATGGCCGGACACTATTTCATACCACACTATCCATGAAAATGTGTCCGGCCGGACACCATTTCATGGCCGGACACTATTTCATACCACACTATCCATGAAAATGTGTCCGGCCGGACACAATTTCATGGCCGGACACAATTTCATACCACACCGGAAGTTGGGAGACACTTACTTCCAGCGCGGTATGTCCCTCATTGAGATCCAGAATTGGGATTCCGATAGCCACCAGTCGCATCCCAATCTCTACCCCAAGCACCATATCGTCTTCAAGGAATTCAAATGAGCGGAATGAAACGCGAAGAGGTCTATTGTTAGATCGAATATAAAGATGCATGTTACTAATGACAAGAGTACGTACAGATCTCACATGCAGTACTTCGAAAGGTTATATTATATAAAACGTTATGAGGTTGTGAGGATTTCGTAGGGGCAATATTTGAACAATGGTTGTCGTCATGCCGGCCTTTACACCCATCAGTTTGGGACCGCAGACGACACACGTGTTTATGGCTTGTGACTGTCAGACGGTATCTCCACATCGCACCGTTACCGTTACAGCCCACTAGATATAAGCAGCTCATCAGTTAACTGCGAAAAGGCTCCCAAGATATCAGTACTGTATGCGTGCTGTGCTGGCCTTAATCGAATTAAAGACAGTCTCGCCATCTGGCGCCGTATTTATAATCGTCACTTAGGCTACGCCAATAGACTTAGCGCTAAGTGGAAGATTTGTCGAGAGATAATCAGGTTCAAAATACATAAATAGTCACCCAAGAGGTGGATTTTCTGAATTACGAAAGTGTTAAAATTATATCGAAGAGGAATTCTTCATAATGAGCACCACCACAATGAGCCAGTGAGGCTAAGACTAAAATTCACTTTTCGAGCATAAACTATACGTACGTGTGGATTATGAATACGGTCCCAGGCGAATATGGTCGTGTAGAGACCGGGCTTGTAAGGTAAGAGAACGTTAGGACCGTTCTCACGGGATCAACTTTGTGATATTGCGGGGGTTACTTCTGGAAGGACGCGCAAGCCGGCCAATATGATCGCCTTATTAGGGCACCGCTAGATCTCTTGTGTCGCCATTATTTTGCTTCACTATATTTGAGCCATTCCGTTCAATTCATTTATATGCCCTTGTTTCATTGCTCCACAATTTAAGATTCGCCTTGAGTCATATGGTCATCATAAACATTATTTAGTTCCAAGTGTCAATTCTTATCTTCGAAGCAACAGTTAGAGAAAACGCTCCAACTTTGTTGATTTCGCATTATTTTTATTACGCCTCCTAATTTTACGACCCAATTTATTGTTTGGAAGATGCTGTTTGATGCTTTAAGTTAGAAAAAACATTCGAACGTTGTTCGTTTCGTTGATGAAAAGCCACTCGGCTAAAATCTGTGAAGAGTTTTCTGGACAATGAACCAAAATGTCTCGTGCTTTCTCCTTCTTCTAATCCACGGTTCTTTGTGACGTGTAAATAACGTCTATATTTGTCATAGGTGTACGTATACACATTTATTCTTTACACTTAAAACCGTAACTGATCTTTACTCGAGTGTAGTTCTTTAAGGCAGCTTTAGTGTAAATGTTTTGTCATTATAACACATGTCTGATGATTTAGACTTGTGTGAAATATCTCTACAGAGTCTCGCGTCGCCCCGCTCCAATCAAAGTCTTATTTTTGGATTTAGATTTCTACGCCATGTTTTGCCCTCGATATGGCTTTCTATCCCTATTGATAAGTGCATGTAGTTTCTTTAACTAACACTTTGTATACGTACCTCTAATATATGCTGTGAGACCCTGAAACCGTATCCCCAGTCCATGTGTATACGCTCCGATATCCATCAGCTGCACAACGAGCTTGTCTGCAAAAGGAAATTAACCTTTAATCTGTAAGATTTTAATTACTTTTTTTTCAAGCCAAGATCAGTCAAGCTATATTGATTGTACGCTTATTACAAGCATTTCTTATGGTAAGCCTAATAGACAAGTGTCTTTCAAAATAATTTAAAAAGCAGGCAATGGCACCATAGCCGTATGAGCGCCCTGCGTCTCAAATTATATGTGGAGATGATGCGCATTCCGATCAACATGCTGAGAATTATATGTCTGCAGTATATAGACCTCAAGGATTTTTTTTACATCCGAAGACATTATATATGTATGTGGAAATATACTGTTGCCGGCCGTAGCAGTACTATCATAAAATGATGGCATCCATATATTTTCATTCGGAAAAGAAAACCAACCCGCAAGGACTCTCGATGAAACGTCTTCCCTCAGCTGTGAGTCGCAAGATGGGCAGACAAAGTCACTCCTTATGGTTTGAGTCTCCCTAGCGCCCGCAATATGAAGTCTGATATATTTGTTCCCTTTTGACTCCGTGCAGTCTTTATTTCCGCACAGGAACCGAGCCATCTTGCTGACGTATCGAGTAGAATAAATACAATAACTGCTGACAGAAATAGGGAGAAGAAATGATTTCTGCGTCTGCCGCAATCTGCGCTAGATTTTGAACATATTCGAGTTCGCAAGAAATTGAGGGGCCCCGCCCAATTGAGCGCAATATAAATGATATGGCGTTAATTATAGCCTACTTATCGTCTATAGGACATATGTATACCATAGACATACGTATATCCGCCAGTATCTTTGAATCCCGTGCAGAGGCGGATCCCGTTATAAAGGTTTTTGGGGGGAAGGGGGAGGGGGGGGGGGAGAAGAGAACATGGCAAAACTACACGGCATAAGCATATAGGAAGGGGGAGAGGGGGACACACCGTTCCACGCTCCGAGCTAAGCCCCGCCCACACTTGAGTCCTTGTTTGTTAAGCGTCAGTACAACATTGACAATCATAGCTGATGGTAGGTACAAGTAAAAAGTACTCATGTCTGAACGAGACAAGAAAGTAACATGCTGCTTTGTTTGTTGGACTTGTTTGTCGGACACAACGCACGTGGAAGACCTTTTTGGGCCACACGATTAGATAAAAGCAACAGTGACGTCAATGAATGTTTGACAACCTCAATCGGTTTATTGTGGTCCCCCAAGGGTCAGTCCTTGATCGCTGCCGAATGGTCAGATATCGCCACGGTAAGGGGAGTTCAACTAGAGTGAAGGGTTTTTAACCGTGGCTTTCTGAAATCCGTCTTCAAAGGAATGTAGACAGAACTATTCAAAACCAAATACATGCTTATATAATAACTCACGTATATTTGTGAACGGTCGATTTTCCGCAAACGATTCCTTCATATTGGACAAAGCGCTTACATGATGCCTGCTTGAAGAATTCAACCGTAGAGTTAACCCTGTACCTGAAAGATCAGCAATTTTATTAAGCAACATATCAAAACAAAGACACAATTATGTATTTCGAATACGGTGACACACGCAATGGTTTTATTCAAAAAGTGAAGTGTGGTTTCAGGTATAGCCTGCAGTCAATGTAATCCCTAACGTACAATAACCAGTCCAAACTACTATACTATCAGAATATGAATATTAAAGCGTTTGATATATATGTATATAGGGGTCTGGAAGAGGTAAATGGCGACCCGCGACCTGGCGACAGAGGCACATTTGAAAAATCGACAGTCGACATTGGCCCCTAATCGACGCTATCAAAGTGGCATTTTAGTAAATGACGACACTAAAATTTGCCAAAATGCGACACGAAACGTCGTTACAAATTGACATTCGACACGGAGAATTCTTTAAGATTGACACTGGGTATTGGATCCCCCCCTTCCAGATCCCTACAAATCATTTGGCGGGGCCTGGGCGAAACTTGTGACTAAGGAATATCATCTATATGCCAAAAAAAAATTATTATCACAATAAGGGCTTGTTGAACTATAACTTGACAAAAATCATTTCTTATATTGTTCATATATTAGTCCTATCCAAGGTCTAGAGTGTGTGTTTGCTAACTTACTCTGGGAAGTTGGGCAGAGACAACAGCTTCAGGGCTACGATGACTTGACTGGGCTCTTGACACTGGGGCAGCAAACAAAGACTGGACACGGCGACGTACACAACCTATTGACAATGTTTACTGCGTTAGACATGACGAGAATGGCGATTGTAACATACATCTTGTAAGGAATAAAACAAACTCTAGATAGATGGACCCTTCCTATTCTGTACTGATGCTATTGATAATTATAGTATGAAAAATAAACATCTCAATTTTTTTAATTTAAAATTAAAGTATGACTTTAAAGACTGATATTGTTTAGGGAATATTGTTGAAGCTGGTGAATAACGTATTATTAAGTTTACTGTCATCACCTTATTAAGAACTCACCTCTTGAAAGATGCGTGTTGCTGCCGTTGGCTGGTTGAGAACCATGTTGCCAAGTGTTACTTGAATGAAGCAAATCACAAGCAAATTGTTAAAATAATCATTTTATAATTTGTGTTAAGCTCAACATTGATATACAGGAATTTGAAAAGGAGGGGGGGGGGGGTCCACTGAAAACTTGCGACCAGGGGGGAGGGCTGAACAAAATTTCAACCGCTGGGGGTCGACCATTTATTTGACGACCAGGGCGGTGGGGGGGGGGGGCAGGTCAACGCTTCAGATGGCCTAAATTCTGCATCGAAAAACGGCATTCTTCCTCAACAAATAGTTGGACCCCCGGAAATCACTCCCACCCCCATAACCCCTGGATATGCACAGTGATATGGCCACGTCGATTGTATGGACCCCCATTACATATGGTATATTGTTTATATATAGAACAATAACTGATGTTCGAGTCTACATCTGAGTTCCTATGCTAGGTTAGCCTCATGTTCTCATTGCAATTTTTTTCAGCAGTATGAATAATAATTATGTTAGATTAAAAATCGATCCACATTTTGTCAAATTGTCGGATGGGTAACATCAAAACCAAAGTTGCCGGAGACTCACCATTTGTCTCTAAGAGATCACATGGTTGGATTGGAACCGTGAAGCAGAAAGCTTGATCCTAAAAGAAAGCGTCGGTTGATCAAAATACATAGTTCAGTACAGTAAAACCCCCCTGCCCGACCACCTCCTTGACCTGATCGCCTTCCTAACTCGATCGATTTTTTCCAGTCCCGACGGTCGGCCTATGTCTTAGCATTGCAATAGTATTCTATAACTCGACCACCTCCCTACTCTGTAAGTCGATCGATCATTTTGGTCTCAAAGCCCCATTTCATATTCATCGATCGGTTGTCGGAAGGATTAGTGTCACCGGCTAATTTCAGTTAGTAGAACACACACACTCCTGCAGGCGATAACGCCTGTGAACTGTAAACCCAATTATATCATTCTTTCCAGCAGCTGGGGCTTCTGTAGCTCAGCTGGTCAGTTTCACTTGGACGCATCTTGGGTTGATCAAGCTCGCCATCTCAATCTGCATGGGGGTTTGTGTCACATTTCAATCACATCATCATTCTAGGAAACTCAATAGGTCTTGTAAATGGTCAAAACATGGTTGAGACAAGTTATAAAAAGTATAGGACTGGATGGGACCAACCTGCAGCGATTGATAAAACCGACATCGCTCGACGATGGTTTCGATCAGATGACCTTTGTCCATGTATTCAAGTACAGCTCGTTGAAGTTCCAAGGCCTGATCGCCCATGGCGCCTGACTGCATGGGTTAAAATCAGCCGTAGGCCTACAACAATCCACAAGGGCGTGATACGGAGCAAATTTCCCGATTCAGCCGGAAACATATTAAAATTTTAAAGAAACATAAAAGTGCAAATATAATGTCCATGATTGGTTTTCGAATTTAAATCATGACATTATATTGTTAAACTATTAACATTTATAGGTTCAATTATTTGCTTCACAAGGGAGCCGGCCCAGATCCGTGTGCCAGGATTCGTACCCATGACCTGTTCATCTGTAGCTCAGCCTGCTTATTGAGCCATAGGGCAGGCTGCTCCACACTTTACAGAGTAGACAGACAAAGCATTTGGAGTATCCAGCACATTGCGTTTTTTTTACCTTTTAACATATTTAATATGAAAAAAGTAGACGGCGTAAGTTATACGAGTAGCCGGCGTTATCGCCGGCCGCTGGGGCTTGTGGAGTACTCTGATAAGAAGGCTCCCCAGATTTACTTTGAAAGACACGAAAGGGTCGACAACAAATAGAGTAATAATCATATTTCTTAAAGTTTTAAATGTATCGACCGCGGTTCCCATTTGACGGCTGAGAGGCGACTGTAAAAACACGGCAAGAAAATTATATGAGCGAATGTTGCCTAACATCTGTTATATCGCGGTATCTCAACCACGACACCTTATTTATACGTGTTAGTGCATTGTTTGATCTTTATTTGACAGCGCGAAACATAGTAGTGACAAGAGTGACATGCTAGATGCGCAGACTTTCACCGGCCAATATGTAGCCTATTGTAGGCCTACCGCCTGTCGCAACATTAACAGTAGAACGCGGCCATGCTAACTATTAACAAACATGTCACAACTGTCTGCATGGATGACGCATTGCATGTGAACGATGTATTGCTCTATTCGGATACAATAATCAAATCGTTGAGAATTACGGTACGAAATAATTTTAAGATTCTGTTTTATTTTTTACAAAAGACACTATTTAATACAAATTGCCAGCAAGAGAGAACGATCTAGATTGAGGCTTAGGCCTACTTTCAATATTGATAGATAGATATCTCAAACGACGCCGATTGCGCCACATGCTGCTGTACTGGCTTCATAATATGCTCCTAACTTAATTTATAACAGAATTCTATAATTGAGTTGCTCAGTCAAGTCTTCCGACCAAGTTTTCCTGTTAGGCCTACCATCTATAGATCTATATTCTGTTTCTTCGTCTATAGCTTAAATAAATAATGACTTATATTTCGGAATTAAGAGAATCGAATTCTGATAAGTTCCAGATCACCTTATCAATCACTTGACAGTAAAGTTCATTAAAACATATCTTCAAATGAAATATAGAGCGCTTGATACGCAAGCTAGTACTAACGTTAGTAGGCCTAATTTCATTTCATTCTAAGTTTTGGCATAGGCCTATCTTCAGTTAGTCTAATTCTTTATTGTGCAACCCCAGAAACCTCTTTCGTTTGACCGTAAGTCGGGTTACAATAACCCCCCTCCCCCCCCGCCGGCCCCGCCCCTCTCTCTCCCCTTTAGCAAAAATCTTCTCAGACTAAACACTTATTTATAATTTGACCTGCCTCTAAATCATATTTATAACAAAAGATAACGCTGGACGAGTTTCATCTGGCAGCTCTCTTTCGCTCTAAAAAGTTTTACTTGCCCGCCTCCCAACTTACCCGGGCCCTACCCATTAGATCTATGCCACGTGCCAGACTGAATGTTGTTATTAATACCCGTATGCTCGTTTCAGGACAGATCGTGCCATAAAATAACACTTACACTGGCCTCATGCAAGCAGTGACGATCAAGTGAGGTTGTCACCACTTCGATCGATCAGGCCTGGCGGATCGGTAAGTATGACACGCCCGTATGTCGTCTGCGCCCGCCTAAAACGTGTTTCAGCAGATTGGCGGCAAACAGTTGAACGCGCACTCGCTAGATGGCGGTCCAAACGATTTTGGCCTCGTTCTGAAATAACAGGTCCGAATTTGAACATGGCGATGACCTATCACTAGTATCAGTGTTTGTTTACAATGGGCCGTCTGCATTTTCACGGAAATTGCCTTACGTAAAACTGATCACACAAATCGGAATAATGGGTGACCATATTCAGGTAAGGTAGCCACAATAAATGTTACAATTACAATTCTAGAACGAGGTTTTATACGGGAAAAGTCGGCTGAAAGACAGAAAGTAAATATCACTCATTATCAGTCAGAAACACAAACTGAAGTCTGAAACTTTGAACACGTCCGTGCCCATGCCATGGCGTGGTGATGCCGGTGGGAGCCGGGTGGGAGGCTCCCCCCTCCCCTTTTCGCCTTCAGACTGTCCACAAAAAGTTAAACCTACCTTGCCCTCCTCTGGGGCCCACTGACTGCCCAACGTCATGTCACGTTTGTGGTAGCCATGAATCTACGTTTGTGGACGCCTTGCCTTGCCCTTGGACTCGGCTTTGCGCCACCTGCCCCAGGGCCAGGGCCTGGTTGTCAAGTTGGTCAATGACAGGTTCAATTTAAGTTTCAAACATCACCTTTTATGTACATGCCCAGGTAAAGAGGGACTGAGATAGCTGGTTGTTATCATTAATCAGCTGAAACATGGGAGAGGGCGTCATTGGGGTGGGGGCATCAGCTGTCATCAGCCCAGCGACATCAGCTTCAGCAGTGGGAATACTGGGGTTGACATCCAGGGTCCAATGCTGGCTGCCTGCCTGCCTGGAGTAGCGAGACAGGGTCCCATTCCCCAGCCACATATGAGGCCTACACCCCCTTCCCCTCCGCACTTCCACAGTCAAATCATCCAGTCTAAAGTCAGTCATAAATGCCATAGCCTCACGTTTCAGCCCATATTTTCCATGAATTTGTTGCAATTGCTCTCGAATTCCTCGACGTGAGAAAGCAATACCATTCAATTTTAATGATGCCAAACTTATGTGTGTATTGAGCAGTTAACCTTTTTTAAGACACAGCCAATATTTCTTTATGCTAACACTCCAATGGAAGCAAACACAGTTTTGTAAACCTACTACAGCACACATCATAAGATGACAGTTGCCATGGCGCTGAACATGCTCTAAATAATACATGCTCTATATTTGCACCAGACATGTGTGCCATGACATTTATAGAGCCTTTCATTATCTGTGATGTAGTCTATTTACGACAAAGTACCTGCCAATGGAGTGTCAGCATGGAGAAATATTCCTTGTTTCTTAAAAAACAGGATCACCGTCACACATAAGTTTGGTATCATTAAAATTGCACAGTTTTGCTTTTTCAGGTCAGTGATTTTTAGAGCGATCGCGACAAATTCATGGAAAATATGGGCCGAAGCGTGAGTGTACAGCATTTATGACTTTGACTTTATATGCTGTGTCTTCGTCGTTGGAGCCAATGTCGCTCTAGCTGGAACTGCTGCCCAGTGATCTCTGGCACCAATACAAATATTCCCACATCCCATCCCCACAATGGTTAAATGGTCTTGCGGTCAAAGCATCAAAGTGGGAATAAAACTTAATCAGACCAGTGATTGCACACTCAGCAAAAGATGGTAAAAATAATCTGTCGATCGCTTCTTGTCTTACAAACTAGATGTCAGGCTAGCTGTCAACTGGTCACATATCAATTTATCTGTCCAAAGGTATGCATGACACTATGCCTGACACAGATGGCAGAGAGTGGGGCTTACCTTAGGATCAGATTGTTGATGCAATTGAACAGCACAGAGGGGAGAGACCATAATCAGCATATAAGTTTAGCAACTTTGTTAGACTGAATGCTGATGCTATCATGGATGGAGGAAAGAGGAGTCAGAGCTGCATAAAAGACTGAAGCTTAGGAAAATGTTGTACAATGATGTTAACAGACTGACTTTTGATGGCTTTAGCGCAGAATGGTACAAAAACATTCCTCTTATGGGAAAGCTATTACGTTGCTCTTCGCATTGGACCTAGGCTTAGCTAATTTCTTTGCTTCCAGTGGGTGGCTGGCTGTATATTTTCCAGCGACACAATATAAAAGCATCAGTGCTGAGTGGATAGTTGACTGAAGTTAACCCCCGAGACTGTTGCTGATCAGTGTTCTCGATACTCAAGTGAAAACTGATCATCTTGGGGCATCCATGTATTAAACGACTCCCTTCCGTTATGCAGTCTTTTCGGGCTGTCCGAACAGAAATTGTATAACGCAGGAACCACTGTACTCCAATAAATAGCATCCTGGTAGTAGATGTATAGAAATGAGATTAGGCTGGTACCAGTTTATGCACTGTTATGCCATGTTCGAACTAGCAGGTAATTACGATGCTTGAAAGGCTTCACTACAGTATATAATTCTGGGCTCTCGTTAGCATTCGCCAATAGCCATTTGGCGATAAGAACTTCCTGGACACTCGCCATAATGGCGAATATAAAATTTCAGCTACAAACACATTTTTATTCATGTTTTTTTAAACGACATTACATGGTAGATCTACTACATTCATCTCCAATTATGAGATGAATAACCAATTTATAACCAGTATATTTGGCTAATTTGGGCTAATGTTTTTCCATGGAATTAGCCAAATTGGCTAATGAAAAAAATATCCTAGCGCGAGCCCAGTAAATTATAATATATATATATATATAATTTCATATTATGTATATCTTGCCATATTTTCCTTTCAAAGGGCAATATTGTTTACCCTTTTGATTACAAATAACCGTAGCAAAAATGTTTTCATGCATTTCTGAACAATAATTGTTTGTGTTTAACTTTCAGGACTACCAGGTCCTGAACCTTTTGGGCCGGGGGGGCTTTGCCTGTGTGTACAAGGCAAGGTCCCTAATCACTGGTCAGGAAGTTGCAATTAAGATGGTAAGTTATATATAGCATCGGTGCTTACAGGCAGAGACATAACCAACTGCTTGGGACAGTTGAATTGCATGATCGGACAGGTCAGATTACTGATTGTATGCCCGACAGGGCAGGTAAAAATTTAGACTGATTGCTATTCAGCAATGTTCAGCAGTTACACTGAGCGAAAAAGCTGCAGGCCGGGCACTCATCGATGTGAACAATTACTGCATGGTAGCTGTAATTTTTTAACGCAGACAATATAAGATCGGACAACTGTGCGCTCAGTCATAGGCACGCACTTTTGGGAACATGTTAAACACGTTGCAGAATCATTGAAATACTTGTTAATGACACAGTAAAACTAAATTGTTTATTAGTTGTATCAACGTTGTTTTTTCCCAATTTGTTAGGACAGGTAAATGTCACGGGCGCAGGTCAAACTAATCACCACGTGCCGACAGGACAGGCGACATCAACAGTTAATGTCTGTCCCTGGCTTATCTCTGCACTGTGTCAGGTTCTGTGTTGAACATTGCCAGATCTATTGAAGAATATATGCAGTAGTTTCATTATTTAACAATTTAGATACATGTCATTGAACATAGGGACTGCAAGCTTCTCTAAGTTGCAATATATAATGTAAGTGATTTGTACAGTATTGCTGATACACATTTTCATACCTTCCATTTTCAGATTGACAAAAAAAAAATGCAAGCAGAAGGCATGCAGATGCGTGTCCGTAAAGAAGTTGAAATACACAGTCGCTTGAAACATCCATCAATTTTAGAGGTATGTTCAATCTCTTTCATATTTGACTAAATGTCTTTATTGAATTCCAAGGTACTTCTCCAGTTTAAAAGCTAGTCACTCGGCCTGTCGGCAATTAGACTGGCAGACCAGTCATACTGTGAATTTGGGGCTCGTTGCCGAATATCTATGCTCATGTCAGATAAGGACCCTGTATGGTGGGGCTTTACCTCAAAGATGTGGAATTGCTGTCGTTGATCCTTTTGGTTAAACAGGAGAATTACGTATTTCCGTCGCTATCGCGGCTAGGAGAAAACTATTTTTCTGTCGACATAAGTCTTCTATCGGAACCAAGGGAAATCATATTTCAGTTGGCGCTGAAAGTCTTAGGGGGTCTCCCTGGTGTATTGGGTAGCGGTCTAGACCACAGATCAATCGGTCATGGGTTCGACTCTTGGTATGGGGTGGTTCATCTATTCGTCATTCCAAGCAATTTTTTAACGATAATCTGTCAGATAATTAAACAAAAATAATAGCTGTTTTTACGTGTCCAAAGTTAAGTTTGCTCACCACTAATGAATTTAGGGGGTATGATTTTAACATCTCATCGCTCTATGCCCCGTGGGGACACAACCGTTCCGCATTAATCTTTTAATATTACGGTAATATTTTACAAAGAAATTGTTTGGTCTGACAGGTGCCTGTCGGGAAAATGTCTTCTGATATGAGTATGTCGGACGTGGTATGGCACTAATCCTGTTCACCCAGCCGGGCAACATTGCCGCCTGTACTTCAAGAACTGTTGAAGGGTGTGTGATCGGGCTCAGTTGTATGGTTGTCATCCGGGTGAAGGATGTTTGGCGATCAGCGTCATACAAGTCTTATGGGATGGAAATGAAATGCATATTGCGATCTGAAGTCTGGCGTGGGAAGTGTGGCTGTAGGGGGCGCCCAACGTGACTGGTAATCAATGGCAGGTATCGACTGGAAACCGTAATGACTAACAGACCTGCCATGCGGTATTAGTCGCTATCAAAAGACGTTAATCGGTTTATCCCCGAGATTCGTTCAATGAATGGGTGTCGGTGTTAGCGCAGACCTGTTGAGGCCTCCGTTCTGGTGGTACCTATATATGTATATATACAGTATAGATGTATGTATATATAGGCCGAACGGGGTTAACACTTTGATCAGCGGCATTGGCTGGGGACCTGAATGGGGTCTGGGGTGGACGTACTCGGTTACCCTTTAGGGGGCTGGAGGAGAAAGAGGTGGCGACTGAGTGGGGGGCAGCGGTGACAGGGTAGAGGTTATACCCAGTTATCGGTGTGTGTGTGGTGGGGTGGGGGTTAATTCGATGAGGTGAGGGTGGGGGCGGGGGTAAGAGACTGGTCGCGGTGCCGTGGTCTTTCGCAGACGTTAGATGCGTGCTTTGACTCGCTGCGTCTGGCAGCCTGTCGGGTAGGTATTGGGGTTCGCCAGGCGCGGCGCCCGAGCGCGATCAGGCCGCTCTCTCGTTCTCGCTCACTCTCCTATGAGGTGGAACGGCCGTCAAGTGGGAAGCCACTGGACAACACTGTCAACATGCTGGCACATGACCGCACACAATGGGCGCCACGCTTAGGGACAGTTACGTAGACAGTGCAGCGGACACGGCCAGCGGACGCCTGTCGCCTCGGATTCACCCGCGTCACTTTAGAGACAGATTAAACATGTAGCGAAAAGCAACATATAGCCGGAGGTCTGACGCGAAGGAGGGCATCGATAAACAAAGGATATTACCAAAGCTAAACGCTGAGGCATTGATTCGGATTTAGCCGTGGACATGACCTGGGCTCCATGGTTTCTTTTAATAATATAGTCCATCCTGTGTTTGACACCTCACGTCTGCTTTTTACGACTTTTTAGCTATTTCCACCTGGCACGTCGCAAGAGAGTGAGTCGATTATTACAGTGGACACATTTTTAATACTTGATTGCCTTTAGAAGTTGAAACTTAATCAAGTTGAGATATACGAGTAAACAATATTATTTTTGACTGATTTGATCATTTTTGTTATATTTCTTTTGTTTCAGTTGTACAATTACTTTGAAGATGATGTCTATGTATATCTAGTCCTGGAGATGTGTAATAACGGAGAGTTTTATGCCTACCTCAAATCAAACTGCCGAGTGCTTGATGAAGATGAAGGTAGAGTGACTTCACATCCACTTTTCTCAGTGCAATAAAGATTCGAGATTTACTTAGTTATATCAGAACGTCACTACTTCAATGTGATTTATTATATGACCATAAGCAAAAAAAAAAAGTTGTCAATAGTAAACAAATATTTTCCTTTAAAAAAAGTTTGCATCAAGTTAAGTATTTCACATTTCTTACCCATGATCCGTCGTTGTTTCTGTAGCTCGTCACTACATGCGGCAGGTGGTTGGTGGCCTGTTGTACCTTCACTCACATGGAATACTTCACCGGGACCTAACACTGGCCAATCTCCTCCTCAACAATCAAATGGATGTGGTTAGTAAACTGTCATTCTTCTGCCGTCAAATAGAATCATCGTATTGCACCAATGTGCCGTAGTGCAGTTATCAACTTAGTTTCCTTGTGTCAGCTTATGTAAACACTTAAAATTTTATCCTGAATATGGACAATGTCTTTACTGAACATGATAAGTATTGTTTGTATGCATTTGTCATATTTCTTGCAGAAAATTGCTGATTTTGGATTAGCAACTCAACTTTCGGTTCCTGATGAGAAACATTTTACTATGTGTGGCACACCAAACTACATATCACCGTAAGTATTAATCAGCGCACAATTAAGGATAATGGTAGAGCAGCATATTTATCATATTGCTGTCATTACTAATCAGCAGAACAATTCATAAGAATAAAACACAAAAATGTTTGTGAGAGAATGGTCAGGGTATATTACTTCTGTTATTGCAATTTAGAATAATCGCCATATTGTCTGCTAGAATTCATTCCACTGTGAAACTACCCGGTATACAAATACCGTGATAAACAATGCAATATATTTCCGTTTCGAGGTTCACTGGCCCAGTTACCATTTTTGCAATTGTTTTAACACAAGCTGGCATGTGTGGATACTTTCAGGGTTTTAGTATTGACTCTTGAGTTATTTAGATTAACCTTAACCAGTATTGCACAATATAGCCTTACGGGCTGAAAGTGCCGTTAAAACCCACTCAAAGCAATCACTGGCGCAGTTTAACCCTTTCATGCACTATTATGCGCGGAATGCCATTAGGTACTCCGAGGTGTCTGAGGGTGAGTGTCTCTACTGTAACACGTGTTCTACCTTGCAGGGAGATCGCCATGCGCGGCGCACACGGCCTGGAGGCTGACGTGTGGTCGGTGGGCTGCATGCTCTACACCATGATGGTGGGCCGGCCGCCCTTCGACACCCAGGGCGTGAAGAACACCTTGAACAGGGTCATCTTGGCCGAGTTCGACCTCCCGGACCACCTCAGCCCGGAGGCCAAGCACCTCATACAGGGTCTGCTGCAGAAAAACCCCAGCGAGCGGATTCCCCTGGACAGTGAGTTGCGATATTGCCATGGTTATCGCTGTTTTTTTATGGTCTTTTGTGTTAATAACTAACTAGCTTGAAGCGCCTTGGCGGTATTATTGTCGGAACTGACATAGGGAATGTAAGTGGGGGGGGGGGGGGGGGGTGAATGGAGCAGAATATTGCTATTGATGTGTAATTTATCCCTTTAAAATGTATACCTGTTTTTGTTCTTTAATTCATTCTAATAGTTTTACCATATGGATAATATGCCATATGCGATAGAGGTGTTAAGGCAACTGTTAAGTGAATTACAAAAAAATATGTATTGTACCGTTTGTGATTCTAGGCATACTGAAACATCCCTTCATGAGCAGCACTCCCTTGAAGGAATATTTGAAGAATCACTCTGTATACAGGGTAAGCCAATATTATTTTTGATTCGGATTCGGAGTCCTGGTTAACTTTTGTATTAGGATCAGTGCACCTTCGCGCACTGATGCGCTGTTCGTGAACACAAATGTCTATAAGATATTCTTATATTGTACTTTGTTTTCCGATACCGTGTTTTAACGGTCTGTAAGTATATAATTAGTTGCAATTGAAACATGCGCCAAATCTGTATGCGTCATACATTTACATTATTTTCAGGACGCGACTGAAGCGTCTATCGACAGCGGCCGAGGGGACACCATGGCAACCGTTTCTACGACAACGGCGAGCGTTATTCACAACGGCGGTTACCAGAAGGGTCGCCCGGTACGCGTGTTCCCGTCTTTGTCACGGGGAGCCAAGCTGGAGGGCGGCCCGCCCAGTGTGGGCGCCAAGGAGGTCTACCACGGCTTCGGTCAGGATCAGCACCCGACCGCCCTCCGCAACAAGCTGGAGATCGCGGGGTCCGGCACCATCGGGCTGGTCAAGCCCAACTCCCGCCTTCAGCGACACCCGCCCTCCCCGCCCGTCAGATTACGGGACAGGTGGGTCAGCGTGCCTCAGCTCTGGGCTATAATGTGTTGGGCCTCAGCTCTGGGCTATAATGTGTTGGGCCTCAGCTCTGGGCTATACTGTGTTGAGCCCCAGCTCTGGGCTATAATGTGTTGGGCCTCAGCTCTGAGCTATAATGTGTTGGGCCTCAGCTCTGGGCTATAATGTGTTGGGCCTCAGCTCTGGGCTATAATGTGTTGGGCCTCAGCTCTGGGCTATAATGTGTTGGGCCTCAGTTCTGGGCTATAATGTGTTGGGCCTCAGCTCTGGGCTATAATGTGTTGGGCCTCAACTCTGGGCTATAATGTGTTGGGCCTCAGCTCTGGGCTATAATGTGTTGGGCCTCAGCTCTGGGCTATACTGTATTGGGCCTCAGCTCTGGGCTTTACTGTGTTGAGCCCCAGCTCTGGGCTATAATGTGTTGGGCCTCAGCTCTGGGCTATACTGTGTTGGGCCTCAGCTCTATGCTATAATGTGTTGGGCCCCAGCTCTGGGCTATAATGTGTTGGGCCTCAGCTCTATGCTATAATGTGTTGGGCCTCAGCTCTGGGCTATAATGTGTTGGGCCTCAGCTCTGGGCTACAATGTGTTGGGCCTCGGCTCTTGGCTATACTGTGTTGAGCCCCAGCTCTGGGCTATAATGTGTTGGGCCTCAGCTCTGGGCTATAATGTGTTGGGCCTCAGCTGTATGCTATAATGTGTTGGGCCTCAGCTCTGGGCTATAATGTGTTGGGCCTCAGCTCTGGGCTATAATGTGTTAAGCCTCAACTCTGGGCTATAATGTGTTGGGCCTCAGCTCTGGGCTACAATGTGTTGGGCCTCGGCTCTGGGCTATACTGTGTTGAGCCCCAGCTCTATGCTATAATGTGTTGGGCCTCAGCTCTGGGCTATAATGTGTTGGGCCTCAGCTCTGGGGTACAATGTGTTGGGCCTCGGCTCTGGGCTATACTGTGTTGAGCCCCAGCTCTGGGCTATAATGTGTTGGGCCTCAGCTCTGGGCTATAATGTGTTGGGCCTCAGCTGTATGCTATAATGTGTTGGGCCTCAGCTCTGGGCTATAATGTGTTGGGCCTCAGCTCTGGGCTATAATGTGTTAAGCCTCAACTCTGGGCTATAATGTGTTGGGCCTCAGCTCTGGGCTATAATGGGTGTTCGATTGTAAGATCCCGTTAATGTGCGTGCCGTCATTGCTATTCTTTATGGTCCTACAGCTGGAGCGCCTAGAGCCCAGTCTAGTATGTATGTACGCAAAAGTTACTCCCACTACGCCCTATTTGTGTTTTGTTTATCAATGTTATTGTATGTGTTGTGTACTGTTCAGTCAAGAGAAATCAAGTAGTTTGACGCTTTTGCAATAAAATATAGCGACTTACGCGTGTTCCCGTGTGGCCTGTATTACCTGGGACGGTAGTAATATTTAGACGCTATACACGTATCTCAACTAAAAAACGACGTAAGCCGGCAGTTGACAGCGATCCATGAACGTCTTAATTCCCTGTTGCAGTGACAAGGAGTACAAAGACCGTAAGGAGACCACTGACTATCAGAGTTACGTGAAGCAGCAGCCCTATGTGGCCAGAGTGCTCAACATGAGGCCCGCGGCCCAGCAGGTGGCTCCCCCTCCCGGCTCGCACCCGCACCAGCAGCAGCAGTGCCGGCCAGAGACGGACACGTCGCATGGCGGGGGTCGCCCGGTGTCCAGCCACAGCGTCACGAGCAGCACCCTCAGCGGCAGATCCCACAGCGGACACCTGGGTCAGCATACCCGCAGCCACCCGGCGAGCCCCACCCTGTCTCAAGCCAGCCAGGGGCAGGGGCAAGGGCTGTTCCAAGGGCCGGACTCCTTCCCACCGCCTCGGATGTACAACGCTAAGAGTTACCAAGAGCTATCGCAGTTGAACCAGGGCGGGGGCGGCGGCGGTGGCGGGGCGGAGCGGGGACCCGAGCACACTTCGGACGTGCTGGCCCGACGGCTGGAGGCCGACTTAAACCCCTCCCGGGAGGATATGGAGAGCCCGATCAGCATCTCCAGCAGTCAGCCCGAGCCGCTGGACTTCACACTGGGCAGCAATAAGGACAGTCACGACAGCAGTCTGTCGAGCGGCCGGCACCGCCTGCACAACCTGACGCCGGGGGATGAGCTGGACATCTCACTGGAGCATGAGGCCAACGGCCGCAAGTCGCCTCGCTTCCCCCTCACCCAGCACCAGCAGCAGCAGCCTCACTATCACAAGTCAGCCGAGAATGTTTGCCAGCCCCCGCGGGCTAAGACCCCCCTAATCCTGCATACACAACCCCAGACCCCTCTCACCCGGGCGCAGGAGGCTCAAAAACGCAGTAGGTCCGTGGAGAATATTTCCCGAATACCGCTGACTGGGTCCCAACCGTCGGGTAATCCGCAGCAGGGAACGAACCAGCAGCGGTGGAACATGGTGAGCATAGACATTGAGGCCGGCACAGGCGCTGGAGTGGCTCCGGCCAGACGGCTCCAGGCGGCCAAACAGTACAAGAGCACGGAGGCGCTGTACACTGCCAGGCCGGCCAAGGGGTCCCGGGACAAGGCCATGCCGGTCCTCACAGCCAGACTCAGGCCCATCAGGCAGAAGACGCGAAATGCCGTGGTACGTAACTCTTCTGCTACCATGTTGTGATTATACCATGTCTTAACTAAACGTGATGTAAGTCGGGAGATAAGGTTCACAGCGACGGCAATCCAAATGGAACTCTTCAAAGTAATTGTTTGATTTATCCCGTAACAACTTATGCAGTTGTTTATTTAGTAATCTTTGTTTATGTTCGCCTTTATTTTCCTGAAAATTTTATCTTATTTATACAGTTTGAGATGTTTACCGATGAGGACAATTTATGGAACTTTGAAGTTTTTTGAAGTGACTATTTTTACAAAAAGTAAACATTGGACGAGCGGGAAAGCATAAACCTGTGTAGTGACGTCAGCACACTGACGTAACCCGTATGAACAAGATGAATATAATCTTCCAACTGAGCGCAATATCTCACTTGCCGTATATAGCTATAAATCCTCATTGCGGGATAGTGTTATATTGTTTCGGCCGTTCCAACAGCGAAGGCGCCTCCCTCCGATCTGACGGAACCCTCTACGGTCAAATTTGTTGCACTAGTAATTTCAATTATATTATGTGATGTAGGTGAACATCCTGGACGACGGCTGGGTGTGTCTGGAGTTCTTCAAGACGCGAGACGGGGACGAGAAGGTCCTGGAAGTGCTCCGGATAGCTCCAGACGGGCAGAGGGTAAGCGCCACTGAAGATCTGCAAATCGGACCTGCTATTTAGATATCACAGTTGTTGTGAAGTAGAACTGCACCTTTAACTAGTTAAATCAACTATTCCGTATTAAAAACCATCACTGGACTAGGCTCCAATTTAGCGAGTGGAATTTGCAAATTTTACTGTCTTGTTTTGTTGTACCTGTAATCTGACATATACACATATATATATATATATATACCCTCTGGTGTTTAGGTGCAGGTGTACCAACCACAGAACGGTCGCGGGTGCCCTCTGGGCCGTGAGCACCCTGTGCCTTTGCCAGCTGTCGACGATCAGGTGAAGTGCTTCACGTATACGGACCTGCCCCAGAAGTACTACAAGAAGTACCAGTACGCCTCTCGCTTCGTCAACCTCGTCCGCTCCAAAACTCCCAAGGTGACGCTCTATACGAAGAGAGCCAAGTGTATGTTGATGGAGAACCAAGGCGATCCAGACTTCGAGATCCTCTTCTTTAACGGTCAGTAACCTAATTGTTAATTTAAGCATAAATATATACGACTGTTTACAACAATGTCGTGTCTACATTGGTTTCCGTTATACGACAGGGTCTGTGTGACAGTGACGCCTCTACTTCCTTTTGATTACATTGTCATGATCATCCTGCGCGCAAGCCGACCTTTAACCCGCGTTCACGAGTGGCGTGCATGAAGATTACATTTAG
Organism: Arenicola marina; assembly: GCA_964019135.1. NCBI lineage: Eukaryota > Metazoa > Annelida > Polychaeta > Arenicolidae > Arenicola > Arenicola marina. The sequence goes on along the minus strand of OZ025260.1, from coordinate 18,035,610 downwards.
CAGCACCACAACCAGCCACCTGCTAATTGACATAACACGCTAAGCTTTTCAATTTCTGTTCGATTAAAGTACATTTGGCACTTTAGAGGAAGGCAAAGCGGTGGGTAACTGATGATCCGCAGCTCGGTACATGCTAGAACTACATGTGTTCATGGGTATTTTCTCTCCACAGGAGCCAAGTTCAGCAAGAGTTGTGACGGGAATAAGATCATCGAACAGGACGGCACGTCGCTGACCCTGGAGTCGGGGGATGGCGCCCAGCACTTGGCGCGAGCCACCAGGGAGCTGTGGGAGTACGCACAGGAGGTGAGTGTCCGCATTACGGGTAGGCCCCCCTCTCCCCCGTCCTTCCGTCCTATGTACGGCGCCGCCCCGATAGCCCAGTGGGTTAGAACGCTCTGGCCACCTGAGAGCCTAACGGCACGTGGAACGGTGGTTCGAGCCCCGCTGGGGTCATGTCTGTGATAAAGTCTTAAAAAATCCCATGTCTTCGAAAAGAGTAGGGGGTCAACCCGGGGACATGGCTCTGCTCTTTCCTTCCTTCTCTCACTGACGCGATATGACCAAACTTGGTTGCAGCGTTCTGAATATGTAACCAACAGCCAATCCGTCCCCTGTACATGCCGTGTGCTTGACTGATTTGTTTTCTCAACATCATTTATTTAACAAGGTTCCCAAAGCGATTGCCATCAATCGTCCTCACCTCAACAAATATAACAATAAAATAACATACACGGTTTATCTTTATGGTGTCCATCAATAATTATCACTTTAATTAAGTATAAATTTAATTTTAGATTGGCGATTGAGTAATAGGATAATATAATAAATTCGTACAATGATAATAGGTGAAATTTGAATGTTAAACATTAACCTTCACGGTGCTATACGAGGCTTTCCTTCCGTTTTGATATTCTTTGATATGCTGTTGTTTTCTGTTGTGTTGGTATTTTCAATGTGTTTATTGTTCAATACCCTCCAGTGCAACAGTCAGTGTCTAGCGTTGGAATCCTTGTTGACGTCGGCTCAAGCGGACAGCAGTGTGGAGTACTTCCCCGTCAGCATTGGCAGGTAGGCAATCCGTAACCATGGCATCCGTGCTGCCCTGCAGTTAGTCAATAGACCTGCTATCGCCTTCTTAGTCTTCCATTTGGAACTACATACCCATCAATAACTTTATTGGTTATAATATAACATAGCTCCATGCGCGTCACACTGGAAACATGTATCAGGATCAGTGCCTTCACATTATTTATATCTTAGAAACAGGACCATATTATACATGTATTGGATTTGCTATTGGGAAAGAGATGACCATATGGTATTGGATTTGCTATTGGGAAAGGGATGACGATATTGTATTCGATTTGCTATTGGGAAAGGGATGACCATATTGTATTGGATTTGCTATTGGGGAAGGGATGACCCTATGGTATTGGATTTGCTATTGGGAAAGGGATGACCACATTGTATTGGATTTGCTATTAGGAAAGGGATGACCATATTGTATTGGATTTGCTATTGGGGAAGGGATGACCATATTGTATTGGATTTGCTATTGGGAAAGGGATGACCATATTGTTAATCATGGCTATCGTGTAGGCGCCTTCCTAGCTCAGCTGGCTCCGCATTAGATCAACAGGTTGTGGGTTCGCTTCCTAGATTACAAAACACTGATTAGAAGCGTACCACTGCAAGCAGGTTCAATGTTTAAAAGTAATAATCAAGGTTGTGAATGTCTAAAGTCAATTATGAGAGTTCCCAAAGTATGTTCTTTTGCTTACCAACACCGTGTACGGACTATTCCATTCACGTGCAATAATGAACAGAGGTGGGAACAAGATCTTAACATGGCAAATATCAACTGGAAGCAGATGTATAAACTGCCATACCTATGTTCAATAGAAAGTAAATTGAGGAGTTTCCAATATCTAATACTGACTAGAACACTGATAACGAAACTATGGCTTAAGAAATGTAATATATTAGACACTGATTCTTGTACCTTTTGCGCGGATAAACCTGAGACAATCTTACATCTCTTCTGGGAGTGTCCGGTTGTAAATGCTGTATGGACTGAGCTTAGTATTGTGTTTGACTCGCTTTGTAATTTCAATGTTGATTTAACGGGACCAAACGTCATACTTGGAAATTTAGCACCCTTTGATAACAAGCTACTGAGTAATCATATTATTTTGATTGTAAAGAGATATATATACATTTGTAAATGCTGTAACACCAATATTTCCTGTCAAGGTGCTCTTTCATTTATAAGATATCATTATAACATCGAAGAACATGTAACGAAATTTTCAAAAGGTATTTTAACATCGCGATATAAACGTATAAAGACGAAGTGGGAGCCCGTATTATGATTTATTATCATAATACGTATTATTATGATTTGCATGTACTTGGATTGTCCACATTGATATTGAAATAAATATATATTTAATAAAAAAAAACAAAAAAAAAAAAAGGTTGTGGGTTCGCGCCCCGGGCACCTGTGTCTGGGATACGTGTACTGCAACCCCATTCGCTGTCCCCGGCGGCATTTGGGACCGGTTGAGCCATCATGTGTTCATAAGTGGTCAACATTTTCCCTAATGAAGGAATTCTGGCTTTGGTCAGCCACCTGTAATTGCATTAGGCCGTTCATCATGTTTACTATGTATAAGATGACATGTATGTCTGTCTCCAGGCGACCGTGTGCTTCTCCGCCCAGCCCCCAGGCCGCCCGCAGCCCGGGGGGTGAGGAGCACACCCCCGTGTCCGCCCACCAGCCCCAGGTCCTGGGGGGTCCACCCCGGCCGCCATCACGAGGAGCGCCCGCCACCTCGCCCAGCATAGCCCCGTTCTCTGGCACGGTAAGCGAGGACAGACTTAACTTATTAAGTGTTTATAAATGTCATTACGACGTAATCCTATAATTGGTGCTGCTTATACGTAACTATTAACCTTATTAAAGATTTTCTCGATGTTGATTTATACATGAACTTGACACATTGTCAGATCTTGTTTGTCAACTCGTTGCAATCTGTATATATATATCTTCATGCTACAAGTTAAACATGGGCAGTGATGTCCCGAGATTTGTTTTGATGACGTAGCACACAAGAAAGTGTCTGCAATAACTTGTTTTCTATTCCTTAGCGCGCATTCTATGTCTGCATCTACATATATCCTTTTTATTTTAACAAAAAATGCGTTTTCCTGGTATACTGTCTTAGGTCTGATTGGTTTGTGTGGGTGTCTGTCTTAGCATTTCTTTTTTAGTTGTATTCTGTGTTGGCACTAGAGCAAAGGGCTTAATTGGCGAATTTCCCTTTTAATCTCCAGATGCAGTCATTCGATGGGACGGTGCTAAGCCATATGACCACCGCCTTTACCCTTACCCCTCAGACCGGCCGGGGGTCTGACCGAGCCGGCGCCCAGCGTCACGGGGGAGGTGGGCCCAAGTACAGTCCTCCGCAGCACATCCCGGCGCCGGCCATGGCTCACGCCCAGCACACCCCCGGACGTCAGGCCCGCCCGACCAGCGCCAGCTCGGTGGCCAGCAGGGGGCGAGGGCGGTGTCCCTCCCCCGCCACGTCCGAGGCCAGCCGCACGACCCCCACCAGCCCCCCGCAGGCCCCCGCCATCCTCTGCCGGGTCTTCGTGTCCGGCGTAGGCTGGGGAAGCCAGGTGAGTCCCCGCCAGTGGACGCAGTGCGTCATGGGTTTCTATACTTGTCGTCCTCACTGGGAGGACTAGTGGCCCTATATGCCTCAAATATAACTGTTCAATACACACTATACGATACCATTGGGTCCAAAGTTAGAGTTCTCACGTCCCGCCAAGTGTCAGTCAAGGTTAAATACAAGACCTTATATCCTGGTTTTTAATAGGCGTGAATTTGCCTTGAAGTGTCCCCGCTGGAGAAGAACTATGTTCTAAATCGTCTTGTGTATGCACAGCACATAATTATGATAACCAGAGAACAGTTTTTTTCAAGGCGCAGAGAACATTATATTCCATATGATATTATAATGCGTGTTCTTTACCGTTGATATTGACTTGTCCACTTGTCGCCGACAGATGTCCAATGGTGAGGTCCTGGTTCAGTTCACGGACGGCTCAGAGCTGGCCATCCAGTCGTCTCCCATGCTCGTCAAGTACAGTGACGGCAAGGGCAAGTCGTTCAGGTCAGTCTGATTACCACAGCCCGTCTGCATCTCTTCTTGTCAAGGCGACAACATGTATGGTACTCTCTCGTATGTTGTATGAAAAATATTGCTCACTTACATCCATACCGCATGTTATCTAATACTAAAACCTTTCAACTTTACGACTTTCCTGTAGTCTTAATATCTTAAAACGTTCTAATGGCAGCACTTTCACTCATTTCCCTTCTTGTCTAATATATATTAGGCCATGTAGCTCTATTTTCGACACCTTCATCTTACTCATCTCCCGTATTCGTCAGCAAACTTCTTTTATCTCGCCTACTACATTGAATTATAGACAGAAGTTAACGATGTGTTGCATTGTGTTTTAAAATATACATATGGCCTGGTATTTGTCTTCCGTTCATTTGTACTCGCTTTGCTAAACAACGCCGTCTTCGTTTTTCAGCTTTAGTGAGTCTGACCAGCTGCCCGTTGTGGTACGAAGGAAGCTGGAAACGCTGCCGATCGTCATGACTAAGCTGGAGTCCTCCCAGACAACCCCGTCCGGCCCACACAGGCGGTGATGAGCGCACAGGGTAGACAACCCCTAGCCAGCGCAGCACACAGACGATGATGCGCTTGCAGGGTAGACAGTCCCTATCCACCCCAGCACGCAAGCCGTGATGCGTGGGCAGGATAGGCTGCACTACGCCTGGCAGCGAACGGCGGCCGACCTGGTACCCAGTCAGACCTGAGCAGGGAGCAGCGAGTGACTGACCACCGCGGGCGGTGTCAGGATGCTAGCTTGTCACTGCGACAGAAAGCCATCTATGGATAACTACCACTACTACTAAATAGATCACAGACTAGAGTCGCCGACTTGGTTGCCAAAGACAATAAGTGGCCTAAGCGACAGCCTTATTCACGCGTGATGCCCGCGAGATGTCTTTCCGCATCAGTATCGATGGGAAATGTCTCGGGTGATGTCAACATGAAGCTGTCTTTCAACAATAAGGGGACCAACAATTACGTTTTCTAATTAACTCAGCTTGCATGTGACCTTGTGTAATACGCAATGACCTCTGTATGTATATATACCAGGGACAGTCCCACAGTCTCGCCGCTAGAGGCGCTGTGTCTGTGCTACTGACTGTATTATGTATCCCGCGCCCAGCCCAGATCAACCGTGTTAAGGGGCCGTCCTATTGTGGCAGAAGTTTGTGAACGGACTCGCACCACGCAGCAGCTGCCATTGTATTCCTCGCACACCCGAGACCCTGAACTGTGAACCTATCCAGGCGTCTGTATGGCTTATGTCTGCTTATGAGCTGCTACAGGTGTCAACACTCGTGTATGTCACTGCAATCGTGTTTTGTAGCGCCACTTTCAGGTGTTTCTCTAGTGCAAAAAGGGAAGTCACAGTAAACCATCCGTTGCTAAACGGACCCTGCGTGCTGGATCCGCGGCTACCACTGCGGAGTGTCCTCTGATTTCTGGCGACTTTCAAGTTACTCCACACCCACCCTGTTGATCTCTCTCTCGAGCAACATTTATTTTACCTCCCACCTAATGTAACTTTTTAGTTTATTTTATTTTGTTTTTAGATATACCTAGTAATTTATTATATCTGTATATATTTGTAGATACACAAGTGTTTCGTTGAAGTGGAGAGATGTTTAAAAGGTCCTTTATAACACAACCTATACCTATGTCAATTGTCACTGCTCTTAATCGTTGTATGATTGGTTCATTTGGCATCCACATTTTTACTTCATTTCCCCTGCAGTGGCAATCATATGGAAAAACCTAATATGTATGTTTTTTTCGTGCTCCGTTTTGTGCCATAACTTTTTTACATTGTGCTGTGTACAAAACGCCTGCTGTTGATTAGTGTATATACTGTATGTTATCATCCTTAATCTGTGCTGTAATCATGGTTCGTCTAGTTGCTGTCCATCTGAATGTGTCTAGATAGAGAATAAAGCGTTAGCTGAATGCAATTGTGTCGTCATCATTTCTGCAACACGTAACTCTTAGACTTACATAACAAAAGCCATATGATCTATCACACACACATCTCCGATCATATATATCATCATCATGTCTCCACTCTTGGATGTACAAAGCAACCATATCAAGGATATATGACACAGACTAAAACAGCCGGTGTGGTTCACTCATTCATTTATTTAACAAATGTACACAAAAGATTAAGATTGCGTGGTAGTCTGGGGAAAGACGAAAAACATCTAAGTACTCATGGAAGTATATCGAGCGTAAAGACAAGGTATATGACAAGGATAAAGGCATATAGTTATTTAAATCCATACTATTTAAATAATCCAATAGAAACGCATATCTATATCAAATTATCATACGAACAGGTAACATACCTTTCCAGTCGGACCACCGTGACTAATAAATATCAGCCTGCCCCGAGCTGGGACGGAGCCATAGTCACGAGTCAGAATGCCTTACGTTTATATACCCGCTGTGACAAGGAAAGGATGGGACAAGACGCATTTTAACGCTGGCGGATTGGCTAATACAGGCCAACAATCAAATGAACACCTTACGGTGGCCGCTCCCTCACTCTCATCCTCACTCTCATCCTCACTCTCATCCTCACTCTCATCCTCACTTTCATCCTCACTTTCATCCTCACTTTCATCCTCACTTTCATCCTCACTTTCATACTCACTTTCATACTCACTTTCATCCTCACTCTCATCCTCACTCTCATCCTCACTTTCATCCTCACTTTCATCCTCACTTTCATCCTCACTTTCATCCTCACTTTCATACTCACTTTCATACTCACTTTCATACTCACTTTCATACTCACTTTCGTACTCCCTTTCGTACTCACTTTCATACTCACTTTCGTACTCACTTTCATACTCACTTTCATACTCACTTTCATTCTCACTTTCACGGGGCCTCCCTGGTGTAGTGGTTAGCGCACTAGACCGCAGATCAATAGGTCCTGAGTTCGAATCCGGGCTCGGGCACCTAATCTGGGGCATGTTTCATTCCTTCATCCTTCATCGTCCCGGGAGGTTCCTTGGCCCAATTTAGCCTGTATGTGCACAAAAGTGGCCTAAAACACCAACATTCCATTGATACTCACTTTCATACTCACTTTTATACTCACTTTCACACTCACTTCCATACTCACTTTCATACTCATTTTCATACTCACTTTCATACTCACTTTCATACTCACTTTCACACTCACTGGCATACTCACTTTCACACTCACTGGCATACTCACTTTCATACTCACTTTCACGCTCACTGGCATATTCACTTTCATACTCACTTTCATGCTCACTGGCATATTCACTTTCATACTCACTGGCATACTCACTTTCATACTCACTTTCATGCTCACTGGCATATTCACTTTCATACTCAATTTCATACTCAATTTCATACTCAATTTCATACGCACTTTCATACTCACTTTCATACTCACTTTCGTACTCACTTTCATACTCACTTTCACGCTCACTGGCATACTCACTTTCATACTCACTTTCATACTCACTTTCATACTCAATTTCATATGCACTTTCATACTCACTTTCATACTCACTTTCGTACTCACTTTCATACGCACTTTCATACTCACTTTCATACGCACTTTCATACTCACTTTCATACGCACTTTCATACTCACTTTCATACTCACTTTCACGGGGCCTCCCTGGTGTAGTGGTTAGCGCACTAGACCGCAGATCTATAGGTCCTGAGTTCGAATCCGGGCTTGGGCACCTAATCTGGGGCATGTTTCATTCCTTCATCCTTCATCGTCCCGGGAGGTTCCTTGGCCCAATTTAGCCTGTATGTGCACAAAAGTGGCCTAAAACACAACATTCCATTCATACTCACTTGCATACTCACTTTCACACTCATTTTCACACTCACTTTCATACTCACTTTCATACTCACTTTCATGCTCACTTGCATACTCACTTTCACACTCACTTTCATACTCACTTACATACTCACTTTCATACCCACTTTCATACTCACTTACATACTCACTTTCATACTCACTTTCATACTCACTTTCATACTCACTTTTATACTCACTTTCATACTCACTTTCATACTCACTTTCATACTCACTTTCATCCTCACTCTCATCCTCACTCTCATCCTCACTCTCATCCTCACTCTCATCCTCACTCTCATCCTCACTTTCATCCTCACTTTCATCCTCACTTTCATCCTCACTTTCATACTCACTTTCATACTCACTTTCATACTCACTTTCATACTCACTTTCATACTCACTTTCGTACTCCCTTTCGTACTCACTTTCATACTCACTTTGGTACTCACTTTCATACTCACTTTCATACTCACTTTCACGGGGCCTCCCTGGTGTAGTGGTTAGCGCACTAGACCGCAGATCAATAGGTCCTGAGTTCGAATCCGGGCTCGGGCACCTAATCTGGGGCATGTTTCATTCCTTCATCCTTCATCGTCCCGGGAGGTTCCTTGGCCCAATTTAGCCTGTATGTGCACAAAAGTGGCCTAAAACACAACATTCCATTCATACTCACTTGCATACTCACTTTCACACTCATTTTCACACTCACTTTCATACTCACTTTCATACTCACTTTCACACTTTCATACTCACTTTCATACACACTTTCATACTCACTTTCATGCTCACTTGCATACTCACTTTCACACTCACTTTCATACTCACTTTCATACTCACTTTTATACCCACTTTCATACTCACTTACATACTCACTTTCATACTCACTTTCATACTCACTTTCATACTCACTTTTATACTCACTTTCATACTCACTTTCATACTCACTTTCATACTCACTTTCGTACTCACTTTCATACTCACTTTCATACTCACTTTCGTACTCACTTTCATACTCACTTTCATACTCACTCATCACCAACCCGGCGCACCTTACGAAAAGCAGTCACTCACACATTCACTCACACACTCACTCACACAGGCGCTATGGCAAGCCGACCTTTTCATATCGGTCACATAACATAGAACATGAAACAATATATAGAACGCAAAAGTCACAACTTAATTAGCACAGGGACTAGACTACATCTCGGGCACGGATCTCGGAATTTGAAAAGGGGGGGGCGGGGGGGGCGGTCAGATCACTTCGAGCACCTTACCCGGATCAAATTAAGCCATGTAGCCTTATGATTACTCTGTGCGCAAAGCGGGCCGCGAATTGACGAGACTAAATTTTTAGTTGCACCACTGTATAACTTAAAAGTTTGTTCGATAGGAGGTGGGGGTGGAGGTGTCAGAGGCCGGCACCCTTTTTTTTAAAGCTTACGCGGCCCCATGTATAGTGTCCTCCACAGCCCGCCCCTGCGTGGAGCCTACCCCATGTACCGGTAACAGGCGACATCTAGCGAGTGCGATGTCCACAGCGGATATAAAACGTTCACCAGATGGCGCACTTTAGTTTTTTTTGTGTTCTGGCGACGTCATTGCTAAAAATACACTTTCTGTGGGCTTCCCTATCGAAGGGCATTTCGTCAGAAACGCTGCGTAAAGCGTGTAAAATACACCTGACAAAAGTCAGGTAAAGTGTGTTAGTCATGTGGCGAATAGTTCAGGGAATACCAAGAGGTAAGTGTGTGGAGCCTGTCGCGTTGTAAATACAAAGTAAGCCAACATTTCAGACATTGATTGAGACAAAATACGCTTTAACTTGGCCATGTTGGCCCTGGAAGATCGCCAAAACGGCCAAGGACACTTCGGCCTTGACCTTTGGCACTAAGTATTTACCTGTTTTATTTAATCAATACCATTATTGACTTTAGCCCTGTAAGTCAGTCATTTATGCCACAGGCACAGTGACTAACACCCTTCTCTGTGTCAGTTGATTTACTCACGTGAGCTGTTAGGACAGGAGTTGCCACTTATATTGCCAATTAGGCTTGGATTTATTCATTAATAGTCATCTGGAGAGGGGAGGAGGGGGTGTAGCAAAACTTTAAGTTTAAAGTTTGAAGTTGTGACATCTAGGGGCATATGCAGGAATTCTTGAAAGGGGGGATACAATGTCATTCAAAAACCTGACAAAACATATTTAAAAAAAGGTGTGATATAAGTGACCATGGTATATGTTAAGTACCATTTGCATACTCTCTAATCAGATAATCATGGAGAAGATAAACAGTACATAACCTAATAAGCTTGATGCATTGATACATATGGAGAGGCCAGGCGTATTTGGCTACATCACTGCCATAGTATATCCACATACTGACATATAGAAGGGAGTGGCTATGTAGCCAGTGATGGATGGGTCCAATGTCCCAGAACTCCTTTAAATTATGAGACATCTGAAAAAATAATGGGACATTAATTTAAATGAAATATTGTATAGTCTGTATGCTAGCTTAATTAAAGGAACCCACTTAAATAATTACATATATAATAGATATACAATATATATCAAATTATATTAAAATTTTATAGTTATTTTGTAATTATCCTTACTATAAATATGATAAACTGTAAAGGTTTACAACTCTGTGTTTCAGTGATTAGGGCTTCTATTTCAAAATATATTCTCTATAATGGTGAAGTTTCAGCATAATAGGTTAAACGATATTCTCCCTGTTTAAGCCATCCGCACCCAGTGGGGGATCTCAGTCAGATCAGCTCCACAGAGTGGCTGCCATGATGAAGGGGAACAGCATGGCGATGGCTGTAGGAAGTGCACTACAACACTAGTGGCAGCAGTCCGATATATCCATAGGTGAGTTCCAGATTCCCAGTGATGCTCCTAATTAAATGTAATTTGGCTTAGATTTAATGCATCACTTTTTTATGAGAGGAGTAGCTTTGATTGGCATATTTCAGTGTAACTTAGCTAGGAGGTGAGTTAAATTCCTTCAGTGACAAATATAAATGTGTGCACACATTGAATGTTTGTGTCATATTTCAGTGGGAGTGGAGGCTTTGCTGGTGACAGGCGAGGCTGGCATGAAGGTGGCAAGCATGAAGGCCACTCCAAAGGGCCAGAAACAGACTGGCATGAGTGGATGAGGTCCTTTCGTAGGGATCTCCACTGTGGCTTGGGCAACCCACAGTGTATACTTGAAGCTGCAGGCATTGTAAGTACTGCAATTTAGCTACCAAATTACAGCTTACAGCAGCATAGGCAACAGCAGGATTTGCCAGGAAGTAAGCGGAAAATCTAATTTCTGAAATCAGTGGAAAACAAGTATATTTGTGAAATTAATATGCAGTATAAATCTGTATTGCCCATGTCTGGCCACTACATTTCCAGCCGTTATAATAACCTAATATCTTTTTTTTGGAGCACTATGTGTAAAAGGATATTTTATCTTGCCACTTTCATCGGAAATCTAGGCTTTTCCATGTCTATTTACTTTGTTACTGTTTCCGGCACATAGCCGTACCAGACAGTTTCAAGATGAAAGACACATGCTCATATCATAACTGTATATAACGCATGACATTTTGTTTTGCTATCAGAGCACCTTCCTGCTGCTAGGCATCCAGCTCTCCCACCTCTGGCAAGGTTACTATGGACCAGAAGGCGGGCTTTATGTGGAGGGCATGCGACAGTCTCACTGCCTCCTGCAGCAGGTTCGCCATTTTGCCTCGGGACTGCAGCATGGCGGTGGCACGAGGATGGCCATGCTGGCCGAAGGCGGTGGGTCCAGGTCACGGGCCACTGCTGCTGACTCCACCACGCTGGTGTGGGATCCGGGACAAAAAGACGAAGGCGGAGAAACGCAGCAACTCAATAATACAGAAGCAAGTCAATCAGTTTTTTTTAGAGTTAATTAAATTAAATTAATGAATTTTATGTGATTTATCAATTAATCCTTTAAGGCCTTTAATTATATATTGCCCAATATTGAGGTTTGTTCCTCAAACCTGTAATATTTAAGACATTTTTGTATTGAAAGTTTGACTGTGAATGGACATTTTTTAATTATATCTCTGATGGATGGGTTTGTTACATATTGCAGGATTATGCATACGAGTCGCAGCTGTTGAGTGAGCGCGCTGATCAGTGGAGTCAGCATGGCCTGGAGTGGACTTCCAGCGCTAGACAGCCATTATGGAAGCATAGAGAAGCTCACAGTTTCCAGGGAGCAGCCAAGCCTCACTCGGTATGAACTGTTTTTATGTCATCTGTTACATTCAGTGAATGAATACAAAATAATCAGAGGCTTAATTGGTACATGCCTGACATATATCGGCAAAATTAATACCCAGAAGTCAGTGGCACCTCACAGTGGAATAATGTGAACTATAATTTGCGAATCCTCTATGATATCGTTCCTTTTACCCCGGATATCTTCCAACAGGCCGGGTACGATTTTGAAGTTCCTGAAGCCACAAAGTCTAGAGACAGCGACAGCGCTCCGAGCGAATCAGCCCAGGACGGGTTCCGCCAGTTCCAGCAAGAATGGGACTCTCTGCAGCGCCTCTATCGGGGAGCCGCCCTCAACATGGCCGCCTACGTCCACTGTGAACACGGCGACATTCGCCAGGCGGCGGCACTGTGGCAGCGCGGAGCCGAGGAGCAGCGCTACGGCAAGGCTCAGTTCAACCTGGGGCTGTGCTACCAACTGGGGCGCGGCGTGGATGTAAACCCGGGGGAGGCGGCCCGACACTACCGGCTGGCGGCGGACCAGGGACACCCACAGGCCCTCCACAACCTGGCTATGATGTACATGAGGGGCGAGGGCGGCTTGGACCGAGACGTGGGCGAGGCAACCACCCTCTTGGACCAAGCCGCCCGGGCTGGACTCAGACAGGTAATAAGGCTAATAACTCAGACAGCACTGTCGGTGCGATCTTTCACCGAATGCTAAACGTGAATAACGCGCTCGTTATTATCATTGGTTCACGCCAACATTCTAGGGAATTAGGGTGATTTTGTTCAATCTGATACATAATATTATGACGCAAGCTTTATTCTATTATATTGGGGAGCCGTCTGCCTAGTTCATTTGATAGAAAGGCTGAGCTGAAGGTCGTGGTTTCGCGCCCTGGCGCCTGCATCTGGGGCAAGATTCATCAAGGCCTATTTCATTGTCTTACGAGTTTTCCTGTGTGGCCTGTGTGGTTATTACGCATCTATCAGGCATATATTACACATATAAAACTATGAAAATGACCATGGCTCCACTAGCCTGTTGTAGCCTTAAACAGGGAAAGGGACTCTCTGAATCTTTGTACAAGAACGCATTTGACTTGATGATACACAACTGGCATGACACGAGATGATCTTACAGAGTGACAATGTTGTTAAACCACTTGTCCTGCAGCAGGTGACTTGAGATGACTGATATTGTGTCGTTGTTTCCGCTGCAGTCTCAGACAGAACTTGGAGTGTTGTTCACGACGGGGCTGCAGAAAGACATGATGAAGGCCGCAGCCCTCTTCCAGCAGGCAGCCGACCAGCAGGTAACTAACTATTCCTTGGCTGACGAGGAGCCATCCGTAAGCCATTGGCTGGAACCTTGGATTCATGCGTCTGGGGCATTTTTCACCCGACCTCACCCTTTGCACAAAAGTTGGGGAAATACAAATATTTTAGTTTGTGCCACAAGAAGGAAATACCTGTTAGCCATGGAAATGTTGTCAGGATGAACTTATGGTTTGCGTGAAATATTTTCTTTCAACCCTGGAGATAATGTTGATTTGTTTTGCACTGTCAACTTTCTCAAGAGCTTTAGCCCTCCAAATATATTCTACATGTATATTAATTAATAATGTTGCACGAACTTCATTTACTCGGCGCTATTTTGTCGCTAATGTATATCATCTTTGATTACATAAAGGCTGTTAAAGCATTGTTAACGTGTGTGCCTTTGCCTTTGACAGCACGCAGGTGGCCAGTATTACCTGGGGGTGTGCTATGAGCACGGCTGGGGCGTGGAGGAGGACCGGAGCCGAGCCGCCGGTCTGTACCGCCAGGCCAGCGATCAGGGACAAGGCGCAGCCTCCTTCAACTTAGCCGTCTTCACGGAGAAAGGCATGGCGGGTAGGTGTCTGGGGATGTCATTGGGGAGGGAGAGGGTGAGGGGGACGTTTGTGGCTCTTCTTGGGAATGATTGGGTGAGGGAGGAGGTGGGCTGAAGGTTGTTGGTCTCTTCACTTTTATTGGAGAGAGCGGGCGTTGGTGAAAACATAATTTTCCCTCTTTGTATTCATTATCTGTGTTGAGTTATTTCCTGTTTGTGACATTTAAAGTATATGCAACAGGATGAATGTTGCATTGACTTTAAGACTGTATCGTCGTGAAAACCTTGATGCATAAATAAGTGCAGTCGAGACGGATGATGCAGAACTTGCTTCGCCCTCGTTCAGTTTCCTTGTTGTCTTTTCAGGTTTGCAGGCGGACCCGGAGGTTGCGTTGAGTCTCTACGAGAGGGCGCTGGCGCAGGGGTTTTCTGACGCCCAGGCAGAGATTGACAGGTTGACTAATGGTGGTCACCCCGGCACTCTGTTGGACGAAGGTAGGACAAAGGGATTATTATCGTACCTGAAGTTATAACAAATATATATTATGCAATATTACTCCATGATAGCTCCGGTAGTGCCCATCTTAGCGAATCAAATATTTCCTGGGTCCGGCGTTGGTTTTAATTATCGCCTTTATGTTTCTATCCCAGTTGTTTTTGTTAATGGTCCGGGTTTACAACAATTATACATCAGGTAATATAAAAACCACCCATGGTTTACCGCTGGTGTCATTTTTAAACTTCCGTTGTGGTTTCAGGGTCGGACGCCATGGCCGCTCTGCTGCCGGACAGCCACAAAGGCCGGGCTGAAGGAGCCCCCAAACTCTCAGGAACTGCTTCCACCCCCACTCTCACCGACTACCTCAGACATCACCTGCTGGACCTCGGATTTCCAGATCCAGAACACGAATTGCTTGGATCCAGCGCCGTCGCCAAGGAGCGCTCGGCATATCCCGTCTCTGGATCGCCTGGAGCGGGTAGAGGCTCCAGGGCTAGTGTAGAACTGGGACTCGGTACAAATACCAGGATAAAGTTCTACATTGGCGACGACGTCGAGGAGGAATCTGCCGGAAGTCTGGTGACCAAACCGGAAGTCCGGAATGACGTGGTCAGTGACGGTCAGCTGGCCGGCTCCGCCAGGGTTTTTCCTGGATTCACCTCACGCGCGGCTTCCACTGCCCACAGCGGCGTCCTATTATCTGCCACATCCGGGTCCTTCGGGAATATCCCGCCGATGAAGAGGTCGGTGACGATGCCCTCATGCGCCTCTACCAGGCAGAGTCTGGATCTGGCTGTCCTTGCCGGGAGCCAGATCCGTGGCGGGAGCTTCGGCAACGCCGTCTTCCAGAAACGTCCTTGATGAAGCTGCTATGCATAGAACGTCGTCTGTACGCGTTTGTGTGTGCATAAAGACAATATCCCAGGTCAGGCGCTTACACTGACCATGGTTAGTTAGTTAGTCTGTGTGTGATTGACACTCGATTCACAATGGATTGAGTTGAGCATTGAAAAAACTGAAATCCGCAATGTGATGAACTGTTACCAAATAGTGCAATTAGCAGAGTATTATTAACGTCGTTCAGTCTGACAAAGGATGAACAGTGGCTGCGCCTAAACCTGGTGAACTAAAGTCTTTCATATAATATTGAATTATGAGTGACAACTTCTAACTTAGTATCGGAACTGGCAGAACTGGCAACGCACACGAAGAACCCATAGTGTTCGTTTTTCTTCAATTTTATGCAAATACACTCGACGCTCGAAGTGTATGGCTGACTTGCCGGAACTTGTGGAATGACAAAAGCATTGCCGGGCATTTAGTACCGACATGCCTTCATGTGTTTACTGCGGTACATCGTTTGGAAACTAGCAGTGATGGGCATTTTAATATATATTGGGATTGACAATGGCATTGTCTGCAAAGAACGTACAACGTAGATGATGTATCCTATACACGTCTTCATTATGGTTAAGTCGTTTAAGAAGTGTGTATTTGGATTAGTTTGTTCCTTTGTAATAACGTTCACTTCCGCATAATTAGGACACAGTGACTTTAACGCCACTGTTTTACTGTTTTCATACATACTGTTTTCACTTAAATTGGGTTTGTTGGCTTCAAGGGAAGGCCAAGTTAAAGCAATATATTCTGTAATTTTTTGTATTACCAACCTCTTCCTCATGTCAAATAAGTATATTCTGTCTTAAATTTAAATCCTGAAAGCCTGTGGGCTATCCAGAGAGAAGCACTTTGGTCACCGGAGAAGAAGTTGGTGGCCGGCTTTATATCTCTGCGCGCCTGTTCGCTGTTCTGTGTGATTTCGACCGCGGCTCGCTATCACGTCCGCGCGCGATGCGCGATATATGCATCATAATTTTGAGATACTTTTAATCTTGATTCTAAAATGTAAAAAAATCTAAAATCGCGCATGTAAGTATATTGCTTTAACACGAAGGTCTATGGAGAAGGTCAGTGGTAGAACTGAACCATGGCCCTGCAGTTTATCTCCTCAGTGATAATGATAAGGATTATTATGTATGTTCCCATGGTAATGAAACTCCTGGAAATACTTTGAAAAAGGAATATCATGGAAAATTGGTATTATACGAAGGTCATGGAAAGTGGCTTAGGGGTAAGAATTCCTGGAATTGTAACCTATGGTCTCTTTAGTGTAAAACTACACGCCGAAAATGGTATATTACTCAGCGTTATTATGAATACGTTATGTTTTCTATGGACGCTTATTTATGTGTAGTCATTAAGTTTCTTTGTGCCATGTATAATAATTAAAAATGAAATTCGTAAATCGGATGGCTATGAAAAGAGGAGGAGGCCATCTGGCCGAAATACTAATGTTTTTCTGTACCTGTAAATGGCATGATGTTGAATAATTCATTTATATATGTTGAATTTGAATATATCCAAGGTTGGTTGGTTGGTTATTCAGGACGCTTTAACCACTTTGCTACAGACCAAGGACATCTTATGTAAAAGTACTCATGGAATATCTATAACATTTTAATTACCAGATTTGTGTAGGAACAGTGAGTATGGCTCCTCTAATGGATAAAGCTACATCTGTCGTCTAATTATGCATAGTAATTATGCAAGTGGAAATTTCCTGCTTGGAGAAATATTCATTTGTAAATATTTTGTTCATATCAAGGGCAGCTAATTAAATATCGATCCTAAATGAGTTACTTTTGACGATTTACGGTTTAGGAGTTTTCGACAATGGTCCATGCGTCATCGGACATGGCAGTTTGTCTGGGGAATGGCCCTTGGGCTGGACCAATAGAAACACTTGATGACGTCACGGCATCCCATGGCCCAACAACTGTGTTCGTTGGAAACAAAAATGGCTTCAACGGCTGATGGCTTGATATTGCTAGGCCAGGGAACAGTCCATGTGTAATATGTCCTATCCGTGAACGTTGATCCCAGGTTGGGGGAGGGGGGAAGGGGGGGGGGGTAGGAGCCTGGCTACAGTTGTTTTGAGCATCAATCCTGCTGTAAACGCCGTATACGTCAAGTTTGTCCAGTCTGGTAACGGTGCGGCCTCACGATTTGTCTAACCGCTGCATGGCATGTGGTTGTGGTTAATTAGCCAGGATCTACGGGGTTAGTGAGTCAAATCATGCCTCCAGATATGTCTAAATATGTATAGCCTGAGCTGGACAACCCTACTTGTGGCTCCATACTTTGTTAACCCAGACATATGTACTGTTTTATATGTTTTGTTTACAACATGAATATTGATATATGTGATATTTTGTTAAATAATCGCGACTAATCATAATAAAATAGCGTGCACATATGCCATGACGTGTGTTCATTCTCAAGAGGACGAATATTTAGTTAGATAAAATTACTTTGTACGTCACACAGTCATGTAAGATTTGTTATCGGCACGAATAGATTATCAACGCATGAATAGATCAATGAAACGAACATAATCCGCCTGTGGAATTAACCATGCCTAGCTGTGGCTGTTACCTTCTGGTTACATGTATGAACCCGTGTACGCCTAATGACGCTAACCGCTTGTCACTAATTTATTCTGGGTATTATATATTGTGTCTGGCGGAGCGGGATATTTTGTCATGGGGTCTGGGTAATAATAGCTAAGTATGCAGTGTTCAACCCTGATTCACCATAAGTGGTCAACCCTGACTCACCATAAGTGGTCAACCCTGACTCACCATAAGTGGTCAACCCTAACTCACCGTAAGTGGTCAACCCTGACTCACCATAAGTGGTCAATCGGTCAATCCTGACTCACCCTTGCCCTGGCCTTGTTCCCACGACATTGCTTCCGGGGAAAAATTGGAACACAAAAAATTGCCAAATGTTTCCATCCGTTGTAACGTTAAACTTTTAAAAATGGCGTCCAGCCGCCAACGTACGGGTACAAGCTAAAAAAAAGAGCGGGGAAGGGGTAAAAAAAACGCCACCATGTAGTATTTGTTCCTGTACTCTTATATACGCTACCATTTATGCCCGTTGATTTACAAGAGGGGTCACTGGCCAACGCTACTGAACGCACAGTGACCGATCGGGCCCAGCCAGCTCTTCCACAGGACAACGACCAGACGCTTTCGCGCCACGCGATAGCAAGTGACACTTCTCGACGCACCCCACCCCCCTCCTGCACCCTAGTATCCATGCACACTTGAAACACAAGGACAAACGTGTCTCATATGAGCTGAATCTGGGCCAAGTAAACAGATAGGCCCTGTGTGGTCTCGCCCACTCGTTATGCGCACGGTCCCATGTCGCGTTTGTAAAGTGCGAAGTGAAAGCGCGCTGGTTAGTAGCGTACCGAGTGCAAGGTGGAAATTTCCATGGTGTGAGCGCGGGCCCCAGATATACAGCTGCAAGGGTTCACTCTGTCTTTGTGACAGATCAGGGCGTCTCGGCGCGCCGCCGAGGCGAAAGTAGAATTCGTAAGAATTTAAAGCAAATGTCATAACCCGACAAGAATGTTGTTTACAGAGCCGCAGTCACTTCCAAACTGTGGTATTGCGGGAGGCGTTGTGTCCGGTATGATCTAGCTTAGTTCTAAGAATCTGGGAAACCCAGTATCAACTTGTTTTTTCTTGATAAAATAGTAAGCCACACCGCGACAAATCCTTCACATTCTTGTAAGTAAGCTGGCCCCAGCTATTTATCGACATATGGCGTGTATTGATCGCTGTAATCTCCATTTCACCGCTTAGTGCCGTGGTCGTTGGGGGGATCAGCCTGGCTCGCATCCAGCTCGCACTGTAGCGGAAGGTCACGCGAGTACACGCTGTCCTATATTCGCATTTCGCTGCGCACTTTACTTTGCGCTCAGCGCGCTTTTGCACACGGTTCGCATTCGCGATATAACGGGCATATGCGCGTTGTGAGGGGTCCTAAACATGTTTCGATCATTTCGTTGCGCACTTTACCGAGCGCTCTGCGCGCTTTTGCACACGGTTCACATTCGCGATATACGCATAATGAAGGGTCCAAAACGGGATTCGACCGGTTTGGAGCCCGATGAGTTGATGGTACGAATTGTTGAGCCGATGCCACCTCTGGCCCCAATTGTACATTGTGTGCCACGTGGTCTAGCTGTGCTGACGGTCAAAATACATAGTCATCATCACACGGGAACATCGCAGGGAAAAATATAAAATAGCTGACGGTTTGGATAGGGGTATGGGGTGGGGTGGGGGCACAATTGAGCGCCATGTAAGGGAGCGTACGCGGCGGTAAAAAAATACGACTGAGACCATATATTGGCTCTTGGGGAGGGGTGGGGGAGATATTCCTGCTGCCCTCACGCTAAGTTCCCTTAAAATAGGCATACGCTTAAGATTTATTATGTTCACTACAATATTTTTTTCTTGTGTTTCTCTATACAAGTATTTAGATACCGTTTTGGCCGGGAAAATGTGGCAAATGAAGTTGATTGGTTTTTAGAGCGAGATTTACTCCTTGAGATAAGCTTAGATGTGAGAGAGTCGAGGAGAGGGATGGATGCAGGGGGGAGAGAAGGGGGGTGGGGGGGGGGGGCGTGCTTTTCAAGATTTCCGACAGACCGATTTTTCTGTTTATCGATAACTACTTAATTACCAGATGAGGAGGTTAGACCTACCCATATAAACCTTGAACACCATATTTGGCAATGCATATATACACATAGATAGTTTAATCAGACTAGGACACGCTGTCTGGAACGTTGTACCCTTGACCCATTGCACACGTTACGCGAGGAAAATATTCCATGGCTAGAGTGCGCACGGCACTAACGCGTAAATGCGCAGAGATACTGCGAACTTCCGACGCATTTCGTGCTAGCAGCTAGGGCCTTTGCACACGGCACGAACGCGTCTTCCGTCATCTACTTTGCGCACGACACAGCATCGACTGGGTTTATAACTCGCGTTGTGCGCGGTGAGAGAGCGACACCGAAGGCTGACGACAACACTCGACAACGCAACACAAGACGAGGAAGGGCACAGCCACTGCAACTCACGAACCGACGACTGTCACCGTATCTTAACGAACATATACCAGCAACAGATCAACATGGACCCGGCATGCAAGTGTGGTGATGGTGAGTCGTCGTCTTTATTTCATCCAGACGTTTACTATACAGGTAGGCCTACTATAGAGGCCTTCATTCAGTAGCCTAATGTTATGTTCTCTCCATGTATTGACGCTACATATTTTCATTTAATTAAATGCTGAAGTATCATACAATAATGGATTTGAAAGCGGTATATTTACATTCCTTGACTGTCGCTGCAAAGTGTTGTTGATAAATAGAGCAGTGGGGGGGTTGTCTGACGAGCACGTGAGTGGGCAACCTCAACACGCCTGCACATATCCCGCTGGCGAATCCATTTTGGGGTCTACTTTGTGCAGTATACGGTATGGAATGCCATTCCAATATTTCGGAAGGGCCGCCAAAGTTCGGTTACGGACGCGGGTAGCCCCGCACTATATGATAGACCTAGGCTGTGGGTTGCCGGCAGGACAGCACAGCAACAGGTCATGGGTTCGCGCCTTGCCTGAAATCTGCACAGGGGGCGTGTTGCATGCAAAAGTATTTCATTGTCGAGAGAGGTTTCTTGGCTTTGTTTAGCCATCATGTGTATACAAATGACATGAAAAGTTCATTGCCCCCCCCCCCTAGCTGGCGTTTCATCGTAAATTCTTTAATGAAAAAATCGCCTTAAATTATTTATTTAAATAATTTACATAAATGGTAATGTCAGTAAATAAGGTTTCTTTTCTCGAAATCAAGGCATACCATGCACATGATTTGCCGACAAAAGACATAACCAAACATGCTTTGAAAGAACCTGTGAGGGGGAGTATACACCCCCCCCCCCCCCGCAACCGCTCGTTGTGGCAATCCGATATGGATAAGCAGGATTTGATTTAAACCTATACCCCCCCTCCCCCTCTCTATCCGTACTGCACAAGCAGCCACATACAGAAGGCGCAGACGCTCAATGTTTAATTGCACTCGTTTTGTTAGTAAGGACCCCCCCACCCCCCCCCCCCAGGCCCCTTTTTTTAGTTGGTACGAACCCCGAACCCTCATCCTAACCAGGAGCACTCACTCCGCGCACAATTGAACCCCAATTGTTCAAACTCTTGAAACCCTTGATCTGGCGTTACAAGTAAAATGTTCCGGAATAATGGTTGGAATGGCCTGCCATACTGGTTGGTTGCTGGGACAGACCCGTCCTTTTTGGCTGGCTGCCACGGCGACCGCGCGGGCTGCTATCTGCGAACTGCGCGCCTTTCTCGGGTGCGATCGATCGCGCACCTCTAGCTGTACCGGAGTGGGGTCCACAAAGCACAAATCCGCCGGGCCATGGCGTCCTTTTACTGTGTATGTCGAGCGCGATATAGGGTGACATTTTTTTTTATATATACACCATTGCCACCACAGGGCCCAACCACCCACCCCACCCCCGGCCACCTCACTCCCAAATCGACTCAATCAACCCATAAAGTGCACAAACTGCATATCTAGCTCTAGATCATAAATCATTTAGCTTTAGTTCGTCTCGTACTGAAGTCCCCTTTGCTTATCTGGGTTAAAGAGACTCTAATCAAAGCGATCTGATTAAAAACGCCCACCGCTTGGTGGCGACCTCTAAGTAGGCTACGCGTGACCTTTATATCACTTCATTATCACGATTTTGCTATCATGGTGTCCATCGGTATTCGTCTGCGGGTCATGAAGATAAAGAGTTTTTTCGGTTTTTCAAACTTGTCTGCCAGACAACATATGCGGACAAATAAAGACCAGGTGGAGCTTATCTATGAACGCTTACCAGCGGCGATATGATATATCAAATGATACACTGATTATATATTACAACTATATAGTAGTAGCCTAGCCATTTTGGTTTTTAATATTACGTAGCTGTACTTTTAGGCCTGCATCTCTCCATACGATCTCGGCTTTAACAATGCATCTCTCCATATGATCTCTGTTTTAACATTGCATAGGGCCTATATCCATACGATCTCGACTTTTAACATTGCGTATATCCATACGATCTCGACTTTTAACATTGCATCTCTCCATACGATCTCTGCTTTAACATTGCATCTATCCATATGGTTTCGGTATCCATACGGTTTCGGCTTGAACATTGCATCTCTCCATACGATCTCGACTTTAACATTGCATAGGCCTATATCCATACGATCTCGGCTTTAACATTGCATCTCTACATACGATCTCTGATTTGACATTGTATCTCTCAATACGATCTCGGCTTTAACATTGCATCTGCCCGTACGATCTCACGTTTAACATTGTATCTTTCATATCGACCTCGAAGCTTTTAGCATTGTAACTGGTTGCGTTATCGGCAATTGCTGGGCCGGAAAATTAATTATTAGGCTCCGGGCTCATTTCCTGCCCGCCAAATGTATCACCAGATATCGCATAAACTGATCTTCCAGGTCGTAAATCGGTCGTTTCAAAATACAATGTTTCTTTGTCTAGTTTAGCCTTCATGTGCGCAACATTGTCATAACAAAACTAATATTTTATTTAATTAACAGGCTGCAAGTGTGGCCCAGACACCCCCGCCGGTGAGCGATGCGCGTGCGGCCCCAACTGCAAGTGCGGAGACTCGTGCAAGTTCAAGAAAGGTTGCCAGAGTGAGTATCAGGGTCCTTGCGTGACACCAGCACTGACTCGGGAACTCCCCCCCCCCCCCAACCACTAAATTCCACCCTTTTTAATATGGCTAAGTACAGTGTGAATGGAATTAATTAGTCGCAAAATCTGTGCAAATTACTATAGATAGAACAGTAAGCAGTTTAGTCAAATTATGTCACTGTAATCCAGTAAGGTGGCGAATGTATAACATGTTATATAAGTAACATCTAATCAAGTTCCTCTCTGAAATTAATGTCATTTTATTGTTGTTGCTTTTCTGTTATGAACAATATATTTGATCACATTGTATAGTTAATGTTAACGGTTCTAACCAAATTTAAATGAACTAAATAATTGTTTCCGCAGGGGAGAACTGCTCGTGCGGCCCCAGCTGCTCCTGTACGGCAGCCAAATGCTGCGACAGCTGCCAGTGCAAGTAGACCGACCTCTCCATTCCACCCCCGACATCATACTGCCACATGTGGACTAGCTCCCTTAGTCAAAAAGATGCTGTATCTCTAGGAAAACACAGTCGGACACAAATTGTTGTTTGCCTACATACACTCAGAGGCTATGAACTCCGTTCTTCTGTCCTTACAGTAACAGTAATCTCAAGGGTAACTTCAGAAGGAAAATTGTATCTGTATCTTCGAATGGTGCAGTACTCAGGAAATGCGTTGTGTTACTTGGCATAGCTTGGTAATGACCTTGCATGTTAATGCATCGCATGTGTATCGTAGCGAACGAAGGAACCCAGCCCGCTACTATATGTGACTGCGCCATGTATTTTGATACCTTGATCAACATTGAGTATTACTTTTCGTGAGGCAATCAGTCTTAGCTGTAAGGCTGCAAGTATCATTTGCAAGTTGTTTCAAATTTTTAAGTATCATTTGCAAGTTGTTTCAAAGTTTTAAGTATCATTTGCAAGTGTTTTTCTGACTTCTGAAGGAGAAATAGACATGCGACCTGTTTAAGACTTATTTGTACTACATATGCGATAAATTCATTCATTACGTAATTCAAATGACCAAAGCCATGACCAAACTAATATTGTTTAGAAAGATGTGATTCTAAATTGGCACAATTTGCCGTAATAACTACTTGAAGAGATGGTTCCGCTTGTAAAACTTGGAAATAAATGATTTACTCACTACATATGCCAGTTTGTTTTCTCTTTGGATTTACGTTGTTCGGACATTCCCCAAATCGAGTGACTCAAAACATGTTATAATACCTTTTCTCGTCAGACACAAATTAAACATTACCATATATAAAACCAGTGAAAACTTTGTTTTGCGCCATACCGGAAACCGACTCTATAACATCCACTGTTAACATACATGGGCTATTTACATAACAACCCGGTTCGCTGCGCATGCGCACACGCCAGCCGGACACTTTATCACGGCGGACAGGTTATCATGCTACACCGGCCCTCTTTAACCAGATACATTAATTTGTGGCTGCTATATATGTAAAACATTATTTATTGTTGTGAACCACAAGTTCTAATATCTACTGTATAATTCACATCCTTAAATAAAGATGGTTGACTGTGATCTTATTCATCATTTAACTGCGAAAAGACTCACTAGATGGGTAATAATGAGGAATGATACGTAAAACACTCGTTAGCATGCGATGCAACGCCGCAAATACAGGAAATGCTGCCTGGCTCTAACATGTCTAACGGCACCCAGTGATGTCTGCAATAAACTTCCGTTTTCTTTCTACCGCACTCTGTTGAAGCCTATAGTAATGGTTGATGCAGTGTTTCACAGCCTGAAAAGCGGGAACCATATATGACCACTTAATTAAATTCAAGTGATATTATAATATGTTACCTTAGTGATCTTAGAGACAGGTCTGGTAAGGCGTACGTATGTGAGAGCCCAAAACGTCCGACTGCCCAAAACGGGCCAGGATCAGGATTTTGACACCTACAACATAATGCACAGTTAGCCACAACTCGAGCATCCACGAATAAATATATCACAAGAACCATGACCAGGGTTTGTCCATGTCCTTAAGGTGGTCCTGACCTCGCATAATTATTGTTTTAATTGATAGATCTACAGCCGGAGGGTGTGACAAGTTCAAAAGAGGCCAATTAAGGCTGTAAAATACCGCTAACGCTTATTTTTTTCGTGCCTTGTTATGCACCGCCCCACACTTAAATCCCCCCGCCCCACCCCTTCGAGCTTCTCCTCGAGTGTTATTCGTACATTGCCATCTAAGAGATACAAAACGAGCGTGGTTTCATATCGCCAGATTGTGAATGATTGAAACGTCAAATGTAACTGTTCGTTGGTTCTTAGCTATGTAGGACGTTTTGGGTAGTCGGACGTTTTGGGCTCTCACATACGTATGTTAGGGACCAAAACGTCATTGTGACAAAAACGTCAGACCACACAGTCTGGGCCATCTAGAAGCAAATGCACAGGTTCACACTGTGCCTCGATCGCCGTGCCTATTGACGGCTATAAATATATGAGGCAGTAACTTTTTAGTTTCAGATATATTTAAGTGTTTCATAAACGATGGAATATGGGGTAACGCCCCCCCCCCCTCCCCTCCCCGACGCCCTCGGGTCCATCACCAGGAACCTTCTACTCCAAGAAACCTTAGATTTTTTTTTTTTTTATAAACTTTACTTATTTTACGAGGTTATCAATAGCGAATACACATGTAAATGACTACCTCGATGAACCTTAGATTTCCTTATTTTCGTGCGCCTTAATTCGCGAATTTCGGCCTCCAAAAGGTATCTATTTTTCAATCAATCACCCCTTTAGCCCCGAGTGGCCCAGCCCAGTCTCCTTCAAAAACGCCACGCATGGTTGTGTGTGCGATAACCGGGATGGTTGAAGTTAAACTTAGAACTGTATCTTTCATTCTACCAAGGTATGACGTTTTGGTCACTATCACGTTTTCGGTCCTAGCATACGTAGGC
Organism: Arenicola marina; assembly: GCA_964019135.1. NCBI lineage: Eukaryota > Metazoa > Annelida > Polychaeta > Arenicolidae > Arenicola > Arenicola marina. The sequence goes on along the minus strand of OZ025260.1, from coordinate 18,009,304 downwards.
CCACGTCTGACCTTGCGGTGCCGGCATACGCTTCTATCCCAACTGACACTGACTATTTTATCACAACCAGATTCAGAACCGGTTGTCTCCGTTTTTATTCCTGCATATAATGTACGGAAGCCTTGTCAAGCCACTTCGGTTATGGTGTTAAAGCGACAAGTTGGTCATTTCTCTGAGCGATGTTTCATCTGACAGTTCGTATCATATAAGCTTATATCATGATCGATGTTTGAGCCTGGGGCATATTTATTTTTGCTACTCACCGGAGAGTTCAAGCAAAGTATATTAAGCATAAATGAGCAACAATAATGAAAACAGAAATAACAGGAAACTAATGATATAAACTAATTATAATTAAAATATACAACATCATGCGATGCACAAAAGTGACTTACAACACGGTCACCTCATATCATTTCTTAACTTAGGCTGTATTGCCGAGCTATTGCTTATAGCATGTGTAGGAGGGCGATCGGGTGTAGGCCTACGTACGTGTTACGATAGTTCTACCAGCGCCGGGAAGGGTTGTCCGATCAAAGACTGACGTAAACGGCAACACATAAATTCTCTCAGTACGTCATAACGGATAGGCCTAAACGACAAGGAAAAAATTATGAAAAGAAAGATCGTAATATTTGTAACAGGAACAAAACAACTTTATATATATATATAAGCACTTAGACAAATCTGAATTGAACATAATATTGTGTATAAGCAAGGCGGATCCGGGGGGGGGGGGGGGTGTCCAGGGGGGCCGTACCCTGCCATCCCCCCTTTTGAGGAAGAATGCCGTTTTTCAATGCCAAATTTGGGCCATATGAGAAGTGACCCCCCCCCCCCCGCCCTTTTCAAATTCCTGGATCGGCCCCTGCATAGGGAGTATATATCACGCATCATAAAAAGTTAGCGCCACCTGCGGCAATCCCGACGTTATAGCATACAGCGATCGACACTTCACGACTTCCGTAGAACCTACCTGGACTTTGACACAGTTGAGATGCAACTCACGAGTTTTGTTTTCGTTACATAACGTTAGAGCTCCAATCGTGTACGCGTGACTTGCGTGTCATGAGACTACCAGAGACTGAGCTAGTCGCTACATGGTAACGTTAGTCCCGTACGTTGTATAGGCCTACTTGCTAAGCGTCCTTCATACTCACCTAAAAGGAGGTTCACTCGTCGATCCACTCTGGCCCTCCACGTTTATTATTGTCAGATTAGTCGGAAGAGTCCAGTGACAGCTGAGCATATCATGGATTCAGGTAAATAAACACATCGTCAATGTCACTGGCGTATAATAATATAACTTATAAGCTTATTCTGATTTATGTGAGGACATGATGAATATATGTAGGCCTAGGGTGTAGATATATACATGTAACTTATAGCATATAAAGGCCTACGGTTCGTCTCCAGTTCATAGAGATAACATTTCCCAGCTAGGACATTCTGTACGTTGTCTCTGAGGTCACGTTCACCATTATATATGCGGGCCAGTGTTGTGATATGTAGGATCCCCGGTGCAGGGTACGCATGTTTAAGTAAGTCGAGTATTGGAGTGGAGGAGGGGTGGGGGTTATACCGCGAGATATATTTTCGCATTAACCTACTTAGCTACTGAAGTTATGCGGTTGCTACAAGAACCTAAACCTTGCACTGTTCCTGTATGACGGGAAATGAAAGTTTTAAAATATTTTTTAGGCCGCTTTTATAATTGTCCGCTTGAAAGCTAAACTGTAGGCCTACTAAGCTTATATAGAAACCTACCGGGCCAATGAAGTAAATGAAATGGGGTTGGGTGCAACCTGCTCCATTGCCAGGGTACCCACGACCTGTTGGATGTGTGGTTTTTGTCAGTTATCACAGGTCCCCGGATGCGGGGGTGGGGGGCACTACATATAGTTACTTACACATCAGGACACATCTAACTGAGTACCGAAATGACAGTCTTACGGACAACCGGTTTGTTACGCAATTAGTTTGTTCATCGGCAGATTCACAAGCGGTGTGTCAACCGAAGGAGTGCAAGTCTGCGCCCGTCAGCTCGTCTGCTGTATCGGGAACCAGCGCGGCCAGGACGCCCTGCATTGTTGCCATGGAGACCTCCGGCATGCGGGCTGGTGCCTGTGACCATTGCGGAAGTACGTATCAACGGGAAACCATTAATTGTAACGACGGCGGGTGCAGCATAATAGATAAATATTACCAAAGCGCTCGCAAGTATATAAACCTCTATGTATGTATTTTTACTTCCTGCGCCATGATCATGATGTAGATTAAACCGTTCATTTCCTTTCGGCCATACATTTTCTGAACCATGTGCCCAGTGCTGTTATTGACTCAAGTGTCACTCATTTTGTAGAAGTTGGATGTAAATGCGGTCCAAGTTGTGCCTGCTCGCCATCTGAATGCAACAAGGACTGCGGCGGTTTGGTGGCGGCTGCCTTGTAAGACCCCACCACCAGCGCCATCTACGTCGAGACTGCGGCGGTTTGGTGGCGGCTGCCTAAGCTGGTACCGCCGCCGCAACTCATACAAGCGGCTGCCTTATGAGACCCGACCAATACCTAATGTAATACATACTATGTATTGACGCTCTGAGATAATACAATAAAATACAAATAAATTCAAATGCTATAGGCCAATGTTGCAAAACCCAGGTTAGTCATCACTCTTATGTTCGTGATGGTCACCCATACAAACCTGTCTAGGTTTAGTCATCATTATGTCCGTGATGGCCACCCATACACACCTGTCTAGGTTTAGTCATCATTATGTCCGTGATGGTCACCCATACACACCTGTCTAGGTTTAGTCATCATTAGGTCCGTGATGGCCACCCATACACATCTGTCTAGGTTTAGTCATCATTATGTCCGTGATGGCCACCCATACACACCTGTCTAGGTTTAGTCATCATTATGTCCGTGATGACCACCCATACACACCTGTCTAGGTTTAGTCATCATTATGTCCGTGATGGTCACCCATACACACCTGTCTAGGTTTAGTCATCATTATGTCCGTGATGGCCACCCATACACATCTGTCTAGGTTTAGTCATCATTATGTCCGTGATGGTCACCCATACACACCTGTCTAGGTTTAGTCATCATTATGTCCGTGATGGCCACCCATACACACCTGTCTAGGTTTAGTCATCATTATGTCCGTGATGACCACCCATACACACCTGTCTAGGTTTAGTCATCATTATGTCCGTGATGGTCACCCATACACACCTGTCTAGGTTTAGTCATCATTATGTCCGTGATGGCCACCCATACACATCTGTCTAGGTTTAGTCATCATTATGTCCGTGATGGCCACCCATGCACACCTGTCTAGATTTAGTCATCATTATATCCGTGATGGTCACCCATACACACCTGTCTAGGTTTAGTCATCAGTATGTCCGTGATGGCCACCCATACACACCTGTCTAGGTTTAGTCATCATTATGTCCGTGATGGTCACCCATACACACCTGTCTAGGTTTAGTCATCATTATGTCCGTGATGGTCACCCATACACACCTGCCTGGGTTTAGTCCTCTTAATGTCCGTGATGGCCACCCATACACACCTGTCTAGGTTTAGTCATCATTATGTCCGTGATGGTCACCCATACACACCTGTCTAGGTTTAGTCATCAGTATGTCCGTGATGGCCCACATCTGTCTTGCCGTATTCGATTATACTATCAGAGTGCTCGGGGCATGAGTGCCCGTAAATCGAGCACCTCGTGTTGTGATCCGATTGAGGCGATTTAACACTCTTGTCGTACTCCCCGTTTTCCAGGGTGCATGCAAGAGTAAGATGGCGGACAAGTGAAACAAAGAGAAAGCAACAGCGGCCATAATAATCGCTTTAACACGGTCGCGCACTAAGCGTTCGGTTTAGTAACAACACGATAACAACTGACGCATGCGTATTTCGAATTATCGGATCATTAGCGTTGCCATAATGAAATACGACCAGATATGTTTAGTCATCATTATGACGGTGATAGCCCCTCATACACACCTGCCTAGGTTTAGTCCTCATAATGTCCGTGATGGCCACCCATACACACCTGCTTAGGTTTAGTCATCATAATGTCCGTGATGGCCACCCATACACACCTGCCTAGGTTTAGTCATCATTATGTCCGTGACTGCCACCCATACACACCTGTCTATACAAATCTACGTTCACCATCATCACGATAGCCATGGTGGGCGTCCATACATATGTACGTAAGTTATTGTTCTGTCCGTGATGGCCATAGTTTTGAACTTTATTGAAATCCGTACCTAGAAAGCATAATGTGACACTAAAAAAAAAAAAAAAGACATTGGATTAGACATTCTAGTCAACATAACGATAAAAATGATAACTAGTTATACGGACCCCTCAATCTCCTCACCATTCATTATATTTTCATGTATAAAGGACTTTCAATTTGTCTTATAAAATTGCGTCCACTCAGAATAATGAGTACTAAGGGGCACAAACTTATGGGGGGAGGGGGGCTCTTACAATTATATGCTACTCACAATTTGCTAAGGATCACCTCTATGCAGAGGTGGTCCTTAGCAAATTGTGAGTAGTATATCTGTATATCCACCGCAATAGCATAGAAACAAACACGCTGATGTATAAACGTTCGTTTATTGCTTCTACTGAAGGCATCTACTTGTCAAAAAACGATGCAAACAGATTTAAGATGACCCAAAGTGACTCTAGGCCTAATGATTAAATGCCATTCTAATTTATACACGCTAAAACTAATGCTACCCAACAACATGCATACAAATTTATAAATAGTGCCGCGACATGTATTATGGGAACAAAATTGCCAACAAAAAGACCAGCAACGGTCATATGTTAACTACACGAATTATATGCTGCTATACAGAACATGATTAAAAAGTTAAAGACCATAGCTTACACCTGGTTTCTTTACATAGAAACCTATATATCAGCAGTAATACAAAAACGATCTAGCACCAATATCTTGTCTGGTTCTCGTATATATATTAAGTTCATAACATCAAATTACAAGACCTGTTCAGCGTTACGCGTACATGTATATATACGGCGATTGCGAAATATAATGTGTATGATAGTTCTAATCGCTTGTCTAATCTCTTTACCATCGCCCCCTGTGGATGCATCGGCAGAGATTCCGCCCAGTTACAACATAGTGTACAACAGAATCATATACGGTCAACCTCACCTCCGCATGACACTAATCCGTTAGTTATATAACACTAGTAGCGGGTAACAAATATCAAGTCTTAGCGGCAGATGGAAGTTTTCCAAATTCTCGGCTTCATAACGTCATCTCATGGAGTCTTGAGAAATCCACGTTTTATTATTTAAAATTGACAAACGAGCTATTAATAAGCGTACCATGCGCGCCATAAAGACATAGATGTTTGCACAACACTTAATTGCACTTAAACAAGTAACGATGCAAGAACGCTGCACGGTCCATGAATTGGTGAGTCGGCATAGCACCTGCTACCTGGACGACATCAGAGTCACGTGAAGGCCAGTAAATATCGGGGTGGATGGAGTGGTGCTTTGGGCTACTTTTGTGCACACATGGCAAAGAACTTAAGGATATTTGGAACTCTCCCCGGTTCAGCGCGCCACCGACAGAGCTAGAGAAGCCGCTTCGGGTTGGGGGAGGGGGTCGTGGTCCTTGCACATCTGGCTGGTTGGCCAATTCGACATCACTCAGTTGAAGCGAGATGAGTAATAACAAGACATGATAATAAATACCCTACACGTAACGAACAGCTACCGACATTTGATAACAACTGTACTACTACTATTACTGTAAAAGAACGTGGAAACTGAACAAATTGCAACGGGACAGCTTAAACGTCGCATACCAGTAACTGTCGTCAATTGCCCGTCAGTGATATTTCGCTTCCTCCCTAACACAGCAAGCACGACAAATTGATCCTAAAGTACAACAACCCTGTAAGGAAACCTTTTCCTCGTAAATCGTTCATGGATTCGTATTTTTGTTCCCGATCGTTGCAACATTACAATCCATATTAGTTAAACATTCCAAACGATCAATCTACTGATGGTGCCGATTAGTTAATCCAGGTTGCCTTATCTATTAATACAACCCACTAGATTCTTTTAACAGGCAGCTAAATTACGACCTTGGTACGACACAAATTCAAGTTTTAATTATGATTTTTGATTCAGGAATATGCGTAGATCCACCACGCCACGTAAATATTGAAGCCTTATTTAGACAAATGCTTTGGTTGCCAATATTCAGCCATTTCGAAGCCTACCCTACATACAAAGCATAAATCAAACAGCAGTTACACATCAAATAGAAAGAAACATTAAAATGACTCCGATAATTTGTTTTATGGCCGAAAATCAAAAGCATCAACAGCCCTTGCGTCTTGCGCGTTCCAACATCCGATGACGATAAGCAGTGTTTAAACAAAAAAAAGCAAATGTTTGGCGTGTAGAGAATAATTACACTATATGTACACTGAGCATCTAGCAGGTCGAGCATTGAGGGCCACACCGAAAGTCTATACTCAGCAGTAACGTTACGACCCAGCCGTGGTCACGGCGGGGAGACCGGGCTGGCGGCTCAACACAGACGCACATAGCAGCAGCGGGGGGAGGGGGGGGGGGGAGTTTTTGTTTACGACAGGTGGATAGCCATTACAGGACTGCCCTGCAGCCCGCACGCGATCAATGGGGTGCTACAGTAGCAGCTTAATGGAGGAAGACTTTCATAAGTACGCTTGTTTTGGCCACATCTTTAAACTTAACACTTGCTCCAGCATTTTCTCCATCTACACAGAACGTTGTCTCAAAAAACATGTATTAGCAGTGGATGCTGCAAACATCGCGCGATTTTCATTTAAAGAAGTAATAAACGATTATAAGACCAAATAATCATCACGGTTTAAAATGCATCCCTCTCACCAGTAATGGCGCACGAATGCACTACCACAGTGGTTCGTACACCAAGACATTTTCCGGCGTTTAGTGACCTCATCCAGTCTGGCGATACATAACCACCCCGAAAAGATTGTCCGCTCCGCTCCGCTCCGCTCTGGGTTGTTGTCTTTAGGTGGCGGCCTTCATCTTGTCCAGAATAGGGATGACCATGTCAAAGCGAGGCCGCTTCCCGGGGTCCTCGTTCATGCAGATCTTGACGAGGCGGCTGGTGTGGGGGGAGGTGCCCGGGGGTACCTTGATGCGCAGTCCCTCCAGGGCGATCTACAGTGAGAGCAACCACAACGGAGTAAAGAGAGGGACCGTCTACATACCACAGGTACCACATGGTGTGTGGGCCTCGTACACACTATCAGAACACTTATTCGACGATGATCGTCGAAGATAGTAATATCTCTGCATTTCTGACATTGTAAAGTTTCATGTAATATATGGCTGCAAGTTGCTCCGCCACGGGGTCGCTTGCACTAAAGGAATCCTGCAGTAAGCCGGTGAGCCTGGGAATCTCCCAATCCCGTTATGTCGCCATATAACGACTACATTTATAAACAAAATAGTTACTCGCGTCTAGAGAGAATAACATCACCAGGAACCCAAGTGATCCTAACGCGAACCAATCGTACAAGCACAGATAACAAAGTGCATAAGACTTCTTTGTCGGTTGTCATAAGAAGGTGTAGCCTACTTGTCTGGGGCGGCCTTACAGGAAAGTATAATCACTAATACAAATCTGGCTACTTAAAGATACGATTCGATCGAACCAGATCTGCATCACTGTAACACAATCCGTAAAAACCATAACCCCAACTTTAGTAATGCCCAACAACTATCCCCAGTGTTACCTTCATTCCTGTCTCCATTGGAGACATGTCCGCGAAAGGCACTTCACGCGTGGACAGTTCCCATAGCAACACCGCGTAGCTCCACATGTCGGCCGCGCGCTGGTTGATGTCGTCTGGTTTGCGCTGCAACGCTGTAAAGGCAAAAATGCACTTGATAAACTTAGACAGGACAGGACCCCCACCGTGTGGCTGGCTGATTGGTTCATTTTCTCCTCGTTAAAACGTGGCTGGGCAGCTAGGTTGCAATCATGTGTCACAACAAAAAATTACGGCACGAAATGAAATGAAGAACTGGCTAAACAGGGAACCCAAGGAAAGTCCGGGGACGGTGAAGGATGGATGGATGATACATTCTCCAGGTTAGGTGCCAGGGCCCGCACCCAGGAGCTCTGTGGTGTACTCCAGGGTGGCTCAACTTATGGCAGGAAGCCATAACCATTGGACTGCCGCATCACCTATCCACTTGAGTAATGTAGCCATGGCAACGGGAGATCAAAAGAAGACCGGTTGGCGCATGCCTGCAGATATATATATAGCGGGCGTCCCTCTCACCATCCCCTCTACGTTGCGGGCGGACTGATCGGTAAAAGTGTAAACACAAATCAAACATACCCTTTATCGGAAAGTGACATGTAGAGACATATAGATATAGATATATGTGTATACCTTCCGGGGCCATCCAAGCCGGGTTGTACGCCTTGCCACGCTCGTGGAAGGAAAACTTGTAGTCCGCCATGTTGATGCGTGCTGTGAGGTCCTCATCAATCTGTCGGTCAAGTCAAGGGGACACGGTTACCATGGGTCTCCAACAGTGATGGGCCGTCTCCAGCCAACATGCATTATTTTCTCCACTTCGTCCGGATATTATAACCAAATACCACCCGTGATATCGACTTACAGATCCCAACCACGAGTGAAGTGATAAACGATAGACAATGAAAAGAAGCTGTACGGACAACACAACAAAAAGGATCGATCTTAGTTTTCACGGTTTTACTATTATGATAAAAGCACATAGAGGTCTATGTAAAAATAAAATTCCTTATATTTTTTTCATCAGAAAATTATATTTTAACATTGTTTGTACTGAGGCAAAAGCAAAATGTAAAAAGCGTTGCAGAATATAAAAATACTAAATGAAAGAAAAACACACCCTTAGATATTTTTAAGTACGGCTGAAGTAGACGAATGGACTAGTTATGCATACGCGGCAGTGGAACCATCAGTATGCCTTGTACAGTGATATATACAATATGCGTCTGCGACTCCTCTACTGAACACGGTTTTCCGCAAATAATAACTATATATATTACTACTAATAGCCTAGTCAACGCTCCGGTCTGCTGTGGGGTTTTCCTGTGACCTTCTGAACGCGGAACGCGACGTTCAGCACAAAGATCAGGCAGTACTAACAGCCAAGTCAACATAAGTCCTTCTACGGGAGTTCCATGCGTTGCTGTTCACCTGTCTCGGATTTAACGCTATATCACGTGACAAAGACACGTGGTCACAGTCATGCCGGGTCACGTGGTCAAGTCATGCGGTGTCAGTGGGTAGACACACCAATGCCAGTACAGGGAGAGAGTGCACTGCGAGCGATGCGTGCTTCAGAGTTACTTCATTACGCTCCCCCACTCAGGGGGAGAAGAGAGCAGATAAGGAAAATAGTCCCTCAGAAGTTTGTATCGGGCAGTCCATCAAAAGCGTCGTTCAGAGATATATATACTGGTGCAAATTACTGGCACGTCGGCCAAATGATAGCAATCTAGAAGACATTGGCTGGTAAATACCCGACATATGCAGACATTTATAACAATTGATAAAAGTACGGTAAAGGAGACAGTTGTTCTTTACCCACACTGAACCAAACCTAACATCGCAGGTTTAACTGAACTTTAAACCCGTAATTTGAGTTATATAGTGAAAACTATCCACACTTAGAAATTAAATCCCCAGCCTGCCACAGTAATTCCTAAACTTATAAAAAAAAATGATGGCTTGTTGCTGTAGGCCATCATTGTGCAGACTTGGGCTAAGCCGGACCAAAGAACCTCCTGAAGTCCTGGGATTAATAGTGTTAACTTAGAATGCGAAACCCATATACCAGGTAGTCTATGTTATTCCAATAAAAACCCATATATCTATACATTAGGACGATGTCAGTGAAGTCATATAACTCTCTAACAGACCCACCAAGTTAGAGTGGAGTTATGTCGAAAATATTTTAAAGAGAAGTGACGAAATGAGCTACGCTGAAAAACATCCGTTCCAATAAGTTATATTTTAAGTTCGCATATGTTACAACGTGTTTTTATGTTGTTGAAGTGTATTAATACAAAACTCGACATCTGTACTAAAACTACAATGCATCATAATACAGCCAAGGTCAGGACTACAGGCGAATGTCAAGGCTACAAGTGAAACACATTAGGTTACATATGGTTATTATATAGAAAATGAAACACCACAGACGCTGAAGATGGAGACCAAGCAAAGACTGGGAATCCGGTGGCTGTTCCAAGTCTTCTGCAATAAAAATGTTAGTACCACATCGATACATTCTCACAAGCAGCAACACACTTTTCTATGCCGCAACAGCTAGTTGGTGAGCCGCTAGTGAGATTGTATCGATGGGATATCACAACACCCAAGCTTGGAAGTGACAGGCGGTCGAAGGGTTTTTTTTTTTTTTTTTTTTTTGGGGGGGGGGGGGGGGTAGGGTGGCAGGTGGTGAAAGCAGAGGTAGCTCGACGGGCAAGCACTGTAATGCCCTCTTTAAAAGGCAAGTGGTGTGGCGCTGTAGAAAGCAGTGTGCCCCAGTGGCGCGTGGGGGTAACGGCAGCCTTCATACCCCGTTCACAAGAGCCCCATTCTGGTCTTTCTGCTGGTATTTGGGATCATCGACATTGATTTTAGCCAAGTCTTCGTCAATCTGCAAGTGCAATAATTGGTTGGACAAACTTGAAAAGATAGCTTGAAACATATATCCACGTAAAGACGATTGTTCGTCCTGGTCTGCTGTAATAAACGAGACAATACAGCAGAACAAAACAGGAAATATTTGTGCACAACGCACGTTGTAATTTACACAACAATAACCAACAGCGGATCTAATGCTTAGCACAATAGAATTAAAAAAATACAGTGGTAAAGAGCGGCACTTTTCGTACCGATAATCTGACTATGTATTTCCAGGTATAAAACAATCTTAAAGATTATTTAAATTTTGACTATTACAAGGAGACGCGGGAATGACCTTAACCGCATGACCTACCATCACGTGCTTGCTGGTGAGTATCATGTTTGGGACGATGGGCTCCAAGGAGTGAAGGAATTCCATTCCGCGTGCGATGTCCATCGAAAACCTCAGCGCCTGGTTCTGATCCACCACGATACCTAGAAGAACAACACCAGATACCTTGAAGAAGAACACCAGATACCTTGAAGAACACCAGATACCTTGATGAACAACACCAGATACCTTGAAGAATAATACCCAATACCTTGAAGAACAACACCCAAAATGACGTGTTGGCGTCTTAGACTGTGTGTGTGCCGTGTATGAAGTTAAATATTTAAAATGTCGCCATAAACTTATGACCAAGCTGCTCGAATCGTTCATTAGAACATACAAGCATTCTGGTTTGTAATCTTCTGCAAATAACAGAAGACATTAACATTAGAAAATTGCTGTACTGTACTTTCTGGTACATGTAACAGGATATCTCATGACTACATCACCAAGGTGATGTCACTGAGCTCTTCCTGAGTGCATCACCAAGGTGATGTCACTGAGCTCTTCTTGAGTGCATCTTCGTGGCGATGTCAGTGAGCCCTTTTTGAGTGCATCACCATGGCGGTCTCACTGAGGTCTTGAGTGCATCACCATAGTGATGTCAGTGAGCCCTTCTTGAGCCGATTACCATGGCAATGTCCCTGAACCCTTCTCGAGTGCATTACCATGGCGATGTCACTGCATCTACCTGTTTCTCCGTGAAGGACGTCATACAGGGATCCAAAAGGCATAAACTGGCTGATGACGACAAGGTTGGGCGGCTGGTTGCATGCCCCCAGAACTGGGAGTATATTGATGTGGTTAAAGATCCTGCAAAATACACGACGTACAACACATATAATCGTACCAGGTATGGAAAGCCAACTATATATAAACTAAAGTCGAACTGCGGCGTATATATTGGACGTCGAACTAAGATCTTAGTGCAACGCTTCGTTCTATTTTACAACGTCGAAGTTTGACTTAGTAAAGTAACACGTAGATGATTAATGAGGAAGTTTGGTTCGAGTATCAAATTCAGCAATCTGATAGATATTAATTAACTTTATTGTTTTCAAGGCCATCACGCCCACAGTATATGTACATTTACATTGATGACTTACAATATGGTAACAACGGTTCAAGTGAACATGTTTTACTCTTTCGAGGACATTAATTTCATAAACCGTTCATAAGTTGACTAGGTCCAATACAGCGGGTGTAAATATACTCGCCTTAATTGTATATATAACGAGAAGACTAATCAGAATTGAAACTCATCCTCTAAAACGGCGGTAGTAAAGTAACACGTAGCTGATTAACGTGTAAGTTTGATTCGTGTACCAAATCCAGCCTTCTCATAGGATTGGTTGGCTGGTTGTATATTCAGGACGCTGTAACCACTTTTGGTCATATCGTGTCGATTGGAAAAGGAAGGGAGAGTGGAGCCATGTCCCCGGGGTAACCCTCTACTCTTTGCGAAGGACATAAGATCTTTATCCTGCGACCACACAGACATGGCCACAGCGGGGGGGCCAATCACTGAGCCACGTGCCGTTAGGTTCTCAGGTGGCCAGAGCACTCAAGGGGAGCGCTCTAGCCCACTGAGCTACCGGACCGGCCCCTCTACATATAACGGGAAGACTAATAGGAAGTGGAACTCATCCTCTAAAACGGTGGTAATAAGGTAACACGTAGCTGATTAACGTGTAAGTTTGGTTCGTGTACCAAATCCATTGCTCTGATAGGATAACATGTCACAGAGCTACGTGTATGTTAAGTAGGTTTTTCGGCGTTTATGGATAATTTGGCCTTCCATAGCCACATCTTTATTATTCATAGCAATACGCGCCAAGGAATGGAATGTTGGTGTTTTAGGCCACTTTTGTGCACATACAGGCTAAATTGGGCCAAGGCACCTCCCGAGACGATGAAGGATGAAGGAATGAAACATGCCCCAGATTAGGTGCCCGAGCCCGGATTCGAACCCAGGACCTATTGATCTGCGGTCTAGTGCGCTAACCACTACACCAGGGAGGCCCCCAATACGCGCCAAGAAGTTCAGCTGAGACACAACATGACGCGATGGCTAGATCGGTGTTTTACGCCACCTTTGTGCACACATGAAAGTACAAACTAAACTGGGCCAATGAACACCGGGGACAAGGGAACGACAGAAAGAAATGGCCCCAGACACCAACAGGTTGATAATGGAAATCATTATTGGGTATCTATGTTTTTCAGTACAATCGTAACCAGTTGAAATCTACATTTGGTATCGGTATACTCCAAGTATTCAGCCAAGTTGCGCAACGCTCAACAAGCCAAGTGGGCAGTGTAGCCAAGCGCGTTTTGCCGGCATTAGGAGCCGCATATCTTACCTAAGTCTGGGGAACTCCTCCTTGAAGTCTCTCGAGTTCCTGATCGTACACTCCCGCAGATTGAGCACCTTGGCAACCACCTCGTTGCCCTGCCAGACTCCTTGCCAAATCTGGAGTGGACAACATCACAGTAAGCGTCGGAGCTTAAGATACATCAAGTCTATTGGGCGATAGACACGAGAATACCATACATTGACGTTTACGAGTCAACAGATCGCCCAGCATGGTCACGCACAAACTGTGGAACCGCTAGCCACCAGCGGTGGTATTAGATCTAGACGTAGTTAGGTTAGCCTGTTGGACTCACATCGCCAGAGTGATTGGAGCTGATGCGACTCTTCAGGTTCAGCTGAGCGATGTCGATACCAGAGTGACGGGACAACGTGGCGTCCCCTGAGATAGCAGACAAAAGGTCAAAGGTCAATATTCAATGTCACATATCAGACAAAAGGTCAATATTCAGTGTCACATATCAGACAAAAGGTCAATATCCAATGTCACATATCAGACAAAAGGTCAATATTCAATGTCACATATCAGACAAAAGGTCAAAGGTCAATATTCAGTGTCACAACACAAAGTTTTTCATAGGAGTCAACAGGGTCAAATAGCGGGCGATAACACCTCGAACATATAGCGAAGTTTACTCCACCGAAACCGGTTACAAAATTATCACTAAATCGATGCCAATGTCATGATTACGATAGCATGTCATCGGCTTGTTTTTTGGTTTTGTAAATATTATTTATTTCGAGAGGCTATCAACGACGAATTCATATGCGAATAACCACCTTAACATCTAAATTGTGGATATTTTGGTACAAAAGCTTAACAAGTAAAGTGCAATAATTCAATTGGTATAACATGTTTACACACTAGCAACAAAAAATAAATTGATGTGGATTTTAGTTACAGTTAAATATGCTAGAATAACGACACCATTATCAAAGGGATCTCTCCATATCACTCGATATCTACCGCCATAGGCCAGGACTTCGTATCGGACTATTATGACTATGACTATAATAACAGTTATTATCACAATAGTAACTCACGGCTCCTGGTCTTGTACCCCAGCCAACTTCTGTCCTTGAAAGGGATCTTTTGTTGATCTTGACCCATGGCTTGAGCCCGCTCTGCAACAGAGAATAATCCGCTCGGTTTGATAATGTTAAACTTCCAAGTGGGAAGAGTAGCAGCAGGAAGGGCAAGCATTTCACAATAATATAACCGATCGAGATTTGAAATTGTTTCACAGCATCTGCCAACATTCTCTGCATATCAAACAACGTAAATAAAAAGAAATCAGTCATCGTGACCTAATTTCACGAGCCGTGCCGGATACCACCAACCTCAATATTAGGGTCCCACAGCTCAATTAACAGACGTAAGCATCGGAATATAATGCTTTATTGCAAGATATATGATATTGGTAATTATCGAAAGACAAAAAAAAGACTATTAAAATATACAAGTTAAAACGCCAATCAACAGGCAAGAACGGAAGAATAAATCTGACGCAGTAGGGGTTGGAGGATGCTAGCACCCTTTGTGGGTAAAGCAGTAGTAATATCTTCTAAAGGTTATTTGTCGAGGGCTTACCTTGCAATAGTTTGACGAGACCGGGTTTAGTTTGGCACAGGGGGCTGTTTCCAAACTTGTTGGCCATTCCCACCAAGGCACCATTGTTGACAAGGTCCTGGAAATAAAAGTGTTATTTTAGGTCACTTTCGTGAACACGACTAATAAACTGGGCCAAGAAACCTCCGGCGGCAATAACGTGGGGCTGAAAGAAACTGGCTCCAGATGCAGGCGCACGGTTCGCACCCACGGTATGTTGATGTGCAACACAACGTGAGAGGACGAGATGACGTGAGATGACGTGAGAACACATGAGAGGATGTGCGTGAGAGGGCGCGAGATGACGTGAGAAGACATAAAACGACATGAGATGTCAGAGGGCGTGAGAGGACGTGAGCGGACAAGAGGACCCGAGCGAGCGTAAGGACGAGTGAGAGGACGTGTGAGGTGAGAGGGCGTGAGAGGACGTGAGAGGGGGTGACAAGACGTGAGAGGGCGGGAGATGACATGAGAGTACGCGAGAGGCCGTGAGATGACATGAGAGAGCGTGAGATGGTATGAGAGGACACGAGAGGACACGAGGACGTGAGAGGGCGTAAGAGGACATGAAAGGACGCGAGAGGACGCGAGAGGGCGTGAGAGGACGTGAGAGGGCGTGAGGACGCGAGAGGGCGTGAGAGGACATGAGAGGACGTGAGAGGGCGTGAGAGGACGCGAGAGGGCATGAGAGGGCGTGAGGACGCGAGAGGACGTGAGAGGACGCGAGAGGACGCAAGAGGTCAGAGGGTGTGAAGATATACATGGCATTGCGTCGAGTGCGAGATGGGTTCATCTCAGCACAAGTCTCCAAAATTTGAAAGGGTGTGAAAGGGCGTGAGAGGAGGTGAGAGAAGGCGAGAGGGTGTGAAAGGGCGTGAGAGGGCGTAAGAACGTGAGAGGGCGTTAGAAAGTGAGAGGGCGTGAGAACGTGAGAGGACGTGAGAGGACGTGAGAGGGCATGAGAGGGCGTGAGGACGCGAGAGGACGTGAGAGGACGCGAGAGGACGCAAGAGGTCAGAGGGTGTGAAGATATACATGGCATTGCGTCGAGCGCGAGATGGGTTCATCTCAGCACAAGTCTCCAAAATGTGAAAGGGTGTGAAAGGGCGTGAGAGGGCGTGAGAGAAGGTGAGAGGGTGTGAAAGGGCGTGAGAGGGCGTAAGAACGTGAGAGGGCGTTAGAAAGTGAGAGGGCGTGAGAACGTGAGAGGACGTGAGAGAACGTGAGAGGGCGTGAGAGAAGGTGAGAGGTTGTAAAGATATAGATGGCATTGCGTCGAGTGTGAGATGGGTTTAGCTCAGCACAAGTCTCCAAAATGTGAAAGGGTGTGAGAGGACGTGAGAGGAGGTGAGAGGGTGTGAAAGGGCGTGAGAGGGCGTGAGAGGAGGTGAGAGGAGGTGAGAGGGTGCGAAAGGGTGTGAAGGGCGTGAGAGGTGAGAGGAGGCGAGAGGGTGTGAAGGGTGTGAAAGGGCGTGAGAGGGCGTGAGAACGTGAGAGGGCGTGAGAACGTGAGAGGGCATGAGAACGTGAGAGGACGTGAGAGGGCGTGAGAACGTGAGAGGACGTGAGAGGGTGTGAGAGGACGTGAGAGGGCGTGAGAGGACGTGAGAGGGTGTAAGTGGAGGTGATAGGAGGTGACAGGAGGTGAGAGGGTGTGAAAGGGTGTGAAAGGGCGTGAGAGGAGGTAAGAGGAGGCGAGAGGGCGTGAGAATGTGTGAAAGGGCGTGAGAATGTGTGAGAGGGTGTGAAAGGGCGTGAGAGGAGGTGAGAGGAGGTGAGAGGGTGTAAAAGGGCGTGAGGGCGTGAGAGGACGTGAGAGGGCGTGAGAGAGCGTGAAAGGACGTGAGAGGGCGTGAGAGGACGTGAGAGGACGTGAGAGAACGTGAGAGGACGTGAGAGGACGTGAGAGGGCGTGAAAGGGTGTGAGCAGGTGTCGCCTTACCTCAGCTATCTGGTCGTAGCCCCAGAAGCAGGCGTAGTGGAGCGGCGTGTTGCCGTGCTCGTTGATAGCATTGATGTTGGCTTTGTTGTGGAGAAGCTGAAAGAAAAAAACATTGGACTGGAGGTGAGAAAATTCATAAAAACAGAAAGACCATAAAAGCAAGATGGTATTTGGCTTCCATACCTAATAGACTGTAATCTAACACACTTCAAGGTCCGTAAAGTAATAGGGTGGCGCCGAGACTCGAAACTCATTTGCTGGCCAGGGGCCGTATTCATAATCCCCTCGTAAGTTATGCAAAAAACGTGCGTTTTCGTCTTAGCCTCACCAGCTACGGTGGTGCTCATGATTAGGAAATCGTATTCAATATAATTTTAGCACTTTCTAAATTCAGAAAATGCACTTTTTTGGTGACTACTTATGTATTTTGAACCCAATAATCACCCCACAAATCTTCCACTTAGCGCTAAGTCTAGTGGCGTAGCCTAAGTGGCGATTATGAATACTGCCACAGGAACATAGTTCGGCATCACGTACGGAGATATCAGGTTGATTCAATGGATCTTGGAGTATGTTTTCTCTCCTACATCCCCTTGTGGCCAGATATGAAACAGTTGTGACGGCCAAATTGGGCCAAGAAATTGCCAATTACAGTGAAGTGGCGAACCCACGACCTGTCATGGCGCAGTTCTGCCCGCCAACCAACTTACGGTAGTTAGGGAAGTTATCTCCTACCACAGTCAGCAGAAGACGGACTCACAACAGGCCGAGGATACCGATTAAGGTCTTTAGCGATCAGTATGGGCTCGGACTGGTTGATTAATGACTAGGGATCAGCGTGAAGTTGATAGGCCGGTTGTCCACGTGTTAGAACACAGTGGCGGATCCAGAAATTTGTTATAGGGAGGGGCGGCGCCAGACCCCGTGTGAGATGTTACATAAAAAATCCGATTTTTCCTCAAAAATCCGACTTTAACAGTGCTTGGCTCGTTCCTGAAATCCGCCACTGGGACATATCGCGACAATGATAAGCTAAAAAGGAAGCCATGGCTCTTTGCTCCTAAGATATAAGATCTTAATTCCCGGCTAGGTATCGGCCGTTAGACTCGCCTAGCAGAACACAGTCGGCAAGAGCCGAAGGCGACATGACTAAACGACCGCGGTGACGCGATGGAGGTGGGGGTAGAGGACGAGGAGAATAGGGTCAGACGGGGCTTAACTGGGTTTGATATATCTGCCCAGAACTATACACGGAGCTGACGCCTATAGAGAGTCATAATACCTGTTGAATGTAATGGATGATACAGGCCACATTTATACAAATGTAGGCAAAAAAATATCGAAATGAATGATTTGGAACTATCCCATATGCAAAATGTTGAGCTTGAGAATCGACTCCAGCTCTGGGAATCTGAAGCTTTAGAAGATACCAACAGAGCTACAGAAATATATATGTAGGACCACTGTTATGAGGCCCAATAATGGGAAGGAAACTGAGACGGAATAGTCCTGGCAAAACTACATCCTGGTAACGCACACATGGCTGTCATTTGGCAATGTAAACTGGCCGCATCCAGGCTTGCATGATAAGTGTTCTACAGGAATGTATGATCCATGTCAATGGCATCTGTTCCTATCTCATTATATGTGTGAAGCATAATGGCCCTGAAGTACCGAACCCATCGAAAAAGGTACCAAAATAACGTTACCGATTCAAAACAGGTTTTTTTAAATAGTTTAAGAACGTTTTTGACGAATGCAAAGAAAAATGACAAAACTCAGTCAGTCAAGACCCATTGTCTAAAGTATCTAAAAATCAATTAAATCAGACCAGGAAATTGATTAAGCCGTAAATACTGATAAGAAAACGCTCAAAAGAAAGTTCTATAACGACATATATTTAAAAAAAAATTATTGCACACATGAAATAGTTGGCATGCCACACACTGACACAGCTGTCGCCCGCCAGCCCCTGTATCCTGTTTGGCCATTGTGACGTGGCAGGCACTGTGACAAGGTACCATTCACAGGGGAAACTGGAGCCTGATCTCTGAGCCGTTTGTAACAGTGAGAGGACACAGAAAACAGACGGGTCGAGTCGGGCATGTTGACATTAAATATCGTCAAACATCGGAACTACATAATGTTTTTACGCCTGTCACTTTAGCAATAAGGCATCAGACAGCTCAGCTACGCGATGCATACCATTCATACCCCCCACCGCCCTCACATCCAAACCCTCCCCGGCCCACCGTCTAACACCCAGAGCGGGAGTGCCACCGGGAAGCACGTGTAAACATGGTCTCCAGATGCCGAGACCGCGCGGGCCGGAGAGACACGAGGCTCGGGGAGCCAGGGCTGACCCTGGCCCAGCCGTTCGGGGGGGGGGGAGAGGAGGGTCCGGGCCTGACCCTGGCCCCGGCGTGTGGGGAGGGGGGAGGGGCGGAGAAACACGAGTCTCTCCGAGGGCCATGCCTGACCCCGACGCGGTCGTGCGGGGGCGTGGGGCAGCGGTCCCTCGGCAGTCTGCAGGTATAGCGGGCGGAGAGTGGAAGGCAGGGGGTGAGGGTCGGGAAGTGGGCGGGTGGGCAGGGGATCATAGACGTGTCAGCACCTCCCTGCCTGGGGCCCATTTATTGAGCTGGAAACACACTTCAGATGCATTGGAAGCGGCGCCGATGGGGAGGGAGAGTGGGGTGAGGTGGGGCAGAGAGAGAGGGAGAGAACGAGGGGAAGAGATAGCGAAACCACTGGGTAGTTTGCTAGTTTGCGTAAAGGCTGTGAACTAGCACAGGAGTAGCAGTCATCCCTCTTTCCCTCCCAACCCCTCGCCCGCCATGATACAGAGCTCGCGAAAGAACAGCCAGCCACTCGGCCATGCTTGGCCTGGTCGTGAGTCAGGCCCACTCCCCTCCCTGCATGAATAACAGGCTCTGCGGCCGCTTGCAGAAACAACACTATAACTTGGCCCCGAGTTAATGCCAAACTTTTGCATATTTGCACCCCTATCGTAACAATATAGAAAATATGTCATCAAATTAGACTTCGGCCCAAAATTGCGAAGCTCCAACTTAGTTCTAGATTCTAATTCTACCCGGAATCCTGGCCGGGGTCCTACCGCTATAATGAGAGGTCTCAGTACCAGCCCCTCAGTACCGGTATCGCGGTCTCAATGACTGTACTATACACCCCTCGTGTTCATTCACTACAACCCGGAATATTGAGGCACACAAGGGCAGGCGGGGTAATTCTTGGAGGCTGATATAACTCTCCAACGAGCCGACCAGCCGCCTCTTCCTGGAAACCATGGTCACACCTATCTATCAGCGACCTTGAATGGGTCGCATGTCACATAAATTTACGACTGGCAATAACAACCTCTTCATACTTGTTCGCCATATAATAAGCTTAGGGGTTAAACCATGGTTTTGAAATGACGGATAACTCAATGGATGGGTGGGTGTCAATGTTGTTGCCTCACATGTACAAGAGATACTGTACAGTATTACAGAACTCATAGGGCTGTTGATACCAGAACACCCACTGGCCAAGTTACATATTAGCCAGAGACCCACCAGTTTCAATTTTGGATGGGCACTCAGCTGCTGTGCACATACCCAAAAAAGGGATGGGTCACAATGTCTAGAAGAAAATCATAGGGCTCACAAGTTTATATGACAACGAGAACTGCTGCTGTTTATTGAATTGTAAATTGTGGGCTCAAAATGCGACAACCTGAGCAGCTGGCTTCAAGGTGAACTGCCTTATTGGAGCTGGCTGGGAAAACTAGAGATAAAAAGTGCCTAAAATTCACCAAAAAAAAACAGTAGGTCTACCAGTTGTAGAATAAGCGTTCCCTGTACCGTTATTTTAGCAGTGTACAAGTATAGTTTATGTGATGTTTTGAACATGCCTTACCATTAGAACAATGTCCCTATGACCATGAGCTGATGCCAGGTGAAGTGCTGTGTCATCTCCCATGTTTGTTGCATTGATGCGAGCTCCACGGTTTATAAGCATCTCCACAATGCTTGCTCTGCCTTCACGACAGGCCCAATGCAGCAGGCTGAAGCGGTGATCATCTCTAAAAGACAAAGACTCACATTGAAATATATGCAAAAACTAAATGCATTTTGCAGGATTTGTTTGTTGATACAGTTATTTCACAATATCCCTTCTTGAATTCCTGATATTTGGCACGAAGAATAAAGGTGCCTAAGATGGTTGAAACCCATGATAGTTGACACCACAGTAGGTTGGTACTAGAATATATAATGAGCTATGGTGACACGCTGGGAAGCCCTGGTCTAGAATGGTAGATGGCTAATGGCTAGATGGAGCGGCATGTCAGGTGCAGCCCATTGCAGCACTTAGCCACTAGAAAGGTGTCGAGGGCTGAGGTGGCTAGTGGCTAGCAGTCAATCACTGGCACCATAATATGGGGTAGTAGAACAGGTAATAGAACAAGTAATGAGTCAGATAAAAGCTGAGGAGAGGGGGAGGGGTATAAATGGGGGAAATAAGTTATTGAGAAAGACTTTACACAGATACAGAGAGGAAAATGCTATATAAGAATAAATAAATTTGGGTTACATAAAGTAACAGGTATGAACAGTGATCTACTTTTGCAGACTATTATATGTCCACTTTTATAGCTGTCATAAGAGTTAGTCAAGTCAAGACATTTAAGAATAGTAAAATTTATAACAGAATTGAGTA
This sequence comes from Arenicola marina, assembly GCA_964019135.1. NCBI lineage: Eukaryota > Metazoa > Annelida > Polychaeta > Arenicolidae > Arenicola > Arenicola marina. Next base: position 17,987,534 of record OZ025260.1, on the reverse strand, counting down.
TATAATATTACATTATAAATATGCAGTACATGCCAGGAGAGCCTGCCACGGGTGTGGCACTTGATAAGAGGTGTGATGGCAGAGAGATAGGCGAATCTTTTGTCATCGTGACTGCTTGAACCTGAAGTCTGGGTGCTACTTATCATATGTAGTATTCCGAAATTGGTTCTGGGTGTATGCCGACCTGGTTTGGAGGCCAAAGTTGGGTGCTGCTTCTAATATATATGCGGCTTCAAAAAGGCAGTTTACGATAATTATAAAATAAGATTAATTTTTTACCTAGTAGAGGGAGGGTCTATTACATTATGATGCTTCAATGTCATTGCTTTTGAAGCATGATTAACTTCACCTCTGCCCTCAGAGTATCACATGACTATCTATCTCTACTGTCTCAGTCACTTCTGTAACATGATATGTGGCGTCACATCGGCAGCTGTGCTGAATGCACATACCAATAAACTTTAACATGTTACGTATTATGACATTATTCATCAATTGACAGTTTGGCAAGTGTAGTCACTCATCCAAGAAACACCAGAATAGAACATATTAATATTTTTTCCCATGGTTATATAAAGTCAAAGTCATAAATGCCGTAGACTCATGTTTCGGCCCATATTTTCCGCGAATTTGGCGCGATCGCTCTAAAAATCACTGACCTGATAAAGCAACCCTGTGCAATTTTAATGTTACCAAACTTACGTGTGTACTGTGAGCTTATCCTTTTTTAGGACACAAACAATATTTCTCCATGCTGACACTCCATTGGCAGCAGACACTTTGTGACAAATAGACTAAATCACAGACAATGAAAGGCTGTTGCCATGGCGCGCGTGGCTGGTGCAAATATAGCTCAGAGCACGTTCGGCGCCATGGCAACTACGTCATTGTATGACGTATGCTTTAGTATATTTACGAAACTGTGTTTCGTGCCAATGGAGTGTCAGCATGGAGAAATATTGTTTGTGTCTTAAAAAAGGATAAGCTCACAGTACACACGTAAGTTTGGTATCATTAAAATTGTACAGGGTTGCTTTGTCAGGTCAGTGATTTTTAGAGCGATCGCGCCAAATTCGCGGAAAATATGGGTCGAAACGTGAGTCTACGGCATTTATGACTTTAGTTCATTAGGATATGATGGTTATAAGAAGATATTTTTGCTTACCCTTGGTTTAAATCATTTTCTGTGTTGTCAAGCCACATCCGCACTTGAAAAGTGTTGCCTTCTCTGACCCAAGTGAAAATGTCATCCATGGTTGAAACTGTCTGTATCCAAACTAATCAAAAAGTCTTGTGTAACAGTGAATATCAGATGATCAGCGACAAATGACGATAATTCCAAGGATGAAACAATGCTAGGAATCCAGACAGTACAGTGCCAGTTTGGGATGTCAAAAGTCTCATTTGACTCACATTACCAATACCAGTGCAGCCGTCAGGCCGTCGAAACTTAATCGTTCTCACTCTCAAAAAGCTCACTCTTTATGCTTAACATGTGTCTTTATCTCACTACCTATGTCCTTATGTACCTCGCACGCTACGTAATCACTTGTGAAGTTGCTTTAACAACAAAATATGAGCAGCTTTTACAACTTTTCGGCCTTACTCCACAACATCAAACTTGACCCACTTAATCAGTCCAGTACCTGGGTACAAATCGTCCCAGCATGCTTCATTTCCAATATGTCTGCGCCCCTCTGAGAAATAAGGCATTGTGTGTTGTCTTGCAGCTGTTGTGAACTGGTGAAGAGTTGACTTATTTGGCATCGTGCTTGTAAGTAAATTGTGGAAAGACTGGATAGGAGAGTGTTGGAGGCATTAAATTGAGTTCAGCTTCGTGTCATAAGATAATACGTGGATGAAGCCCTGGGAAGCCTTGTAACAGTGTGTAAGATGAGCGATAATAGGACCGATAAGAAACACCGTCCGTAACTGCAGTGCGTCCACGGTACATAGTTGGGCTACATAGTTATACCGAAACCGACCAAAACCGACCGAAACCGGCCTAATTATACCAAAACCAAGCCGCTAGCATGTTGAAGACACATATGCTCTGGATGTAGCATTAGTCCAGATAGAGATAAGTCTAATATTAATTGTATTGCCTGTCTTCTGTCTGCGGAAGTGGCTCAAACTGTGAATGCCTGCGCCATCTTGTTTGTTAACAAATGGCCACCAGGCGCCCCCAGCTGCCAGCACCTGTTATGTATACACAACTGTAACTGCATAAACTGTAGCGCTGTCTCCTGCTGGAAGTCGGGCCTCGCCAATGTCACCATGCGATGGACGAACAACAATTACGAGAGCCTGAACCACGTCTTGAAACAGGCTGTGGATTGGAAGACACAGAAGCTGCCAGATTTAGTCGAGAAGCTGCACGGCATTGTTCACTGAGGGTCAGTACCGGGAGCTGCGGCAGAGTCTGCTAGGATTGGGAGAGTTTGAAGTCGTCCACCAGTTCAAGAAATTCTGCCTGACTCCAGACACTTGGACATCCCTGGAAGAAAACAAATGCAAACGGCACTTTGACCGATTCCTCGGGATACTTCGGGAGGTAGACGAACAAGTTGTACGCACATCGGATGGACTAGGAGCAGCAAAGACACCAGACACCAGCAAAGACTGCGAAGACAACCACTTTGACACAAAAGAAAGTTAGAGTAGTATAGATGCAACCATAGTGTCGTTAACGTTATATGTATGTATAATTTTCATGCCAGTCTGGTTTGATTTAAAAAATAATAAATTGTCACGTCAAGATATACTTAGATGTTTTGCCTTCTGTGTTTAGTCGTATTCCACAAGTGGCCCCACCTCGCGGCGAATGATACAGCAAACGTGATAAACAAGATGGCACATCTATTCGACCGTTATTTTATGGCTTATTCCACCCTTAGCTATATGCTTCTACCTTATAGTATACGTGTGACCAGATCCCAACCGTAATCGATCTTCTGTAAAGTTAAACTGTTCTATGCAACTTGGTTTTGGTATATTTAGGCCGGTTTTGGTCAGTTTCGGTATAACTATGTACCCGTGCGTCCAGGTTGGGGAGTGTACGGGGTGTTTGGTGCGGGGGATTGTTTGGTCAGTTGGTTGTGGGATGTCTGCCTTGGGGGGGTGGGGGGCAGCGACCTGCTGAATGTCTGCTTGGGGAGCGGCAGCCTGTTGCATGTTAGCCACCTATGAGTAATGAGATGGCGGCCTGGGGGATGGCGAATCCTGCCCCTTTTGGTCCTAGGAGCAGGCTCCCAGCCTGGAGGACAGACAGGGATCTCACTCACCAGTGACGAAGGCAGTCCACAAACGGCACAAGGCTTGTAGGGACAGCGCAGTCAGAGAGATGTGGAAAGAAATGATGTAAGCCTGTAGTAATTAGGTCTGGGAGGTATGGAGAAAAATGATGTAAGAGCAGTATGTCTGATGTTGCAGAGGTAAGGAGGGAAATGTCGTAAGGACTGCTGTTTAGATGGGGGAGGGAGGTAGCGTAATGGCAGAGCTGAGGAGGTGGGAAGGGACATGATATAGGGACTGCAGTCTAGGCTATTCTGGCTAATACCTTAGCGCAAGTACCCCCAGGTAAGCCTGCTTCTCTAGGGATACAACAGTGTCAATGTTAAAATCCGTAGACGTTAGTAGGGAATTGACTGTAGCTTTTGTAGCTTTATAATATCTGCTGGTATAATTATAGTGTTTACATATTTTATATATATTTTATATATTTTATATGTTTCGGTTATATTTCGCAAACAAATATTGGAGCATACAACTACCATCCGATCCGAGCACCATATTTATTTTTGGTACATACTGGTACTCTGTGAATGCCACTTGGTTCCTCTGCTCTGTTAGCATATGACTCTCTACTAGAGGGCGTGTTCAGTCTAGACCCAGGCTACATATGGTTCAAATGGTGGCGGGACTTGCCAGATGGCACTGCATGTGCATGGCAGGGGGTCGGGAAAACTTGCATGCTCCAACATTTATTCACAAAAATATAACAGAAACAACCTAGTGTTGACACAGTTTCTTGATATCAGAAGATAGAACAAAGTATATACAATAAGTAAATACTATGATTGTATAATAATAGCTACAGTCGATTCCCTTCTAACGTCTAAGGATTTTAACATGGACACTGTTGTGCCCCTAGAGAAGCGGGCTTGCCTGGGGGTACTTGCGCCAAGCTAATACCCTGCTTGGGGTCAGCACTAGGTGTGATGCCCTCTGTGGGATGGAGACAGGTTTGGCGAGGTGTGTGTTAAAACCATTCCCTCCGCCTGGGTTATAGAATCACTGTCTAAACTTTCATTGCACAGTCCAGTCATGTACACCCTAACACCACAGCTTGAGATATGGGTGGATGCTGGTGTGTGGTATGGATGGTTGTTTGACAATGGTTTGTTGGGGTTGAGACATGTGTTATTCTATCAGACAGCAATACCTTGGCACAGAGGATAGACATTGGGGATAGCATGTAGACAGTTAATATTTTTCTGCACAGAACAAGTTCCACCTACTCTGTTTCAGATATAACTGTTATTTTTGCATCAACTCCCCATTACCAATAGGGGATACATGGGTTCTGTTAGTGTCATGACATTCACCATCCTTCCCTATGTATTTGGTTAAAAAAAGGCAACCATTTCACTGGTTACAGATCAGCATGAGCTGGCTTGCAGAAGAAGCATGGGAGGCTGATGAAGAGACAGAGAAGCTGAATAAGATACTTTTCGGGAACGATAGTAATCTTCCATTAAAGGTTAATATTTTTTGGAATATTTATATCACATTACAATAAGAATGATGATTTGCCATTGGAATATATTTCTTCAAAAAAATTTCATTTTTTATACCTTCTATCTGCAGAATAAAGCTATTTATCACACCTGTAAAGTTGCTTGGAGTAAAAGTCAGAATAGAATTCTGAAATTTGTCATATGCATTTCTTAGCAGTTAACTGTTAAGGCCCTCAATAACAGCTTTAACTTATAGCATATTATTACTTTTCAGAATGTTACTAAGACCAGTGAAAAGCGAAAAAAGGAAAAATTAAAGAAGAAAACACAAAAGCATGCAGGATCCAAGAATGATAAAGGAGATGCGGTATCCCCGGTGCCCATGACACCTAAAGGAAAGAAGATAAAGTTAAAAGTTACCGCGGCCGGCAAGAAACAGAATGGCGAGAAGACGGCGTCTGAGAATGTCCGTGGTACCGACACAACCACCACCGAAGTACAGAAAGCAAAACGTAAACGTGTGAAAAAGAAGAAGAAAGACAAAAAAGAAAATCCGGGCATTTCGGTAGAAAAAAAGAGTGAAGATATAGTGAAAAATGCTACAGAAGACACTACTGACAAGGTCGCTAAAAAGTCGGGAAAGAAGAGGAATGGGAGAAGGCAGAAGAAGCAGAAGAAGGCTCCCAACAAATACAGTCAACTCGCGGGTTTGACGAAAGATGAGAGAGCGTTTGTTTTAGCAGGAGGAGTCATTGAGAAACCCGTAAAGGAAGTAAACCAAAATGGCAAGGACGCTAACATACCAGATGACGCCCAGATATCGCATAATGATGATGATATCAACGAATCACACAAGCCCAAGGGCGGAAAGAAAAAGACACAAGAAGGCCAACAAAAGGCTGTAGACCAACAAATTGAGGAAGAATTAGCGCAAGAAACAGTCGATTGTTCTGGTCGGCAGACAGTTTCAAACGAAAATAAGCCTAAAAAAGGTAAGAAAAGGAAATGTATTACGCAGAACACCGAAGCAGACGTAGCCAAAGTTTTGAAGGTGGACGAGGTGCCAACTTTAGTAAAGTCGCCCCAAATGGATTCGGCATCGCCGAGCAAGGAGTTGACCAAGAAGACCAAGAAGAAACGAAAAACTGAAGATGTTTCCGATAGTGGAAAGAAGCCTCGCTTAGAAAACAATAAAAACGCACACGCGTTTGAACCATCCGATGTTAAAAATGGAGCAGCATTGGTTACAGATGGAGCGAAGGCTTCAAAGAAAGTCCGTGTGCAAAATACGTTTGATATAGGCAAACTAAAACGAGTTCTACCCGCCGCGCAACCAAGTGATGCCAAGGATGGCAGCGGAGCCGCCGAGGATGACAGTAAGAAAGAGCCATCAAAAGCGGAGGACAAACGGAAGTGGAAAGATAAAAGCTTGAAAGAGAGGATGACTGAGCGGCTGCAGCAGGCTCGATTCCGGCACCTGAACGAGACTTTGTACACGACGACGGGTGCTGAGGCTTTCAGGATGTTTACTGAGGACGAGATGGCCTTCCACGCCTACCACGAGGGGTACCAGTCCCAGGTAGCTAAGTGGCCACAAAACCCGGTCAAGAGAATGGTGTCCTACATCAAGAGAAGGTGTGTGCATATAGTGTTCAGTTTCCCTATTGCCAACTTAAAATACCGTTTTCCTTATATATACACTATTATTAGTCAATGGCAATGGTGGTAATGCTTATTGTTAAATTATTGCTAAAACGATTTTTTATGAAGTATATTGTATATCTTAATGCAGAAAAGAATGTAAATAAATAAATATATATATCTTATATTTTGACTATCTGTTACAGGCTGCGCTTGTTCAATGCTATCAGGGTTCCTTTGCTCAATTCTGCGCGCCTTTTAGCACATCAGCTCGAATACTACACACCTCCGCTTTATTCTAATGACTCAAATATGTCACTTATTCTGTCTTCATTGGTTATTCTGTATTCTTTAAGGTCCAAAGAACTTATTGTAGCAGACTTTGGTTGTGGCGACGCCAAGATTGCCCAGTCAGTTCCCAACAAGGTTCATTCCTTTGACCTTGTGGCAAACAACGAGCATGTGACAGCCTGTGACATGTCTAAGGTCAGTATGTTACATTATTTCTTAGCCATTTCACACAGTAAATGATATTTGTCATAAGCATAATAATACAAGAGCGTACATTTCTTTCATTTATCCCCTTTGGTATATATATATATATATATATATATATATGCAAGTATAACAAAACACATAACAAAAGGACAATATATGTTCGGTTCTATATTTCAGCGACGCTGACACCGGAGATGTTCAAGTGCTAACCCTTGCCATAGTTCCAAAATATCTGAATCTCCCATGTACACATTATGTTAAACAGTGCTTGCCCCTTATGTTTCAATATGTTTGCCATTGCTGAGTTATATTTTTTGCATTGCTCCAGGTCCCATTGAAGACGGCTTCGGTTGACATCGCAGTCTTCTGTTTGTCACTAATGGGAACCAACCTTGTTGACTACTTGTTGGAAGCTAATCGAGTTTTAAAGAAAGGGTAACCACGTTATTTTTTTAAATCACGAAATGTTATGACAAAGTTACATATACATCATGTTATTACTCCCGGAGGGTGGGGTTACTAGATACAGAAATGTGTAAGAGGTGCCTCCGGGAGCCCCAAACTATTACCCATCCAAGTACCAAGAACTGTGTAAAATTAGGGCGCTCGACTTACCGGCTGAAAAAGTTGCACGATCTTGGCATAATCTACTGTGGATCCTTAGGATTGCATACTTTATAAAAAAGAAACTGGCCATGCTCTTGCCTCCTTAGACCTTGCGTCAGTTAGACGATAAAGAGGTCCTGGTCAGACTGTTCAAGATGTCCATGAGAATGACTTTAAGCCAGGACATTCTTGACAATTAGGTCAATGTACGGTGTGTTGTAATACAAAATCAGTACCTTTTTCCCAACTGCACCGAATAATATACCCATCCAGGTACCAAAAGTGTATAATTTAGGACCCATTGGCGTATCAAAATGCACCAAAATTACACGCTTTCCAGCGGCCCGTCTCCAGCAGCCAATTACCTTAATATACCCCTCCCCCGGGTTATTACTATACTATACGATACCTATTAGCTTATCCTAATGTAATGGTTGACTGAGGGGATCTTGATCAGCCAACAACAGTACGTTAAGAAACTCTTGCACTCTGAATTGTTGCTTTACAGTGGCGCCCTCCTTGTGGCCGAGGTCGTGAGCAGATTCGAGAAAGTCGGCGCCTTTATAAGGAAATTAGAAAAAATGGGATTCTCCTTGCAAATGAGGGTGAGAAGTCTTTGACGTATATTATCAAGTATTGCCCAATGTGTGAATGAGATTATGAAATAAAGGTGTGAACATGCGTATGTTATGCACAAGAAGGTAGTGTGTACGTACATTGTACAAAGAAGTACATATCCGTCGCCCCTACGTAAAAAGGCGAAAGTAAAGCTTTAAAGTATTGCACATAGTGTAAATGAGATTATAAAATAAAAATATGTAGATCTATGCGCCAATTTTGCAAAAGAAGGAAGGCCATGGCAGCGTATTGTAGAATGAAGTACATTTACATTCGACCCTGCGTACAAAGGCGAAACAATTACCTTTATAGCGATAATACTAAATCAGATGAGTGGTGAAGAAACATAGTTTGCAACATTTACACAAGTTGTGACAAATTTTTTTTTCTTTTACAGGACGACAAGAATGAAATGTTTGTCTGGTTTGAGTTTCACAAGACATCCGAACCGCCGTCTTTGGACCGCTGCCCGAAAATTGAATTAATGCCCTGTGTTTATAAGAAGCGATGAATAGTTTATTTTAAGAAAAAATAAATAAGTGTGAAATCATGTCATCTCACGTGTGTAGTTTACCATGTTCCAGTAGCATTTGTACAGAAATGAAAAAAATGGAGATCAAGATCAGAGGCATCGCATCGGGATCCGAAGGGTCAATCTTCATCCTAGGGGTCAACTCTCTATCTATCGGCCTTAATTAGGTTCCGAGGGGTCAATCTTCATCCGGCGGGTGCAATACAGATTCGCTGGGTAAATACGGATATTAGGGTTCCAATCTGGATCGTAGGGATCTAACTGATCATAGGGATCAAATATGGATCATAGAGGTCCCGTGCGGATCTGAGGGGTCAAATCTAGGTCCGATGGGTCTAATCCGGATCAGAGGGCTTATGTCTGGATCCGACGGGTCTAAGCAGCATCCAAGGGGTCAATCTGAACCTCAGGGGTCCAATCTGGATCTGAGGGATCCAATCTAGATCTGGGGGGTCAATCTGGATCTCAAGGGTGAAACCTGGATCTCAAGGGTTAATTCTGGCTCAGAGGGTTAAACCTGGATCAGAGGGTCAAATCTGGATTTTATCTGGATATCATTTCTGGGTATTAGGTTCGAATCTGGATCTAAAGGGTTGAATCGGGACTTGAAGGGTCAAATTGGGATCTGAAGGGTCAAATCGGGATCTTAAGGGTCAAATCCGGATCTGAAGGGTCACTCCGGATCGTAGGGGTCAATCTGGATGCCAGTGGTCCAATCTGGATCTCAGGGTGAAACATGGATATCATGGGTCAAATCGGGATCTTAGGATCGAATCGGGATCTGAAGGGTCAAATCGGGATCTGAATGGTCAATCCGGATCCCAGTGGTCAAATCGGGATCTGAATGGTCAATCCGGATCCCAGTGGTCAAATCGGAATTTAAGGAGTGACTAGGTATCTGCGGGTCAATCTGGATCCTAGGGGTCCACTCCGGATAGTAGGGGTCAAATCGGCATCGGCCTATCACTCGCTCGATACTGCATGTTGAGAGCCGTAGTCGATCTTAAAATGTTCAAGTTACACCTATAAATATATGCCTGTTTTTCGTCATCCCTTTCAAGCTACGCTTGACGGTCTCGTATATATATCACTTGGCCAAATTTCACAGCCCTAACTGTTGAATTACGACCATGCGAGCTTGAACGACACAAACAAAGCAAAAGATGAATTTACAAATTTTGAAACCAAGCATAGTATAATACAGAAATAGTACGCGAATCTGGCTAAATTCGATCATAGGCGGGTAAAGTCGATCACACTGGCGGGTAATTTCGATTACTTGGTAATTTTTAAAAACAATTCCACATCTTTGGTGCAGGTCTATCAATAAAATCTGTTCTATTAGGAAACGCACGGGGGAGTCCACACCGCTAAAAATGCGAGAGACTGGGTTGATCTGAGCCCCCTCTATCCACCAGTAACTATGGTCCCTCAACGCCTGTCCTGTGAGCCCCCCCATATGTAGATCAGGGCCAGGTTATATGGTTGATCGATATTGCCTGACCGACTGATCAAATTTAGACCCGGCGCACAATTTCTTAAAGGCTAAATTCGATCAAAATACAGTGGCGGATCCAGCGGGGAGGGTGGGGCTACTGCGGCTATAGCCCCCCCCCCACCCCCTGGTCAAGCCGCAGAAGCCGCCCCACCGACAGGTTTAGCCCCCGAGGATAAAGCAGCCTATCGCTTCTCTGAGCACCCACCCCCCCCCCGCGGTCGCCAGTTTTTCAGAGAGAACCCCCCCCGGTCGCAAGTTTTTCAGAGAGCAACCCCCCCCTTGACAAATTCCTAGATCCGCCCCTGCCTCCCGCCCCTAAAGTCTGGATTCGCCCCTGTTAGTATGTATGCCCTGTAATCGCGAAATTCAAGCCTCCTCGCCCTCTAGTCTGAATCCGCCCCTGAAATAGATGTCCTTTTAGTATTCAACACATTAAAATTAAAGTTCTCTCTCCCTTAAACTTCATCATTTTGGAAAAATAAATGCTGCTGTAGGCCGATCATAACTTCGGCGTAGATCTATATCATAGTGTGGGTATGTTGGCGTATCTGTGGTGGGGGACGTCCTTACCAGGCCTGTCTCCAACGCATCGCGGGGTGCCGTTAGAGCCAGGCAGCATTTGCTGTCTTTGCTGTGTTGCAGCGCATATTTTCGCGTATAGGGCGCACAGTTCTTAACTAGCCGACAAAATATGCATCTTTCCAGAATCCTTATGCAATTTACTGACCTGGCGGAGGGAAAATACTTTGATTTATTGTCCTAACTTGCAATGTCAGGGCTTTTTCTGGGCACAATTATTCGATCAGCGCCAGCCGCGCCATTATGCGCTGCAACACCGCAAAGACAGCAAATGCGGCCTGGCTCTAACGGCACCCTGTGATAAGTTAGAGACAGGCCTGGTAAGGGACGTCCCAGCCAAAAGAGAGAGCGCGCCAAACTTATAGTTTCAAGCGTGCGACGGATCAGACCAGTACTGATTCCACCAACGTTTGGCCTTCACTATAGTACACATTTCTAATGTGATTAGGCGGCAGAGAAACGAAAGGAAATATCATGTGATCGAAGTTGTGCACTGATCGAAATTACCCCGACTTTCCCCTATATAAGTATACATAAAATAGCCGTCTAGATGAAACCCGTGGACTTTTGTACAACAAGCCCAGAGGATGGCGCGCAATGTATTCTTAAATCTTCCGAGTAGGGGGCGCTGGTGCTGACTCGGCTCGACCAATGAAATTCGATTACCAGCGCTCCAAACTCAAACCCAACAAGTTTGTTTTGATGCAAGTTGCGGCGGCGGTTTGAGTCCGTTTTATCCGTGATCCTCGAGAGGCAGCATATTTTACGTAATTGGCTTGATATTAACAGGTCGGAAGATGGAAAATACGGTCAAGGCTCGCAACCGTGGTATGTAGCACTGTATAGGCATTTATAAGTGTTGCATTTATAAGTGTATAAGAATATGATAAGCTTATGGGCCTATTTGAACATTTGAGCACTTGGCCCTTGGGGCCGTCATCTCATCTGGTCATAGCCAGCGGTAGCTTTGTCAACAAAACCTTCTACAGAGAGCTGTAGAAGGTTTTGTTGACAAAGCTAAGCCAGCGGCTGACACATTGGGAGGGGGGAGGGTAGCCCCGTTTGATGGCGTTAATGGTAACTTAGGGGGAGGGGGGCACCGCCTTCATAGTACAAGTAGGCTATGCAGATCCACCCCCCACCCCACCCCCCCGAGTTCCCCACCAGCTGTGGCAGTTGCTTTATGTAAATTGACGGAGTGGAACCAGTCGACCAGTGATATTTGCAGAAATTTCCTTGCGTTTTTTCATTTATGTGAATGTGGACAGCTATTTTTGTCAGCAGAAGCTGTGCCTGTCAACAGGGGCTACGATCTTACCAGTGGTTGCACCCCGTAGCAGTGCCACCCGGGGGAGAGGGATGGGGGAGAGTGTTATGGAATGTTATCGAGGGCGAGGCGGAGGCAGGTGGTGGTAGGCGTGTGAGTGCGACTGGCTAGTCCAATCAGAGAGATCGAGAGAAACAACAAGACTTGCTTTGGTACGATCTCCTGGCAGAGGGCGCGATAAAACTTTGACCCTGTATTATTTAGAAATAATTCTAACTGTTCCATAGTGATTATACGTCAATGGAATGATTATATATTAAAATTTTACGTCGCAAATACAAATTTAAGCATAAACAACCCTCTAAACCCATTTGTGACCCCACTACTGTTGAGGTCTACCGTGATGTTTGAGGCATATCTCATTTATACAGAGAGATGTGGTGGTGCGCAGATCGTAAATAAATAAATAAAAGAGTTATCGTGTGTTTTTTTTGTAAGAAAATGTATATCTATATATATATACAGGTGTGACGGCCGCTAACAGTGCAGGCAATGTTATTAAGGCCATTGCTACGGGGAGCTCCCCGTACAGATGCCCTCCCCATAGTGATGGGTAAGATCATAGACCCTTATTGTGCCTGTGAATTGTGATGTATGACAGCTACCATAAAGTCTAATTTGTATGATTTTAAGAGATCACTGGTAGCTGTCTAATCACTCAGATTGCTATACATATATAACTTATAAACATATGATAAGGTAAACTGTCCCAGGGAGTCACCAAGAATAGCCAAAATTTACATTGATATTATATGACATTAGTGACAATAGACAATGTTTAATCTGAAGTATGCCTGCCTGCCTGAAAAACTGTCATGACATGAAAATGTCATGTGGTGGGCAGGCAGGTGTCTGGCTAGTTTCATAGATATGGGTCCAGTGACAGAACTACACTGTTGGCGGTCGCAACAGCAGCTTGCTTGCAGGACTAGTGTCTGGCTAATACCCTGGCTAACTAAAGAGCAGTTGCTTTTACCCCCAGGGACATGGCTCCACTCTCCCTTCCTTCTCCCATTGACGTGATATGACCAAAAGTTGTTAAAGCATCCTGAATATACAACCAACCAATCTGTCACAATGGTACAGAGCAGGGGCAGTTCTTAAGCCATAAGTGGGAGTGTATAGAAACATATGGAAGATATATGTTTTATCAGTCATGACATGCATTATAACAGATATAAGTGTAAAATTGACAAAATAATTTCAGTAAATTAAATAGAGGTGGTGAAAATATCTGTTTGGCTGAGTTGATCACAAATACCGGTAATCCTAAGGCTGTGGACAAGGTATGGGTCGCAGGTATTGGAGAGGCAGTGGTGGCAATAGGCAAGACATCAAAGATAACATCATTGCTAGCATGAAGTGTCACAGGATTAAGCCTGTAAGGACAGGGATTTTAATGTTACCCATGCAGCATTTTCCTGTCTGAAGAGTGAATTCTGGATGGTGAGCAGCTTTAAGTTGTAATGTGTGTTAATAATTATAACAACCATTTCATTATTATTGATGACAGTTTGCATGTAAGGTAGTTATTTTTCAGAGTTACCCTGGCTACCATGTAAGAGTTACTTGCTCAGGACACATGTTAATGTCACACAAAAAATGTAGCAAACAATGTTATATGGCAACGTCTTACATGGTATATACATGTGGCCATATTACTTCATGCTGTCAACTTATACTGTTTCTTTTACACTGATTCATTTCTTTTGTCTTCATCTTTGTGGATGTAAAACAAATTATCTTTGTGTTTGGAAGAATGTTTTTTACACTTTTAGAGTTCATTAAATTGGTGTCACTAGATGTACTGGTACGTAATAATCATCATACCTCATGTCCTCTTGCAGAAGATATGATGTCACGCTATGACAAATTTAAGACTGAGAGGGAGAGACAGAAGCAAGAAAGACTTAAAAAGATTGAAGCCAAGAGATTAGAGAGATGTCCCCAACTTCAGCCAAGAACAGCCCAGGAGAAGTCTGCAGGTACTATTGCATATATCAGGGAATAAGGTATATTTGAAACATACTGGGTTAAAAGGGCACATAATGACATAAAAGGGGCCTTTTTTGGTTGTGACAGCACACTGTGAATGGTTTATATGAAAACCTTTTGATATTATCCAATATTGCAAGACTTGCAAGACAATATTGCAAGACTTTAATTTTTACTACAGCTTTGAATGAGTTAACTAGGTCTTGTAAACTCAATAGTTCCATTGCCAAAATGTCTTATGCCCAAGCTTCCATCAGTTGAGGTGAATCAGCCACCTGGTACATCACCCAGTAATTGAATTAGCATTAGTTACTATATATATGTTATCTTATAATTTAAGATGAAAAATATTACAAAAACTAATTATGTTGTACTACAAACTAAACACAAATGTACTTTATGTCATTGGGGTTTATTGCTTCTCATACAGTAATTTTCCACATACCGACATAATTTCTAAAGTTCTTTCTTAAGATTTATTGAAAAATTGTCTGATATTACTTGTGAGTATTTATTCAGATATGTTGTGATATGTATGCATGTTAAAAGTTAACAAATGGCAGCAATATCTCAATTTTGATATCTTTTTATCTACGAAAGGAACCACAGTTCGCAGAAGGTCATTCACTATAGCTAACGACACTATTGACAAAGCTGGACTCAAGAGACCCTCTATTGGACACCCACCAAGGTAGGAGTATTTGAGCAGTTGAGAGAGCCTTATGTAGTGCATACATAGCAATAATGTGTTCATTTTGCTAGTTGTACTTCAGTGTTATAGCTCCTCGTTTCATTGATATATGAAATCAGTCACGTCTTAAGACAATATTGCTATACATTGTTTTTTTTGACAGGCCCAGCAAAATATCGCGTGGATCTGAAAACCTTGATCCGCAAGCCAAACCTAATAAGACACCAACATTGAGAACGGGACAAAGCCCAAAGGTTTCAAAAAGGTAATACATGCAGATGAGTCATCATCATCACACAGAGTGGTAACCAATCAATTCTGAAACTAGTTTGAAAACTAAGGCAGGTGCTCATCTGAAGACATGAAGCGTTTATATCGAGCGTTAATACGTGTATATTATAAGGATTGCACACTATTGAATGCTTTTACATTCAGCTTTTGACCTCGAAAGACTGTACTTAGCGGTTATGTAAGTTCTTGAGCTAGTTGGAATGATAATCCTGGTTTAAATGCTTTGATGTAGTTAGAGATTAACGTGGATGAGATTTTCATATATTTATCAGTTTGACTTTTGTGCTAATGTTATACCCCCGTTACCTCCACAATGAACAGAATTTTCCTGATTTTATTTATGAAGGTCGATGTTAATATCTGACATGAAGAGAAAACGAGCTTCCCCGGCTACAGTCAAGAAGACACAACAATCTATGAGGTATTCATATTTTTGGAATATTTACCGGTAAACTAAGACATTTCTCTCTGTGCAAGTTATCGCAGCAAATCATGTAATTATTGATACGGATCTGTCGCCTTAAGGACAATGAATGTGCCATTGATTTGTCCTAAGTATTATAGATCATGAGTGCCCCAGAAAGTCCTTGACACGTGACTACATATACTGGTCAATTCAGTTCTATTTTCAGTCAGGTTCACCACTTCATGTCGGGCCAATTTAGCAATGTCCTTGGTCGTCCAATTAGTCTGACTGATGTATTTTGTGTCTTATACATACATATGCATATATATATACATATTAATCTTAAATTTATGATAATATGTGTACATAAATCTGTGAGGACGATTATACTCATTAATTTAAGTTTTGGTTAATGCAGCAAATGTCATTGACATGGTCTATCCATAAAAATACAGTCGTAATTGTTGTTTTTTTTTAGAGAAAAACTGGAGATGTGGAGGAGGCAGAAGGACCTGCACGTCACGGAAATCCCTGGGAGGTGGGCCCCCTTTAAACTCTGGCGAACGCCTAGAATGAGTCTTGAAGAGAACGTATTTTCCATGTTTAAATCTTTCACCGCCGAATATATTATTATTATATTGGCTCAGCGCTGATTTTATAGCTTCTGGAGAATTGGTATGTGACTGCAGTCATCCACCGCGAAGAACATTAAACAACGCTCGGGTGACTTAAACTTGCACGTTATATATGTGAACATATTTTCTAATAAAAGTTCATTAATAGTAATAATAAAAAAAAAAAAAGAAGGTTTGAGTGGATGTCGGGCGACGTACCGGTAATATCGGGGTGCACGTTTGGCTAAACTGGGTCAAGAAACCTCGGGACGATGAAATGGGGTTTGATGAAACATGACTCACAATGTATTGTTGCAGAACTGTGCAGGAAAACGAAGCAGAGAAGCAAAAGATGAACAGGTATCAGTTTCATGCCTTAATGCATATAAATTGTTGAGAGGCTTCTTGGTCTATAGTACCCGGTAGTATTAATGCCTCCGCTATGTACAGTGCAAGTAGCCCCATTATGATTGGTCAAACATTTCACAAAGGATATCAATCATATCCGTGTCCATGCAATTATTATTGGAAATTTGGTAACTGATCCTTTAAGCAATTGGTAATTTGTGTGTGACATCTTTAAAACGCGCGTTGTAAAGCAAATTGGTATGACGTTTTGACTTGTGACGCAGTCTTAAGCAACATCTCTACGGCTGATCTAAGCTACTTTGTTGGATAATCTGACCTGTACTTCTAAGCATATAGCAGAGTCCTACAGCTAGTCCCATGTGTTGTATTGTAGAAGACAGACCATGCCTGCCAAAAGGTTTGACCTCGGCGTGGGGCAGCACGCCACGCTACTCAAACGGCAAACGCTAGATGCGGCCTCTACCGTCAATGGTGGGCGTCAGTCAAGGCCGTTGCTTGCAGGGTCAAGGCCGTCGGTGGCTGGATCAAAGCCGTCGCTTGCAGGGTCAAGGCCGTCGGTGGCTGGATCAAGGCCGTCGCTTGCAGGGTCAAGGTTGTCGGTGGCTGGATCAAGGCAGTCGCTTGCAGGGTCAAGGCTGTCGGTGGCGGGGTCAAGGACGTCGCTGGCAGGGTCAAGGACGTCACCGGCGGGGTCAAGGTCGTCACTGGCAGGGTCAAGGAAGTCACTGGCGGGGTCAAAGACGTCATTGGCAGGGTCAAGGACGTCGCTGGCGGGGTCAAGGACGTCGCTGGCAGGGTCCAAGACGTCACTGGCGGGGTCAAAGACGTCGTTGGCAGGGTCAAGGACATCGCTGGCAGGGTCAAGGACGTCACTTGCGGGGTCAAAGACGTCGCTGGCGGGGCCAAGGGCGTCGCTAGCGGGATCAAAACCGCGTGTCGTGGCTGGTCGGGCTCTAGCTCTGGCCGGCGTAGCGGCTCCCAAGGCGGAGCGACCCAGAAGTGACGCCCGCAAAACGTGTTTGGCTGGCAAAGCGTCCTCCTCGGTTGTTCCCACGGCTAGACCACCGAGCGGCGCGGGACGCCTTGGCACCGCCCCTCACGCCCAAGGCCGCCCCACGGGCAGAGGTAACGCCGCCGCTGATGCGAAAGGCCCGGTTGGAACCGCGTCTCGCCTTGAAGGCCGGGCAACAGCTCCAAGAGCCAAGAGCAAAGCCCCTACCACGGTCCCGCTCGGACCCACGTCTGGCGGGACGGCGCCGGTCCGGCGGCCGAGCACGCTTACAGGGGCGGGCGGGCGTAGAGAGCTGGTGTCCACCCTGAAGAGGAGCTCTCCTCGGAAGGTGGCTGTCGTGGGCCCCAGGGTGGGGACCAGACCTGTATCTAGGGCCGGTCAGAAGCGGCCTGTGGGGGCCCCGCGCGAGGGGACCGCCCAGGCCAAGGTCAGCCCCCGCGCGGTCTCTCCCAAGTTTAATAAAGGTGAGTAGGTCATTAGTGAATCATTAGGTTCAACGCGAGTAATACATAACAAAGCTTACTGTGCAAACTAAGTCACTTATTTAACAAATGGCACAGCTGGGAGAAAAACGCCATGGGCACCACGGTGTATATTTATTTGTATCTACTTCTCTGTAGCCTGTTTACTTTTTCTCATTTTTTTTGCGGTTATTTACAACAATTGGAATTGGACTTTAAACTCCACTAAAGTTCAGGCTATCTGATTGCCCCTTACAGACCTGGCGTCGTGTACAGGCTACCAGTGTCCTAGTCGACATGGGTGTGGCGCCTGGCCTGGGATTAAACCTAACTTTGTATTAACCTTTTCAGTATGTTCATTTGTGACGCGTGGTCTTAAACTAAACCTAATTTCGTATTAACCATTTTAGTATGTTCATGTAACGCCTGGTCTTAGATTAAACCTAACTTTGTATTAACCTTTTCGGTATATTCTTTTATGACGCGTGGTCTTGGATTAAACCTTACTGTTTATTAACCTTTTCAGTATGTCACGTGTGTGGCGCGTAATTGTGGACTAAACCTAACTTTCTATTAACCCTCTCAGTACGTCGTGGGAGCGACCTGAAGACTCCGGTGGCCGTCGGTCGCCGCTCCGTTCGCTTCCTTACCCCGGGGTCGCAGTCCACACCGACCCCCCGCCGCACCCCCAAGTCCGGGCGGAGGACCCCCGTCACGCCGTGCCCACCCCGGGGAGAGGGCGAGGCGCAAGCTAGGACACCCATCAGGGTACATGGAACCCCACACCCTCATGGTGGCCAACGGACGCCCGCCAGAACACCTGCCACAACACCTGCCACAACACCTGTCGGTACACCTACCAGAAAACCTGTCGGGACACCTGTCGGGACACCTGCCCGGACACCTGCCAGAACACCTGTTAGAACGCCTCGGATGCAGAAAGAGAAATCCATCAGGTGTGTCACCGGATCACGCTGTCCCAGTGGAAGGAACCTGTTAGATTATATGCGCTCATTACTGTGGCCCGTTGTATCACGATAACGAGTTAATGCCACTCTCCCCTCCCCCCACCGCCTTGACACTTTCGTCCAGTGCATTGTTGTTCTTACTTTTCTTATGGCGGTTAAATGATCTTTCTCTTTAATTGATGAACGTATTCATGGAAGTATATGTCGGATTGATGTTTCCTTATGTTTCTTAGGGATAATCTGGACGCGTGGCTGGCGTCGCGAGGCAAGACGCCCAGTCGGTACCGACACCTCATGTGCTTCGGCGAGCACCTGGCCGAGCGCGCGCGACCCTCACAGAGGACGAATGGCGGCCTCAACGCCGCGCAACTCGCAAAGCAGGTACCACTCTTCACCACAGAGGGCGCTGTCTATTCTACGTTGTCTTCGTTGCGTTACATATCATACTGTGGTGTTTCTGTTAAATCGCTTATGTTATTATTTTGGTGGCTTTGTACACGTTAGTGCCGATAGTTAGTTCGAATGCTGTACATAAGGTCTAATTCTTTAATTTATTAGTCTACCTAGGTACTAATTTTCAGTTGTTTGATAGATAGTATCCTGTTTATTTCAGTCACATAACGCTGGACTCAATCAGGTGAGATTATGGATGATTCCCGTTGCTGAGTTCTAACACTCAATGAACATTTAAGGGGGTGGATGTTGATTGTTGTATCTTGAAAGCGAACTGTCAGGTGACAGTCCGGTATGCTGGTTGTCTGGCAATCCTCTTTCTCCCTGGCAGCCATCTTTTTACTTACAAGTGTGTGAGACATATTGCGCCTTGTTCTCCTTCGCCAGAACGTGCCACTCTTCATAGATCGAATCATTTATGATTAATCATAGTACTAGAACTCTCGCACGTGAAATGAACTTTACGGAATGAAAGAAATATGCATGAACGAAATACGATAACTTCGTGTCCTTGGCCGAAATCGCTAAGACATTCACCATTTTTTTTACAGAGAAACGACAACGTTATGTCGTAACTCGTTACTTGTCTAAGACGATATGCCGGTTTAAATCTAGTTCAATTGCTGTGTTATCGTTAAAAGCAGGAGACGTTGTTGATAGAAGAGAAGCAAGGACCCGCGGACGACAAGAGCAGAGATCTGCAAGTGCTCTCCGAGAAAGTGGATGACATCCTGAAGGAGTGCCTCATCTTGGTGGAGTCGGTAAGTCACCTCACCCCTTAACGGCCCCACGAGACGGAACAAACATATAGATACAAGAGAAGATGTGACCTGGTTGGTCTAATATGTCCGTAACGACCAATGGTAAAAGTTAAATATGCTCGACATGGCCGTAAACACATTTGATGATTCTACAACTCATGAATATTCCAATATGATGTACTGAATGCAAGAAAAATGGCTACACGAGGGTGTGTAAGGGGTTTTACCCAGTGATTCTTGTTGCAACACCAAGGAAAATGGTTGGGAAACAGGTAGGAGCACTCTTTCTCTAGTTATTGATCTAGTTGCACACTTTGGAACTCTTATTATTCAGTACATGACGTCACCCCCCTTTGCCCTAATGCGAGAATGCTTGGCCATTAATTGTCAAAAACAGATCTATCAGGTAGTATCAATTCTCTCATGTACCCATAAGAACGTTGATGCTATTGACAGATCTGTAAATATCTACCTTTTAATATAGTTTTCTTTTTAACAATTATCGGGATTGTTTTTTGCCCATTCTACTTTGTGCCCAACCTTCATTTGAGCCCCTTGGCTCCAGACCGGATATGACGTTTTGTATTGGATGGGTGTCACAAAATGTACAAATAGACTTAGAACTAGGGCTGGTGACAGAGTGCTATCGTTCATATATGGCTGTCGCATGTGATACTCAGCTATTAATAATGAAGTTTAAAACACAGAACGAGCGAGGGAAACGATCAGTTTGTAAGCGTTTTTGGAAGCCACCGAGCATCAATACATGTAAACTCCAAATTCGGTTAATGTGTTAATAACATGCGATATAAGAAGCCTATATATACATATATATATTTTTTTATTTCGTCATAACAAAGTCACACATCAACAAATCCATCATATCATATATCACATAAGAAGCCTTTATATATATGTATAGTTAAAAGACGGTTCAATGAACCTTTACGCTTTCGGATAGATCTACCTTTTTTTCTTCATAATAACAAGACAATTACTATATCAGAACTAATTTAACCCCTATTCTCAACCCGCACTTACCTGGTAGTTTTTTTGATATGCAAACATGTACGAAACTATTTAATGGATGTATTTGAAAGTAATACAATAAGAGATAAAGTAATTAATCTATTAATGATGCTAGCTTCAAGCATAGTTTTTCTGTTATTTCTGCAATAATGAGGAGCTTTGGGCTTAGGCTCTAACACAATGAGGCGGCCGCCCCGATAGCTCTGTGGGTTAGAGCGCTCGCATTGAGTGCTCTGGTTACCTGAGAGCCTAACGGCACGTGGGTCGGTGGTTCGAGCCCTGCTGTGGTCATGTCTGTGTGGTCGCAGGATAAAGATCCTATGTCTTTCTTCGTAAAGAGTAGGGGGTTACCCCCCGGGACATGGCTCCACTCTCCCTTCCTTCTCCCATTGACGCGATATGACCAAAAGTGGTTGAAGCGTCCTGAATAACCAACCAAGCAACTAACACAATGACCCGAGACTCGCTGTTATATAACTGTAGTGCTTCTGGTCCTAAAGGAGTGTCCCGTGGAGAGCGTGGAGCCCTGGCTGGAGGAGATCTGCTCCAGCTTCCCCGCAGCCCGGAACAAGTCTGCCTTCTGGATCTGCCGGGCCAGGATGGTGGAGCAGAGCGGACGCGACAGTGACGTCATCGCTGTCTTTGAGGACGCAGTCAGACACAGCGCCCAGGTATTTTCAGTTTTTTATTCCTTTTATTGTGTTATGTAATCCTGTGATTAATTTGTGGTGTAAATCCTTCCGTTAGAGTCTTCGGAGATCTCAATGCGAGGGATGTTTACTGGGACGCCAGGTCAGAAGCACTACATGAAGGCCTTCATTCTCCTGCCTAATCGAACATATACACACTTCTTGAATTTCGTGAATGTCCTTTTTTATGCTTTGTAACAATGTTGTACAATTGTTTGTACAAATACTGTTTCTTCTAAATGTGTATACCAGTTCTCTGCTCTGCTTCCCGCAGCCGCCCGACGATATGGCCAACGCATTGAAGGAGTTCGTGGAGCGGATGAATACACGAGCAGAGATACGGCGTGCTGCAGCCGCCACTCCACGTTCACAGGGACTGCTGCCGGAGAACGTCTTCGCCTCCTCCGCCGTGAAGTACGCCTTCACGGAGACCACGCCATTCTTCACCAGGTGAGATCACTGTGGCGACAAATTTATTCAGTGTAACAAATCTGAGTGGTATGCTTCCATTCCGCATGGGGCAACTCGCGCCACCCGAATGGTTAACCATGTTATTACACTGAGCTTCCTTGACAGATACAGTGTCTTTCTGAAGCCAACCAACGAACCTACCGCATTTTGTTTGACTTAGTCAGATATCGCGATAATAAAAACTTCATTATCTGATGTCGTGTCGGAGTTTAAGTTTAATATGGAGCACTTAAATTAACAATGATAATAATAAAAATATTTCTTTTATTTAAAATAAGTTTATTTCACTTACAAATTATATTGCAGTAACTATCTTGGACACTGAGCAGAAACATTGCTTACATGATCGATGTATCGCTCAACTTATTTGCCATTTACTTTTAATTTTATTCGCTGCTGTAGGAGATCTTTTGGTCAAGTGTTTAGTTTTCTTATTATTATCTAGTATACGTAGATATAGTAACAGTGCAGTAACTAATGTTGCTCTTCACCGCCAGGCTCAGATCCTCCCTTAACGACACGCGCCCCGTTGCTAGGGCCGTAATCACTCCTGTCAGACGCTCCACGCGCCGCAGCCTGGCAACGCTACCCAGCATGCTCCGCGACCATGACGTCATCGTGGAATGCTTGGAGGATATCTCGCCGCAGAGCCGACAGCAGACACTGTACTTTCCAAACCGGATGCTGGCGGAGGAATTCGATGAGGCAGCTTAAGGAGAGCAGGGTGCGCGGGGTTGGGTGGGTGGGTGGGTGGTGGTGGGGGGAGGGGGGGCTGAGTTTCTTCCCGATGTCGCGTGTATTTCCGATAGGGTGTGGACACCGTCTTGACTTAATTTTGTTCTGGTTTTTGAGACGTGTCTTAAGTGGCGGAGGGGCAGATAATGTCATTATCTAAAAGTCTATCCCGCGGTGTTGCGGTTTTTATTATAAACCCAACGAGCTTTAAATTGTTACCCATTTTAGAAAAGCTTTTAAAAATTTACCCTGATTTATTAGAGCTTGACAATCTGTGCAGAATGAACGGCTTGTCTTATATTTCATCATTTTTGTAGATCTGAAGAAGTACTACCTACTGTTTCGGTGCTACCACAATGTGCCTTGTTACTGCATGTGTATGGATTATTTAGCTGTATATGTCTCATTGAATGTTCTCGTGTGTATGTGGATGCAAATACTTGTAAATATCTGTAATCTCGTAGGCGCGACAGGCTGTCCTACATCTGGGTGCCTCCATATTTCAGTGGTCAGGCAGGCTGGGCTTTTGGACATGTTTCCTTGACCCGGGAGGTTTTTCTTGGCTCATTTTAGTTTTCATGTGACCTCAGTTAAATCCCGAAACATCTACCGTTGCATTTCAGTCTTTATGAGCGTGTAAAACACCCTGTACATATTCCGATATTTCCCATCATTGCTGGCAGAATGGAACGTAGTTAGATGTTAGCAATGGTTACTTCATGTTCATTAATATACTTTTAGTACTTGTTAATCTGTGATATGTCTTTTATATATATACATACCAATTGCTTGTATGCTTTGATTTCATTTCTTCCAAACCAGGCGCAAAGGACATTTGTTAGTATCAATGTCTAATTATATATTTTAGAATACGGTATGCCATGGTTTCGTCGGTAGATGCTTTTGTTGCGTTTTCAGTTTTCGGTTTAGAAAGTAAACCATTAAATAGATTCCATGCTTTGTTCCATGCTTATGGTGTCTCGGGGTGAGAGAAAACAAGTTGGTCAAACAACCTGGCACGTGTCTGTCACAAGCACGAACGCTCACGTGATCATAACGTGTCCGTTATCAGTTGATCATGATCATAACTTGTCCGTCAGCACGGACACGTTATGATCATCATGATCAACGGAGTCTAGCACTCGTCGTCCCAAGTTGGTTCAAGCGCAAGGGGGTAAAATAATTATCAACGATCATCGATCATCTTCCGCCACGCGATTTTGTGACCCAGTATATCCAGCCAGTCACTTCGTTAATTGCATGGTTCTCTTTCAAGTTACTCTTTCATGTTACCGAACTCACACAAGGCCTGTACCACAAGAATGTTTACAAATTTAAAAACGATATGAGCGCAGTGAGCGCGTGAGAATCAGAATATATATACATGTCCATAAAATCAACGTCACTTTGTCACTCCTTTGCCTTGCTGAAATTGACGACATTTTGGTAGAGTATTCTATCTTCGGTTCACGTCACCGATCTATGACTGATTCGTTATTGATTGCAAACCACAGTTGCAGAGTACACTAATTGTAAGATGCTAGATGCCTCTTCGCCAAATAAAACACGAAGCTAATCTGAAATCTACGTCAGAACAACCTGTTTCTGAGCCGTTCCATCAGCTCGCAAAATTTCCAACCCCATTTAATTTTCTCCGGAGTGTTCTTGACCCAATTTCGCCTTCATGTGCTCAACGCGGCCTAAAACACCACCAGGTGACACACCAATAGAAAAACCCCAATTTTCAACCCGATGCGAAAGATCGTGAACCATATAATACTGATTTCGTCATAGGAAATTATAGATCCAAGTATCGAAGTATTTAAATAACCAGCAAAATAGCTACAAAAAAGCTACAGGCCATAGTGTGACCTCCCCGGCGCTTCTAGCACAACCCGCCGCAAATTAGAAACCGGGATTTCGCATGTGATGAGGTCGACCCAACCACGCGCCCGTCTGCAAGCATGATTAAATACGGCACACATTAACTGAACAGGCCCTAATCGTCTGCATGCATGATTAAATACGCCACACATTAACTGAACATGCCCTAATCGGGTCAAATACTAGTACAAGAGTGCTATATACAACGAAATAAATAACTAGTAAGCATCTAATCGTGATCTTCGACCATATTTTCGGCACTACTTGACATTAACTTTTCTACGCACGACCACGACATTCGTGTGTAACCTTCATATAATAGAACTACAATGATGTTCAAATCCGCGTGGTGATCAAGAATAATTGTCGTATCATTACCATCTATGACACAAAAATAGGTTCTGAACCCGCGTTGTCAGATTGATTCCTAGCGATGTTACGACCAGATGTTCAGCTTTGAACAGAAGTTAGAAAACAGCCGTAGCCTTCCTTGATAGGGTGGGGGCTTTCTTCCTCATGCACATTTAACTTGACTCCTGCGCAAAAAGTACATTTTTCATAGTTTATTGCATCGTTTAGTTGGGGTTACATATATATAAACACACATACTGCGCCAGACCAGGCACGTAAGACCCCGTCAAGGGATCCGGCACTTCGCGGGGCGGCGGCTTTCTGACCTGCCGCCTCGCCCGCGCCATTTGGTGGAAGAAGCACATTCGGATCTGGCCGAAGAGCAGCGAGGACATTTAGCCCACCTTGTCTGGCAGTTCTGGGATTGTTTAGCGGGGCCAGATGAAGCGTTAGGCAGCACAGCAGGTTGTGACGCACCGGGTAGATACCGGGAGTAGCAGGACCATTCGCCAGCCGCCGACACGGCTGCCACAGAACACACAGCAGACCTGCGACACCGAGGTGGTGCGGGTGTTAGCAGAGGGAGTGATCGAGCCAAGTGACAGCCCATGGTCGTCGCCAGTGGTTCTGGTGACCAAGATAGACCAGTCAGTCAAATTATGCGTTGACTATCGCCGATTGAACGCCGTCACCCGGAAAGATGCTTACCCAATGCGCCGAATCGATGACACAATTGGAGCTCTTGGTGGATCTGTATGGTTCAGTTTAATGGATCTAAGTCGGGCTATTGGCAGGTCCAGCTGGAGGAAGAAGGCAAGGAAAAGACAGCCTTTGTGACCAAGAGAGGCCTGTGCCAGTTTCGCGTAGTGCCTTTTGGTCTCAATTTTTGAGCGGTTGATGGATCTGAAATTACGTGGCTTAGGATATACACTGGGAAAGATGCCTCGGCGTGGCGCCACGTGTTAAATGAGTGTGTGAATGTCACATACAACTGAATGGGTCTGGAGGAGGGGGGGAGGGGGGGGGGGGTCCAGTGTCGATTTTTCTAAATTCTCAGTGTCGAATGTCGGATTTTTCACGTTTTGCGTCGCTTTTTGGCTAAGTTCAGCGTCGGTTTTTTTCAAAAATCTGCGTCGATGTTGTGTTTCATACCCTTCCA
The DNA here is from genome assembly GCA_964019135.1 of Arenicola marina. Lineage (NCBI taxonomy): Eukaryota > Metazoa > Annelida > Polychaeta > Arenicolidae > Arenicola > Arenicola marina. Next base: position 17,961,157 of record OZ025260.1, on the reverse strand, counting down.
AACCCCTTTTTGTAGGATGAACAAACGAGCGTGGAAATTGCTAATCCATAGGGCAAACTTGGACTAAGTAAGTAAGTAAGTAAGTAATTAGTTTATTAGAGTCACTTATGAGGAATACAACTGATAACAGGAACAACCGGGTAAACACACAATATAAATCCTCACCCAGCCCTACTGGGCTTACATTTGACTGTGAAATGTATGATCTTAGGACTGCCGCATATATCGGCGTAAGAAAAAAAAAGTAACGGGGGGAAAAAATATATATATAATAATAATGACATAGAAAAAGAAAGAAAAGAAAACAAAAAAACAACACTTAGAAACGAAGAAAAATAGAATGGAAAACCAAATCAATTTAATTAAATAAATCAAAAAGATACAAAAATAGCAGAACTAAATGATAGTATTTGACTAAATGTAAGTTTTCATGTCTTAGTCATATAACAAACTACGCCGGGACACCCATGCATTGTCTAAAAATTGCGCTATCCCTTCCAGTAGTTTTGTATTAGATGAGTCAATTCATGAAAGTTAGACAGTGCCATAAAATCACTACATATTGTGGCCAAGAAAGAAAACTAAATATTGCCATTTGGGTTGCTTGCGTAATATTTTGGGTACGTCGTGGCATCCGTAAAAACTGTTCCAACAGGAGTATTTTTTTTTTAACTTTGATTTAAAAATGTCCCATTCGTGAATGCACCCATATATATCTGCATGATGTAAAAGCTTATTTACCAACATGGTACAAATCGTCGGAGGCTCTTGAAGCATTCAAAGAGCGCATTATGACTAGTACCATTTTGCTTTTATTTTTTACTGAAGCTGTACATGGAAACAACTTTCAGATGCCGATGACGTTTCATGTTAACTTTGCACGTATATATGGTCCACTTAGTTATTGACATAAATGTGTTTTAGGGGTTTAATATTGTGGACCAAAACATGAATTGGGTGTGTAGCTAAAATCCGCAACTAATACACTAATGAAGGTTGGCGCAAGTGCCCCCAGGCAAGCCTGCTTCTCTAGGTAGATAAGCGAGCTTGCCTGGGGGCACTTGCGCCAATAATGAAGGGGCACAATTTTAGACGTACTGCTAATAGAATGTTAAGATACGCGACGAGGTACATTGAAAAACTATAATCTTTACATTACATCATATCATAAGCAGAGTGGAATCAGTCAGTGCATCAGACATAATGATTTTACCGTACTCTCTCATAATGTCTGATCTCAATTCAATCCATTCCCGTCCAAATCAAGAGGCTTGTGTTAGAAAATGAACCCCCAAGAGAATGCTCGCCAATAACACCATGCGTCTCATTCTACCTAATTGTAGAAATCATGACCCTGTTTTGCTGTTCCCAGCGGCGATAGACGCAGTAATTGTCCCTGCCGTTGCATGATGGCGCTTGCAAAGAATTCCATGAACGCCTCCCCCATTCCTTTCTTCCCTCCTGTTTCATGCCTACAGCCCCGTGGCATGGGGCACGGGGTGGGCTGGTCTGAGCAGCCCCGCCTCCGGAAAATCGTCATCGTACCTTTACACCTTTATTGTAGTTTATGTCCTGTGACAGCACGTGGAAGCCCCAGATTCGTCCCCATGCATGCACTCCACCTGGTGAACGGAGGAGCGGAACGGAGCGCCACCTAGCGAATATGAGCTTGTGTAGGCTCATATCGCATCATGCAGCGTTGAGTTGCGGGGCACGGTTGACCGCGATCGACCGCCTCAGCGAGAGTCGTCCCGCATCAACATATTCAACTCTGGACGACGGTTCTTCTAAAATACGTGGTGATAACCCGTAAATATCGATGCATCATAAGCATCCTTTATTTATCAATATTTTACAGTATTTAAAGTGTGCTATAGGGCTATACAGTTCTCGCGATCGGGCTGCGAGACTTCAGTTTTGGGGACAAACAAACACACGTGCTCCATGTTGAAGTATAGGCAGCTATAAGTCACTTTCTTTCCAGGTTTATTCTAAAGACTATGAGTACCATTTCACTAAACATAGCTATGAGAGATATACGTTAAAATATTTGGAGGCGATGAAGCGCAGAACTTTGGGAATATACAAGGAAAAATCCGCCTTCAAAACACTCGAAAGCTAAAAATAACGTTCTAAATTTAGCCTTGCACCCGGGCTTTCGCAAGTTCACCAAACAGCGAGTGACGTCACAAGGCTTCGCGTGCCTCCGCGGTAACAAAAATGGCGAGAGCAAGTGATCGACTTAACCATTCCGCTGTCAAATTATGCAGTACATGGAGTAACAACACACGGTTGCGTCATTAAACCACATGGTAAAGATAAAATAAGACCAGTTGGATGTTTTCGTATCACTTTTGGATCACGAAAAGACCAAGTTTCTTAATTTTTGTAAGTTTTCTGTTTGAAGCGTTGTCCCAACGTTGTCACCGGAGAGAATCCGTGTGACGTCATAGTGCCTCGTTTTCGCAGGAAATGCAAAGAAACGTTAGTTTCTCAGTCGTATTGTCCCGTCGTAACAAATATTCGTCATTGTGATGGCGCAAACGAACAAAAAATATGTCATCTATCCGTTTTGTGAAGCTATATTTCTTAAATATTTTTAATCATAGCGCTAGGTCTTCCGCAATATACCCACCCCTTGGCGCCTGGCTTTTGCGCAGGTAGTCTGGTTCCCAGTCTCTCTCTTTGCGTAACATACACGTCACGCCTACGTCACAGATAGTCAGGATACCAGTGTGCGCAGAGATTCTAAACTCGTTCCGAACACGTGCTTCGTTTGTTTGTCCCCAAAATGAGTAAACCGGAAGTCTAGGCGAACGAGACTTTATAGCCCTATAGGGTCTGTAAGTGACGTCACAGACAGCGCGCGCTCACCTCTAGAAACAACGGTTCTGGGTACAACGCGTCAGCGGGTCCCTATACTTTACTATGGGCCTCAAACTAGACTCACTGATGTTTGAGATATGAATGCAATGTTAGATTTGAAAACCATATGGAATAAATGTTTGGGGGTGTACCTTCATACTCGTACTAGTTTTAAATCGCAGGACGCTGGTTTTCTGTGCGTTTCACGCCATTACAAAGAGCTCCCTATGCTTTGTATATGGGGCGGTGAAGCGTCATGTACCCAAAACCGGATTCGCTGGAGGTGAGCGCGCGCTGTCCGTGATGTCACTTACAGACCCTATTATGTTAAATATTTTTTTATTCCCAAATCAGTCAAATGGTCAACAAGTATATAACAAGCGTAAAGGCGATACATCTAGATATCAATGCAGTACATTACATGGGTGATAAAAATATAGCTGTCGTACAGTATACCTAGTGTATTTAAACCCTTATAATGGAATAGGTCTACATTTTAGCTACACATGTAATCAACCTGATATATAGTATACTCCGTGCAATATGATGAAAACAACAGCATCAAGGTTCAAGGTAAGGCCAGTGAAGAAACAACAAGCAAATGAAGTGATAAGCGAATAGAAAACAATTAAGTTTTGCAAGCCGATCCCTACCTCAGAAGAGAAAACCCGTACACTACAGTAACGTACACGTTTCTTAAAGATATATATATACTAATACACGAGCCCTTGGTACATATATACAATTATAACACTGCCGCGCTAACTATGCAAATGTGCTGCGTTGTAGCAATATCCGCCTAAATATTTAGCTATAGAATATTCTTCGTGCGCATGAGTGAGATAATGTTGCCTCTGCAAGGATAGCAGATGCCATTAGGCAAGTATTTGCGGCGAATTTCGTTATATAATCCACAAATCATCACAAAATGATACTCTTCTTCTAAATGTCGATCCCATGGCAATATACTTTTACACTATGAGCATCATCTTTGACTTCTGACTACCCTGTCTCTCCCTCAATGGCAAATCTGTGATTACGATATCGGAGTTTGATAAGAGCTTAGCTAATTTATGTCCTGCCGATTCGCCTGTACAGATTTACAAACCTCAAAAGTATCAACTTTAAATTTCCAGAAGAGCTACTCCTAATACTTATATAAATTCGCGAGGTATATAAGCTTAATAACATTTCGGGGGGCTAGCGCATGTTCTGTGTAAGATAATCCGAAACATAGCGAAAAGGAGTTCAAGGCATTTCTGCGACCGGTCCCAAGTAAAATGCTGGCATATTTGATTTTTATTTCACCCCAATTGCAAAAAAACACATAATCTCAATCTTAGTATGATTGATCTTCAACCGTACATATTACAAACAAAGCTTACGTTTAATAAGGACAATGTATGAGAACGTTGGTGTGTGTCTGAGGTGGGTGGGGGGGGGGGGGGGGCGAGGAGGGGTCGTGTCCAGGGCCCTCGTGCCTCCTTCTGAGCGTGGAAGCTCGCTTTATTTCAAATTGTGTTCCAGATTTAGGTGTGGACCTCTTATTTCCTTTCGGATCACCTTCATACCGCGTGGGTACGAGAGAAGTCGTAGGATATTCGGAGACCTCACCCCCTCACCCGAACTCCCACAGTTTTCGCAAAACTCATGGGTCCTGTCCGGCTATTTACTGAGCCGCATTCACCGGAAAACAATGTACCGTCCTTTTGTTGTCTTGCACGTGTTCCTACGCTATCGTATATATTGTCTCACATTAAAGCAATATGTTCTGTAATTTTTATGTTACCAATCTCTTCTCCATGTCAAATAAGTATATTCTGTCTTGAATTTAAATCCTGAAAGCATCTGGGCTATCCGGAGAGAAGCAAATTCATTCACGGGAGCAGAAGTTGGTGGCCGGCTTTATATCCCTGCGCGCCTGTTCGCTACTCTGTGTGATGTCGACCGCGGGACGTCCGCGCGCGATATAAACAAACCGCGCAGTTTTGTGTTGAAATTGTTGTTTTACAGACTCAAAAAAATATAAAACATATGCATCCTAATTTTGAGATACTTTTAGTCTTGATTCTAAAATGTAAAAAATCTAAGATGGCGCATGTAAGTTGGCTTCTTTAAGGGTATTTGGTCCGGCATGTGATTTAACGGACATTTTACTCTTCCATACTAATTAGGTATTTGTTAATATGTGGAAAGACATTAGATATGTTATTAACCTCTTCAGGCCTAAATTCCTGAAGGCCGCATTATTACGGTGCCTATCTGAACCCCGAAATTTCGGGGTCTCGGCCTGAAGAGGTTAAAACAATTTTGTCAGAGATGAGTTTTGTGAGTTCAATGCGAGGCGCATTCACTGGCCATCCGTTACTATGAATGAAGCCTCTGTGAGTGTTCAATCCCCGATGATTTATGTTCTCTTTACAGATGACAACAACCACTTTCTCTGATAAAATATCTTTTCCATGAATGCTGTTTTTCAAGGAAAATCCTCCACCGTAATATGTGCTTCAACCACTAAGCCGGTTTGCACCCCTTCGTCTCAAGTCAACCCTATCCCAGCATGTTTGGAAACTGCCATCTGCAGGTCTTGTGCATGACATCGATCGATTATCGATGAGTAATCACCGCAATGGTGCTTGAATGTTATGACGCATAAGGTGAAGAATGTCGTCGGTACATAGACCAAAAAATTCGCCATCTATGAGACACAGAATTTTTCATATTGAAGGACCCTTGACTTCTTTAGGACACACAAAAACATGCGATACAGCGCACTAATGGAACTGATCCATCAAAAACGCATTCAACTTAATCATGGAATGGTAGCGCCTTGGTCCGATATTATGATATCTGACCTTGACCTTTATACGCAATATCATCCGGGCTTGTTAACATGGGTATTGCACGGATCAATGGGAGGAGTGGGGGGGGGGGGGGGGGGTAGTCACGAGAAAGGCGTGAAGGGAGGGCAGTCGGGCTAACGGACTCGTCACTTTTATCATTATAGCTCTTCTGCCGATCTGGTCGGTTGGCGGCGATAAATTGCTTCCGCTGCCACCCGCCTGTGTCCAGCGTCGCCACACGCAGAGACATGGCCGGGGCAGTGAACAACGTCGCCAAGTGGCCCGGGCTATCAAGGTCAAGGTCATTAGGGGCGTGTGTGCGTGATGCAGGGCGAATTTACGTGTGTTAGCGCACAGAAGCCTCAATCGCGGGTGGGTGACGCAGTGGAGTGGGGGGGGGGGGGCGCCTACACTCATATGTGAAGGTTGGAGAAGGCCGGGCGGTGGGGGGGGGGGGGGGTGAGTAACGCATCCACCATAGGAAGAAAATATATATATATGGTCCCTGCCACCGCGAACGTCTACAAGGGGTGAGTGGGAAACAGGGGTGTGAGGGGGGGGGGGGGGGGATATATGAGACAGAGCTATTGTGTATATGTATCAGTAATCTACTGTTTCGATGATAATATCACCCACTTACATGTTTTTAACTTGGCCTTTGCGTTTGTTTTTCCGTTTTTGTACACTGCCGGCTTTATTTGTGATGTCATACACAAGCTTTGGTAACCATGTAACCTTTGTCTTGAGGTAGCGGATCGCGTATGTTCCACATGAAGCATGTTTTATGCGTGCTGTGCCGCTTTTCGCCAACTGATCCCCAGCCCCTTGCGATCTCACGGCCTTGGTTTCAATGGTGTTTATAGTTCGGTCGTTGATTCACCGAGTGTTCATCCGCTTATGATAAGTTAAGGGACCCCGAAATTTCGGGGTACGATAGGCACCGTACACGGCCGCCATCTAGCGAGTAAATAATGAACGAAGACCGATAATATTTCGTTGTGTGTTACGTTATGCGTTTGCCATGTGTCTGCGCCCGTGAATACCGAGCGAAGATTTTGTTATTGTGGAAAATTCAATTCAGACGAACTTAATCCGGTAATCCAGAGATAATCCGGCCTTCAGGAATTTGGGCCTGAAGAGGTTAACTATGTATGCACTGGTTAATTATATATACCTACCGCTCTTTTCTGACTCCACACAAGGGTCTCTTGGATGCTATATTCCATGAAACATTAAGATCTACTGTGCGGCTCGCAACTGCCGCAATTCATCCGTAAATCGCGGCCCTGATCTCGAGTTTCACGCGTTACTCCTGAAGGGTACCTCCACTGTCAAGACTTCTCCCCGCGAGATAACTTCCAGTTATAACGTAAAGCGGTGCCACATAAAGGGTCACAATATACGTCACTTGCTCCGGCAAAGTGGCTCGCTGCTCAACATTGATGGGGCGGGTTGCCGTATTTTTTTTTCTCCTGGCCAGTCGGCCGAAACGAAGCGTTAACACTCGCCAATTAAATTTAACTCTTAGCTTTTAGCTCTTAGCGATATCGCTAAGAGCAAGCGATGTCGCGTTGCGGAGCAACGTACAGCTGTATCTTATATAAAGATATACCATGTACGAAATACACGGATATGGTTTTGTTCTTGGAAGTAATAGGGACGGGTCAATGAGACTTTCATTGTTTAAACATAACTTGTATAGGTGCATTTATTCCCATGAACTTAACTACAATAAAATACAATTGGCAGGACACCCCACATGGACTCGCTCTCTCCCTTCTCTCTTTCACACTCTTTCTGTATATCTCTCTCCCCATTCCCTTCCTTGCCTACCTTTCTGACCCACCATGCGCCATCGCCAGAACCACCTTGCCCTCGCCCGTCGCTTATCGCTGCCAAGGACTTCCGGCCAATACCGGTCTGAAAGGAGGTCGGCTTTGTCGGCTGTCTGCAGACCGGAGACGGAGACTCTCGCACGGCCAGCGGAGGACAATCAGCTGTTAGGTTTGTCCATCGGGGCGGACATAAACGTGTACAGGAGCTTTGCATAAGTCGCCTGGTGGGGGCCTCAACTGTCTGAGGTCAACACGGACTCGGGTCTCTTGGAAACAGAAGACACAATGTCATATGATTGCGTCCAATTCTCTGAGGTCAGCACGGGTCTGTTGACACTGCGACTGGCGACTGAGGTTATCTGCCTTAGCCAAGCGAACTCTCTGATCAGACGTGCGTCGGCTGCTTGTTAGCAATTGCTTTACCGCCTTGTAAATTACCTCGGTAAATATGAGATACGCCTCGTCCCTAAAAGTAGCTAAAACTCATGACTTTTCAGATATTGTCAAAATATTGAAAAAGTGGAAAATGCCCGCGAGCATCGATTCTGTTAAAAGCTGTCACGCTTAATTGGAAAATTACATCCGAGGAACTAGAAAATACCGGATGTGGCCGTGAGTGTTGCTTTGTTTGGTTTTACCACGCTTGGCGGTGACTCTATTGTTCCATTGTGTACTGCCTCGCGATGTTGAGTTTGTCTCAAGGGCCCTGTGCAAGTTTTGGCCGTCATACATGCAGCCGTCGAACAGGCAATAGCTCTATATAATTGTGTATGTCATTAAAGCTAATGACATCGCTCACATCTAGTAACATCCAATGCTTATTCGGAAAAATCGCGACAAATTAAATGATGCTTTCAGTGAGCAAAAAGGCGCCGTGGGCAAACAACAATTCCCTAATTAGAGAACCGTCGAACACTGCTACAGTATATACTAATATAATGAGAGGTGGGCGAATGGGGATCCAGTGTACGCGGACAACTCGTGTAACGATAACAACAGCAATTACATGCCAAGCGATTTATGCTGCTCCATAGTTTTTTTCTCGAGCGGACGCCAGGGAGGACGTCATAAGTTTATTAACTTAACAAGACTGCGAATGCACAACCGAAGACGATCATTACATGACAATGCGTGCTGCCATAATGACTCTATTAGCCACCAGGTAGGCCTACCATTACAAGCGTTTCTTTCCGTATTATTTTCTTTATTATTGAGGCAAATCTACCATAATGCTCATTATGTTGTTAGTGAACGCACGCTGCTAACCTCAGAGCGGTTACCTTACACCGGTTGAACAAAGACAACGTTTAGTTTGTATTGGGTGTGGGGAAAAAGACAACTTGCTTTCTTAGTCTGAAACTGAAACTATGTCTCTTTGTTTAGTTTGTATGTTATTTGCGTGATAGCCCCTTTATGTGCTATATGCATGACATCATAGTTCACCGCGTTCATTTGTTAAATGTTGATTTTAAGTTATGCGTCGCATGAAAGAACAACTTGTAGGCAGGGGTAACGTGGGCGTAAAATAAATAACATCATAGTTAACGTGAACGCAATAAATTGTGAAATTACTTCATCTAAGCATTACCAGGGTATACAACCTGGGCCTATTTAGTCTTTATTTCTTACAATGCCTAGTATCCACAGTCATAATAGAACTGACTAGAACTGATCATTTTCGCGAATCTATACATTAAGTTCTTTATTAAATGGTATGATAAGGTTCACAATTACTTTGTTAATTTAAGAACTATGAGGTTGGCTGTTGTAACAAATAATAATATTGTCATTGTAAAACTGTCCAGACAACATGCTCTGAACATTAGCAATTCGTGAAAATGGGAATGGAAAACAATTGGGGTCACTGACCTCAGTTTTGCATTATGCTCATTTGGTTACAACCCACTTCCTACGAGCAATTATTATGTAACTAAAGAGCAAGGCAAGGTTCGCGTGAGAATAATTAACCATAAGTATCTTTCTAATAAACTTTTATTCAAGATAAATTAGTATTGGTATTTTTATAATTTCAGATAACGAGCTTAGCCATGATCAACCATGTTATTTGTATAATTAAGCGGTATATATACAAATGTAAATGGTAAGATAATCTCCCAAATCTAAAGGACGCGATCAATAACATAAGATATAATTACCATATAGAGAAAATTACCATGCAGAGGCAAGAAAACCCAAGCACAGAGAAGGAAAATCTCAACAGAAAGTGGCAGCCAATAATGCACGGATTACTGTGATCAGTATGCTGGAATATCTTTAATGCGATGTATATTGCCTTTTGTCTAATATGAAAAATTCGAGAACAATATATTTATTACCTTTCCATTAAAAAACATATGGTAACCGATTTGTTTGTGCATTTTTGTCCTTTGTCCTTATATCTGGTAGCCGGAAAAATCCACTATAAAAATGGCAGAATGTAGCAGACGTGTTATTTGCTCAAAACATTAATTGATTATCCAATCAGAGCATGTAATGATTAATTATTAGTTCTAGGGCTCATTATTACAAAGATTAATTATTACAAAGTAGGCTAACGACCGTTTTAACGTTTTCGTTCGCCGCTAGGCGACGCTGTCTTAAACAGTCGCATTTCTTTCTAAGCTGTACGTGCAACTACGCAGGCTAATCCAAGGCGGGGCGGGGGGGGGGGCTACTCTAATGTAGCTGTGTCCCACCCCTTCCATCTTTCCCATTTCCGACCCTGCCTGTTGTGCGCCGCCCCAGGGTGTGGGTCTGAGGGAAGCCAGACAGGGTGTGGGTCTGAGGGAAGCCATACAGGGTGTGGGTCTGAGGGAAGCCAGACAGGGTGTGGGTCTGAGGGAAGCCAGACAGGGTGTGGGTCTGAGGGAAGACAGACAGGCTGTGGGTCTATGGGAAGTCAGACAGGGTGTGAGTCTGAGGGAGGTCAGACAGGGTGTGGGTCTGAGGGAAGCCAGACAGTGTGTGGGTCTGTGGGAAGCCATACAGGGTGTCTGTCTGAGGGAAGCCAGACAGGGTGTGGGTCTGAGGGAAGGCAGACAGGATGTGGGTCTGAGGGAAGTCAGACAGGGTGTGGGTCTGAGGGAAGACAGACAGGCTGTGGGTCTGAGGGAAGCCCGTGAGGTTTGGGTCTGCGGGAAGCCAGACAGGGTGTGGGTCTGAGGGAAGCCAGACAGAGTGTGGGTCTGCGGGAAGTCAGACAGGGTGTGGGTCTGAGGGAAGACAGACAGGGCTTGGGTCTGAGGAAAGCCAGACAGAGTGTGGGTCTGCGGGAAGTCAGACAGGGTGTGGGTCTGAGGGAAGGCAGACAGAGTGTGGGTCTGCGGGAAGCCAGACAGGGTGTGGGTCTGAGGGAAGCCAGAAAGGGTGTGGGTCTGAGGGAAGCCAGACAGTGTGGGTCTGAGGGAAGCCAGAGAGAGTGTGGGTCTGCGGGAAGTCAGACAGGGCGTGGGTCTGAGGAAAGCCCGTGAGGTTTGGGTCTGCGGGAAGTCAGACAGGGTGTGGGTCTGAGGGAAGCCAGACAGAGTGTGGGTCTGGGGGAAGTCAGACAGGGTGTGGGTCTGAGGGAAGACAGGCAGGCTGTGGGTCTGAGGGAAGCCCTTGAGGTTTGGGTCTGCGGGAAGTCAGACAGGGTGTGGGTCTGAGGGAAGCCAGACAGAGTGTGGGTCTGGGGGAAGTCAGACAGGGTGTGGGTCTGAGGGAAGCCAGACAGGCTGTGGTTCTGAGGGAAGACAGACAGGGTGTGGGTCTGAGGAAAGCCAGACAGGGTGTGGGTCTGAGGGAAGGCAGACTGGCTGTGGGTCTATGAGAAGTCAGACAGGGCGTGGGTCTGAGGAAAGCCCGTGAGGTTTGGGTCTGCGGGAAGTCAGACAGGGTGTGGGTCTGAGGGAAGCCAGACAGAGTGTGGGTCTGGGGGAAGTCAGACATGGTGTGGGTCTGAGGGAAGCCAGACAGGATGTGGGTCTATGGGAAGCCAGACAGGGTGTGGGTCTGAGGGAAGCCAGACAGGGTGTGGGTCTGAGGGAAGGCAGACTGGCTGTGGGTCTATGGGAAGTCAGACAGGGTGTGGGTCTGAGGGAAGCCAGACAGGCTGTGGTTCTGAGGGAAGACAGACAGGGTGTGGGTCTGAGGAAAGCCAGACAGGGTGTGGGTCTGAGGGAAGCCAGACTGGCTGTGGGCCAATGGGAAGTCAGACAGGGTGTGGGTCTGAGGGAAGACAGGCAGGCTGTGGGTCTGAGGGAAGACAGGCAGGCTGTGGGTCTATGGGAAGACAGACAGGGTGTGGGTCTGAGGAAAGCCAGACAGGGTGTGGGTCTGAGGGAAGCCAGACAGGCTGTGGTTCTGAGGGAAGACAGACAGGGTGTGGGTCTGAGGAAAGCCAGACAGGGTGTGGGTCTGAGGGAAGCCAGACTGGCTGTGGGCCAATGGGAAGTCAGACAGGGTGTGGGTCTGAGGGAAGACAGGCAGGCTGTGGGTCTGAGGGAAGACAGGCAGGCTGTGGGTCTATGGGAAGACAGACAGGGTGTGGGTCTGAGGAAAGCCAGACAGGGTGTGGGTCTGAGGGAAGCCAGACTGGCTGTGGGTCTATGGGAAGTCAGACAGGGCGTGGGTCTGAGGAAAGCCCGTGAGGTTTGGGTCTGCGGGAAGTCAGACAGGGTGTGGGTCTGAGGGAAGCCAGACAGAGTGTGGGTCTATGGGAAGTCAGACAGGGTGTGGGTCTGAGGGAAGCCAGACAGGCTGTGGTTCTGAGGGAAGACAGACAGAGTGTGGGTCTGCGGGAAGTCAGACAGGGTGTGGGTCTGAGGGAAGCCAGACAGGCTGTGGTTCTGAGGGAAGACAGACGGGTGTGGGTCTGAGAAAAGCCAGACAGGGTGTGGGTCTGAGGAAAGCCAGACAGGCTGTGGGTCTACGGGAAATCAGACAGGGTGTGGGTCTGAGGGAAGACAGGCAGGCTGTGGGTCTATGGGAAGCCAGACAGGGTGTGGGTCTGAGGAAAGCCAGACTGGCTGTGGGTCTACGGGAAGTCAGACAGGGTGTGGGTCTGAGGGAAGCCAGACTGGCTGTGGGTCTGAGGGAAGCCAGACAGGGTGTGGGTCTGAGGGAAGCCAGACTGGCTGTGGGTCTATGGGAAGTCAGACAGGGTGTGGGTCTGAGGGAAGACAGACAGGGTGTGGTCTGAGGGAAGCCAGACAGGTGTGGGTCTGAGGGAAGCCAGGCAGGCTGTGGGTCTGAGGGAAGCCAGACATGGCGTGGGTCTGAGGGAAGACAGGCAGGCTGTGGGTCTATGGGAAGTCAGACAGGGTGTGGGTCTGAGGGAAGACAGGCAGGCTGTGGGTCTATGGGAAGTCAGACATGGCGTGGGTCTGAGAGAAGACAGGCAGGCTGTGGGTCTATGGGAAGCCAGACAGGGTGTGGGTCTGAGAGAAGCCAGACAGGCTGTGGTTCTGAGGGAAGACAGACATGGCGTGGGTCTGAGGGAAGCCGGACTGGCTGTGGGTCTATGGGAAGACAGACAGGGTGTGGGTCTGAGGGAAGACAGGCAGGCTGTGGGTCTATGGGAAGTCAGACATGGCGTGGGTCTGAGGGAAGACAGGCAGGCTGTGTGTCTGAGGGAAGCCAGACATGGCGTGGGTCTGAAGGAAGACAGGCAGGCTGTGGGTCTATGGGAAGCCAGACATGGCGTGGGTCTGAGGGAAGACAGACATGGCGTGGGTCTGAGGGAAGCCAGACATGGCGTGGGTCTGAGGGAAGTCAGACAGGGTGTGGGTCTATGGGAAGCCAGACATGGCGTGGGTCTGAGGGAAGACAGGCAGGCTGTGGGTCTATGGGAAGCCAGACATGGCGTGGGTCTGAGGGAAGACAGACATGGCGTGGGTCTGAGGGAAGCCAGACATGGCGTGGGTCTGAGGGAAGACAGGCAGGCTGTGGGTCTGAGGGAAGCCCGTGAGGTTTGGGTCTGAGGGAAGCCAGACTGGCTGTGGGTCTATGGGAAGCCAGACATGGCGTGGGTCTGAAGGAAGACAGACAGGGCGTGGGTCTGAGGGAAGCCAGACATGGCGTGGGTCTGAGGGAAGACAGACAAGGCATGGGTCTGAGGGAAGCCAGACATGGCGTGGGTCTGAGGGAAGACAGACAGGGCGTGGGTCTGAGGGAAGCCAGACATGGCGTGGGTCTGAGGGAAGACAGACAAGGCGTGGGTCTGAGGGAAGCCAGACAGGGCGTGGGTCTGAGGGAAGACAGACATGGCGTGGGTCTGAGGGAAGACAGACAGGGCGTGGGTCTATGGGAAGCCAGACATGGCGTGGGTCTGAGGAAAGACAGACATGGCGTGGGTCTGAGGGAAGCCAGACATGGCGTGGGTCTGAGGGAAGACAGGCAGGCTGTGGGTCTGAGGGAAGTCCGTGAGGTTTGGGGCTGAGGGAAGCCAGACTGGCTGTGGGTCTATGGGAAGCCAGACATGGCGTGGGTCTGAGGGAAGACAGGCAGGCTGTGGGTCTATGGGAAGCCAGACATGGCGTGGGTCTGAGGGAAGACAGGCAGGCTGTGGGTCTGAGGGAAGCCAGACAGGGCGTGGGTCTGAGGGAAGCCAGACAGGGCGTGGGTCTGAGGGAAGCCAGACATGGCGTGGGTCTGAGGGAAGACAGACAGGGCGTGGGTCTGAGGGAAGCCAGACATGGCGTGGGTCTGAGGGAAGACAGACAGGGCGTGGGTCTGCGGGAAGCCAGACAGGGCGTGGGTCTGAGGGAAGCCAGACATGGCGTGGGTCTGAGGGAAGACAAACAGGGCGTGGGTCTGAGGGAAGCCAGACATGGCGTGGGTCTGAGGGAAGACAGACAGGGCGTGGGTCTGAGGGAAGCCAGACAGGGCGTGGGTCTGAGGGAAGCCAGACATGGCGTGGGTCTGAGAGAAGACAGACAGGGCGTGGGTCTGAGGGAACCCAGACATGGCGTGGGTCTGAGGGAAGCCAGACATGGCGTGGATCTGAGGGAAGCCAGACATGGCGTGGGTCTGAGGGAAGCCAGACATGGCGTGGGTCTGAGGGAAGCCAGACATGGCGTGGGTGGTGAGGGAAGACAGACAGGGCGTGGGTCTGAGAGAAGGCAGACATGGCGTGGGTCTGAGGGAAGCCAGACATGGCGTGGGTCTGAGGGAAGCCAGACATGGCGTGGGTCTGAGAGAAGCCAGGCATGGCGTGGGTCTGAGAGAAGCCAAACAGGCTGTGGGTCTGAGGGAAGCCAGACATGGCGTGGGTCTGAGAGAAGCCAGGCATGGCGTGGGTCGGAGAGAAGCCAGACAGACTGTGGGTCTGAGGGAAGCCAGACAGGCTGTGGGTCTGAGGGAAGAGGGGTGTTGGCGTGGGTCTGAGAGAAGAGGGGTGTTGGCCCGTGGACAGAAGCTGTTCTAATGACTGGACCACTGGCCTCGATATTATTATAGGCCATTAACCTCCGATCGTCGGGTGAAGGTCATCTGCTTACGACGTATTATCTGAGCTAAAGTTGCCATGACATCCTGTCCAGTCCATTTGTGGACAATGAAGCAGTGACCCCTCTGGAGGTGGGGTTGGGGGGGGGGGGGGCAGGGAGGGAATGTGTTGTATGCGGTGGTATGGGTTCGACGAAGCCGGGCATCGGGTTTGTGTGTGTGTGTGGAAAGGGACCGGGGGGTTAGGGGGTGGGGGGTTAGGGGTGGCTGATGGCTGAAGGTAATATGATAATGGCCTGATGAAATATATTGCTACCAATGTAATGCTGCATTCACTGGGTTTTCCGTGATTTCCTGCTCTTCATACCCGCTCCCGTAATGCCTGACTGCAAGGCAATGGCTCTATGTAACGGCCCTAATCTTGCCACCAATGCACGTGTAATGCGAACGAGATTTGTAGCTCAGCCCACCATGTAAAACTCTCTCCATGGCTTTTCACACGCAGATCATTGGCTTTGAGGTCGTTTTTGTGGCTCGAGAGATTGATTACCTCCCACCGGCCACGACAAAGATGCCACAGGGAATTGGCGGCCACAAAGGGTCGGGGGGAGTGGGGGGGATACCGTCGCTAACAGGGCAGTTAGCGACTAGGGTGGCTCGGCGAGCGACGGACACCATGATGAAAAAATAAACAGCCAGTTTCATCCAACGAATGTCGGTATGATTTAAGCCCGCAATCATACTTTCCTGCTATAGGTACTACCCCCTTTATTGTATGTAACGTATCCATGGCCGGGTCACATGGTTGTCACCCCTAGAGGGGAGGGGGTGGGGACGAATTGATTCGGCTACTTTCAAGCTATATTTTCGAGTTCGATCGAGGTCAGAGGCCTGAAGCGCCTTAAATTTTGACCCCGCTTTATTTTGAAATAATGTTATTTGAAACGGAATGTCTATATTTTCAAATTCTGCATAGAAAATACAGCATTCAACCGAAACAACCGTCTAAAACCATTCGTGACCCCAGCACCGTTGAGGTCAACCGTGATGTTGGCGGTTACGTGGGACAGAGGTGATGTCAGGCCCGACCTCCCTCTGGTGGCAGTGTGCCCCCATCACCCCTTCTGGCGAAACAAAAACCATGGTATAATTTTTGCTTAATATCTCATTCGATCATTACATTAGAAAATATTGCTTACTGGTGTCCCTGTCGTGGAAACATATCAAGTTTCTGTTTAACATTTCCTGCCGTGAGCAGCCACAGGGCTGGTGTAATTTCCATTTGTACCTTAAGCTTAAAGGAAGCCGCCAGCCTGGTCCCTAGAGCCGCTATACCGACTCATACCGGGTCATTTCACGGGTATTTCACGGCATAACCAGGCGGCAGCCGTTTTTGGAGGTTTGTCCACGATTGACACAATCAGGAAGCCATACTCCATGTATATTCAAACCGGAAGTGACGCATACAGTGGCAAGAAGCAAGAGCGCGTGATCATCGCATATACAAATAGCTGCGATTCTCACTCCAATCATGGGTTTTTTACGGAGACAATCGTTGCAAGAGATATATCATTATGTTTGGATGCCGGGAGATCGAGGTCGTGGGAGGGCGATATGCCACCGTGCGATGTGGCCTGGTGATGAAACACACCCGCTGTTTACTCAGCGCCGGTCACGGTAAGACGGCAGATGGATACCCAGATGAGTAACACGTTGAACGCACGCCAACAGTGTCGCCACCTAGGGAGCGACAAGTTGAACGTCGACACCTGCAGAATATGCCACATCAGTTTTCCGCGAATCTGAAGTGCTGTAACCTTTACTTGATTAAATTTTGTGCATGCCACCCTCATTTCTGAATCACATGTACGTGAGCATGTGATTGCGCAGGATCCGCCCGCCCAGCTGTGCCAGGGAATCAGCTGTACTTGGACAATAGTGTGGGCTCACCTGGCGGATTATAATGTGGCATAAAAGGGTAGACTTGTTTTGGTTGTGGCAGCAGCATACTGCTGATGGCTAGGCAAAATCGCGATTTCGGCGCTTTACAACAGCTGGGAATGCGCTACATGGGTAAATAATCCGCAAATCACGCACAAAGGCAATATAAATAAATCACTCGTCAATATATGGTCGCTGGCTAGACGCGGTGACCTTAGCTAGTAAATGATACCGTTTATACAACTTCACATATTAGCGTTTTTGTTACGTTTGCAGACAGCGGTGATCGGGTTCTGTGGCCGTGTTATCGGACTTCAACTACGATGAGCATCACCGGATCCCCATAGCGTGACTATCTGGATCCCTTGGAAACAAACATTGCATCTTGCTCTTCCAAAAGTTAATATCAATTGGCTGAATTGACTAGGTTTTGCAAAATTAAACTTGTGAGAATCGCAACTGCGCGATTACTGAAGGACGGCATACTTTATTCTGCAAGAAATTGCATATGATCTCAATTTCAGAATCAGGATATATTTTAAACGGGCTCTACTTTTGTTCCAAAGATATCTAATTTTGCTAGATTGCCAGCATTTCTCGCAATGTAGATCGCAGGATCTTAAAGTTGCATGTCGAGCTCTTTCCCGCCAAAACTAATGAGGTCAAAATACATATAAGAATCAGTCCTTGAATCATTCAAGACTTCTTTTATCTATACTCCACCCATACCAGACTGCCAAATAGTGTCTCTTAGCCTTGTCCGTGATGTCAATTTACCACAAGTTTTCATTTTAGTGGTAAACGTCATCAGTTTGTGTGCTTCGCGATGCTTTGGTATAAGTAGCAGTGCCGCGACCGAGTTCTGTGGTGTCCCGGGATGGACACATTTGCCACACCACAGCCGAAACGGCGATGTTTATCAGGTTTTCGAATTTATAGAATGAAACAATCGAGTTTTCTGCAAATTTTGATATAAATTTTGCCTAGGCTTAGTTTTGGCGGGAAAGAACTCCACATGCAACTTTAAATGCCGCATTCAAATACCAGTATAATGTAGCGATTACACACTAGTATGCCATCGGGCATCAGGATTCGAGTTCATCTTCCATTGTGGCAATAACTTGCTCACTTATGGCTCACGACCGGCATTAGCTGCCATTGTCATCTTCGTGACCGCTAACATAGAAATAAAGATTATTAAAATGAAAATAGTGTGCACACCCTTGTTGTGGCTGATAGACCTTGTCAGCCACATGTGGAGTAGATCTACATGTTCCCAATTTTATAGATATTACGTATACGGCAAAGGGCGATGGGTGGGCCTTCATTACAAAGGGGGAGGGGGCGCACAACAGGCGGGGACGGCAATGGGAAAGATGGAAGGGGTGGGGCACAGCTGCATTGGAGTTCGACTTGGACTAAAACGGATCTTCAAGTTCAGCAAAAGAGACGGGGGGGTTAACCCCCATGGATTCCCGCGTAGTTGCACGTACAGCTTAAATAGAAATGCGACTGCTTCAGATAGCGTCGCCTAGCGGCGGACAAATAGGTTAAAACGGTTGTTAGCCTACTTTCTAATAATTAATCTTTGTAATAATGAGCCTCAGAACTAATAATTAATCTTTATATACTCTGATTGGATAATCAATTAATGTTTTGCACAAATAACACGTCTGTTACATTATGCCATTTTTATAGTGGATTGTTCCGGCTACCAGATATAAGGACAAAGCATGCACAAACAAATCGGTTACCATATGTTTTTTAATGGAAAGGTAATAAATGTATTGTTCTTGAATTTTTCATATTAGACAAAAAACAATATACAGCGCATTGAAAATATTCCATCCTCCTGGTCACAGTAATCCGTGCATAATTGGCTGCCACTTTCTGTTGAGGTTTGCCAGATCTGTGCTGGTCGTTTCTTGTCTCTGCTTGGTAATTTTCTCTATATGGTAATTTTATCTTATGTTATTGATCGCGTCCTTTAGATTTGGGAGAGTATCTTCCCATTTACATCTGTATATATACCGCTTAATTATTCAAAATAACACGGTTGATCAGGATTATCAGTCCGTTATCTGAAATTATTATACCAAGACTAACTTATCTTGAATAAAAGTTTAATAAAAACATTCTTATGTTTAATTATTCTGACACGAACCTTGTCTTACTCTTTAGTTACATAATAATTGCTCGTAGGGAGTGGGTTGTAACCAAATGGGCATAATGCAAAACTGACCCCAATTGTTTTCCATTTCCATGAATTCCTAATGTGTAGAGCATGTTGTCTGGACAGTTTTATAATGGCAATATTATTATTTGTTACAACAGTCAACCTTATAGTTCTTAAATCAACAAAGTAATTATAAGGTGTCCGCGATGTAATGTCCATTGTTACAGTATCCGGCTCGGCTTGCCTCCCGTTTCATAAGCGTGCTCGGTATCTACTCAAAACATTACTTCCCGTGGGCATTCATGCCTTAAAGGTTGCTCATGATGGCTTTATTGCATCCCATATGGCACGGTTTAATCTGAAATATATATACATAAAAATATACGTGTCACAAAAGAAGTAGCTTGCAGGTATCAAGAAAAACTGAAACACATAAGACTATGAAAAGATGACATGACCAGATAGCGGGTAGACAATTGCGATATTTTGAACGATTGCGCGGCATAGCATTAGAAGTTTACAAGAGTATCAACAAGATTGGGCCCAGTCACTTTCATAACATGCATAACGTAAAGGAAAGCAATTACATTAAAAAAAATGGTGCAACTATATGTATGCCACGCGTTAAGACAACAGCTTATGGCCATAATTCAGTGAAGTATCAAGGCAGCAAGCTATGGAACATGCTCAGCAAAGAAACGAAGTTAACCAAGGAATTTAAAACAACGCCGTCCACCTCGGATGTGTTACTGTAATTCGTGCACATTATGCAACATAGCTAATGGGTAAGGTTTTAAGAGATGCAATGGTTGTTATAATTTCATTGTCATATGTACATATATCTCATCCGCTCATGTCAGTTTATCGTTGTCGGTCAGTGGCACTTGTGCTAATGTTTATTGTTGACTTTTACATACCGACGTTTAATAAAACGTTACCCTATCTTACCTTATAGCCCCCCTATATAGTTCACACTACGTCCCTTAAATTGCCAGCGTCCGCGTTGCACAAAAACAACATCGAAATCGAAGATAAATGAAAAATACTCATTACACGTCGACGCGTATAATATGTAATCAAAACATTGTCTATATGTTTATGACAAAATAGAGAAACTATACTTACAACGCTGGCCGTCTGGGGTGCTCAATAAAAGAAACGAACTAAGGAACGTGCCTAGTAACTTGTAAATATTGCCCGCCTCGTGTGTATACTCTCAGCACCTGTCACGTGACTGAAGCTTTAACTCATAAAGCGCGTTTAGCATTAGCGCTGCGTAGGGCAATTATAAATGGCCGTAACAATGTATATGCAAAAGTGAACGATCGCGGATTGATATCAAATCGTACTTTTATGCCTTGGGTAAGGCTGAACAATATACGGGCCTCAGCCGGGAAGTGAGCTTGAAAATGAGATACAGCATTGGCCAATTCCACAAACGCAGTTTATCCGGCTACTGGGCTTAGTCAACTAAAATCGGCCGCCGCACCCGCACCCGCACCCGCACCCGCACCCGCACCCGCACCCGCACCCGCACCCATACCCGCACCCGCACCCGCACCCGCACCCACACCCACACCCACACCCATACCCACACTCACACTCACACCCACACCCACACCCACACCCACACCCACACCCACACCCACACCCACACCCACACCTACACCCACACCCACACCCACACCCACACCCACACCCACACCCGTGGTAACGTGATAACTTTACCCGATTATTCCCCGTAGTCCGCTAAAATTGTGTTCGCGAAATCAGGGAACGTCTGGAACCACAGCGATACGGCCCCAGATCGAATGAAGTCAAGATGTCATTCAATCACATCGGTGTGAATTGTCTGACGCTCCGTGGAGTAACAAAAAAAGTCCTCTGGCCCGAGATGCACCCGGTAGGTGTCGCCACTGTACAGGGTAGGCCCGCCGCTACACACAATGATTGTCATGCCGCAAGGTTTTTATCTCCCACCAGAAATATCTGGCGCCCCAATGGGTTCAATTAATTTCCGTTATGGCGATCTGCACCGCGGTATGAAAGGCGTCAGGAGTCACCGGGCAATGACACCACGCACCTCTCACGGCACCGCCCGATCCATTCACCAACACAGAGACCAATCCCATTCCTCCCGCGGCCACCCAGATTTAGACTGATCTCTTCCTTTGTGGCGGCACATATCCCATTAATATTGTCAGCGACTTTCTCGAGATGCACAACACACTATTGTCTGTGTATGCCAGACGTGACGAGATGCATTTGTGGTGGATCATTCGGGGTAGGTATTTCCTCACAATCGGCCGCTATATTCCACGATGTAGATCTGGTTATCCCCGGGCGGTTTGTTGCAGTAGGCCTATGCATACTTGCACAGTTATTCACTAGAATGAGTAAATTGAAAATGAGTTTAAATCTTTTTAGCAATATTATGCCCTTTTCGGCCCATATCTTTTAGGCCCATATCCTTTTGCCCCTATGCTTTCGACCCTTATTCTTTCGGCTCTTACGATTTCGGCCTTTATCCTTTCGCTCTTTTGCTTCGATCTTTATCCTAACTGCTCTTCCTCTGTCTTTGTACAGGCTGAACTGACAATGACCGAAAAGAGAAGGGGTCGAGGTTATGTGAGGACAACTCGTATTGGTCAGTGGAGCATGGGAGACAAAAACAGTGACCCCCCCCCCCGCCGCCCCCTACCCTCGCCACTATCATTACCTCCTCCCTTGACAAAGGAAGGGACAAAGTAGGGACGACAGGGGCAGCAGGAATATAATAAGGAAGAGAACGCTGCGACAACCATAAACGTGGGCCAGAAACACAAAAAGAAACACGTGGGTTACAAAACTATAGATATAATTATGACGCGCAAAACAAGGACAGAGAACGCGTTTTAACGGTAAAGCAATCACCTCGGGAGGCAGAGGCTGTGCTGTTCAGGGACGTGTCCAACGCATCTCTCTTCGCCATCCGTTTGGGATGCCAATCGTAGGCGGCATGCCGTGAAAGAGCTAATTTCATAAACCATTCACGACGCCAACGCCCTCTGGCGTCGGTAGATTTGAGTCACCATCAGGGGTCTGGAAGGGGTAAATGGCGACACGCGACACAAGCATATTGGAAAAATCGACATTCGATATTGACCCCCAAATCCCGACACTGAGGAGCTAAGAAAAGCGACATCGACACAGAAAAACCGAAAATAAGACACTGAACGTCGACATTGGACAGTAAGGATTTGAAGAAATCGACACTGGACAGTGGACCCCCCCCCTCCTTTCGAAACCCCTATCATCAATCAATTTGCAGCGAAAACTGGTATTTTTGAGTTAATGCCGAGAGATGGCCCAGCTTTTCATTTTCATATGTTAAATGGTATAAATTTCGGCCCTAAAAGGGGGGGGGGGGGGCTGGGGCCCAGGATGCCCCCCCCGTATGGATCCGCCCCTGACGCTTGATTCCAAATAAAAGGCGAGGTGCGAAATGCAATGAAATTTGTGGTGTTTCAGGCCATATAAAAATTGGGCCAACAAACTTGCCGGTCAATGGAATGGGGTTGGATGGAACAGGCAGTCGCTATGTATGGCACCAACCCATGGTGATCTACAGCCCAGCTGACTTACCACCAGAGTTAGGGAGACGCCCTCCCGTGGGGCGAACCCACGACCTGTTGAGCTGCAGCCTCGCCGGCTTACCACCTGATCTAAGGAGACGCCCTCCCGTGGTGCGAACCCACGACCTGTTGATCTGCAGCCCCGCCGGCTTACCACCTGAGCTAAGGAAGCTCCCTCCCGATGGATGAAAGCCCACATGACAATGTTTCATCATCTAGTAAGTGCCCCATATCACGCGATTTTCTAAAAGTTAATGGAATAGTTAAAGCAATATATTCCGCAATTTTTTGTATTACTAACCTCTTCCCCATGTAAAATAAGTATATTCTGTCTTGAATTTAAATCCTGAAAGCCTGTGGGCTATCCGGAGAGAATCAATTTGGGCATCATAGCAGAGGTTGGTGGCCGGCTTTATATCCCTGTGTGCCTGTTCGCTGTTCGGTATTTTGTGTGTGATGTCGACCGCGGCTCGCTATCACGTCCGCGTGCGATAAAAATAAACCGCGCAGTTTTATGTTGAAATTGTTCTTTTACAGACTCTCAGAGATATAAAACATATATGCATCATAATTTTCAGATACGTTTAGTTGTGATTCTAAAATGTAAAAAATCTAAGATGGCGTATGTAAGTATATTGCTTTAAGCGACTGCCAAGCGAACCTTTAATTTCCAAACGCAAAATGTTTCTGACGTCATTCGAATTTCACCGGAAGCGTGTATTTACCAGACAAATTGCCTTCACCAAACCTTGTGTTATTGTGTTAATGTGTTATGGAGCCCCACTAGCTCATATTTTGATTCTGACAATGTCGTGCTGCAGATTTTAAGACGTAAGGATGTAAAGATATCGGCGAAGGCAATAAGTCTGGTAAATACCCGCTTCCGGTGAGAATCAAATGATGGTTACTACATATACTGACGTCAGAAGCGGTTTGTGTGGGCGTGGGCGTGGGCGTGGGCGTGGGCGTGGGCGTGGGCGCGGGAGCAGGTGCGGGTGCAACGGACTCGGTATGGTGGAAGGAAATGGCTTAGTATGGAGGAGTTCAACGCGATCTCGCTTAGCCGGCAGCGGCACATTTACATAACAGGTCGACAATAAGAAAAAGGCGAGTTTACGGTGGCGAAGAGAATCACTTAAACATGAGGAACATGAACGAGGAAATGTGATTAATTTGGACAAACTTTATTGTGCCGCATAGGGCTGCATCTACGAGCGCTCAATTGATAGAAACAAGCATGTTTTCTTTCACCTCCACGCACTTGAATGATGGGCTTGGATAAGAAACAAGAGGCAATGCCATGGAGTTGTATAAAATGTTCGTCATATGTAGCAAGTGGACACCTGTTATAATTGAGGTTAGCGGGGGCCTCCCTGGTGTAGTGGTTAGCGCACTAGACCGCAGATCAATAGGTCCTGGGTTCGAATCCGGGCTCGGGCACCTAATCTGGGGCATGTTTCATTCCTTCATCCTTCATCGTCTCGGGAGGTTCCTTGGCCCAATTTAGCCTGTATGTGCACAAAAGTGGCCTAAAACACAAACATTCCATTCCATTCCTAATTGAGGTTAGCTAATAGACACCTGTTATGATGGATATTAGCTAATAGACGTCTGTTATAATGGGGGGGCCGGCGCGACAGCTCAGTGGGCTAGAGCGCTCGCATTGAGTGCTCTGGTCACCTGAGAGCCTAACGGCACATGGGTCGGTGGTTCGAGCCCTGCTATGGCCATGTCTGTGTGGTAACAGGATAAAGATCCCATGTCTTTCTTGTAAAGAGTAGGGGTTTACCCCCGGGGACATGGCTCCTCCCTTCCTTCTCCCATTGACGCGATATGACCAAAAGTGGTTAAAGCGTCCTGAGTAACCAACCAACCAACCAATCTGTCATAATGGAGATTAGGTAATGGACACATGTTATGATGGAGATAAGGTAAAATACGCCTGTTTTGATGGAGATAGGTAAAATACAGCTGTTGTGATGGAGATTAGTTAATAGACACCTGCTATAATGGAGATTATGTAATATACACCTGTTATGATGGAGATCAGCTAATAGACACTTGTGTGATGCCTGCCACCTGCTTCAATGGCAAATGTGGTGTTTCAGGTTACTGTTTTGCGCATGAAAGATGGACTGACCATGACACCTGCCGGCACAATGAGGTGGGGCGGGTAGGCCACGTACACAGGTAGCGGGGTGCGAACCCATGACCTGTTGTTGATCTGCAGCTCAGTTCGCTTGCCAATAGACCGATCCAGACTGTCAATCATTCACTGACGTCACCGTTGCTTTTATCCAATCAAGTGGTGAAAAAAGGTCTTCCCCTTGCGTTATGTTGGACAATCAAGTCGGACAAACAAAGCAGCGTGTTACCTTCTTGTCAGTTTCGGAGATAAGTACTTCTCACTTGCATCTGTCATCAGCTATGATTGTCAATTTCATACTCACGATTAAGGAAAAAGGACTCAAGCGTGGAGACGTCCACTGCTTAGTGTCGGAGTGTGGATGGGTCTATTGCGCCAAGGATCTGACTGAGCAGACAAGCGGCGGCTGGATAGTGGTTGATGGATAGAGGTTGGTGGGTAGGTGGAGCGTGGGTAGAGGCGGTGGGTGGTTGGTGGGTAGAAGGTGGTGGGTGGCGCCTGGTCTTCCTTACCCCCGACAGAGGACGGGGAACGCCCTCTGCTGAGAGACAACATCCAGTCTGGGCTTCGTCTAGTCCACTTTGGTCTTGGTCTTGTTCCCCCTCTCGCCTATACCTTATCGAGGCAAAGACCTGAGAGACGTCCACTGCGCCTGAGGCATCCTCTCCATGAACAGCCGCCTGATCACGTGACACATTAGCCTACAAACCCCTGCTATCTGCAGCGTAGGCGTAGGCCGCTCACCACGCGAGGCAGTCGGAACCCTGCTATAATGCACATCCGCCTTCCTTATTTTTATTTCCTGCAGAACATTTAGACACGAGAGCTGATGCGGAGATTACCTTATGGAACGAGAAATACCTCACTTCGTATTGCGTATTGAATCACGCGTTGGCAAAACAGCTATAAGTGCTGTAACGTTAAGAGCTCCAAGGTGCGGTCTGCAAATAGGCTGTGTCAAGCCGTCACGTCAAGACACCCATATTCTCAGCGATGAACCAAATTCAACGATTGCGGTTTTCTATATACGCTATTTCGTTCCCCGGGGGGGGGGGGGGCACTGTTATACGAATCGGGTGCGGGAGTTCTTCGGGTGCCCCTTGATACCTGAGGGAGCGGACATATGTGATGAGAAAGACACCCCTATAGAGCGATATTTGAAACATGCAGCGGGGGAGGGGCTCTGAAAATGTGCGTTCATAGAGCGCGTTGCCGCGTAAAAATAACCCTTCCGAGCGGATTTTGGTCATAAAACGTCCCGACAGAGCAGATGTTGGCGACAAAACCCCGCCGAGCGGATTGTGGCATTAAAACGCTCCGACCGAACGGATTTTGGAGGTGAAAAGGGGGGGGGGGGGTTCTTTACCGCGAAACCCCCCCCCCTCCCCCGCCCGCAGCAATATATTAAGTACCTCCCCCCGGGGTTTAAATGGAGGGCGACGAATTCGGACAGTCATGCAACAATCGGTAGGTTGGCCGCTGTGTGTAAAGACCTAAAGCCTTCCGGGAAGTTGAACGATTGGCCTTAGGCCGTGTCTTTTGGATGTACGTAAAACGTAATGCCTCATGTGTCACCTTTACCGGGCTGACTTTTTTCCAAGATAGTACGCAAAATAGTACGCAAGTAATGAGGATGGAAAACGAGTTCCTGGTCGACTACAATCCAGCATTCTCTCTCGTGCGACAGGACGCTAAGACACTTGTCAATGTCCCTTTTTGTGCGACTGGTTAGTTACACGACTCTCCCCACGCTCGTTTCTTTAAACTATTAAAGATGCCGTTTGATTTACCAAGGCGATCGTTGGTACATTATGAGCCAGGCACCGTCAAGCGGGGTGATCAATGAGGCCAGACACCGTAAGGCGGGGTGATCAATGAGGCCAGACACTGTAAGGCGGGGTGATCAATGAGGCCAGACACCGTAAGGCGGGGTGATCAATGAGGCCAGGCACCGTAAGGCGGGGTGATCAATGAGGCCAGACACCGTAAGGCGGGGTGATCAATGAGGCCAGACACCGTAAGGCGGGGTGATCAATGAGGCCGGGTACCGTAAGGCGGGGTGATCAATGTGGCCAGACACGGTAAGGCGGGGTGATCAATGAGGCCAGACACCGTAAGGCGGGGTGACCAATGAGGCCAGACACCGTAAGGCGGGGTGATCAATGAGGCCGGGCACCGTAAGGCGGGGTGATCAATGAGGCCGGGCACCGTAAGGCGGGGTGATCAATGAGGCCAGACACCGTAAGGCGGGGTGATCAATGAGGCCAGACACCGTAAGGCGGGGTGATCAATGAGGCCAGGCACCGTAAGGCGGGGTGATCAATGAGGCCAGACACCGTAAGGCGGGGTGATCAATGAGGCCAGACACTGTAAGGCGGGGTGATCAATGAGGCCAGACACCGTAAGGCGGGGTGATCAATGAGGCCAGGCACCGTAAGGCGGGGTGACCAATGAGGCCAGACACCGTAAGGCGGGGTGATCAATGAGGCCAGACACCGTAAGGCGGGGTGATCAATGAGGCCAGACACCGTAAGGCGGGGTGATCAATGAGGCCAGGCACCGTAAGGCGGGGTGATCAATGAGGCCAGGCACCGTAAGGCGGGGTGATCAATGAGGCCAGACACCGTAAGGCGGGGTGATCAATGAGGCCAGACACCGTAAGGCGGGGTGACCAATGAGGCCAGGCACCGTAAGGCGGGGTGATCAATGAGGCCAGACACCGTAAGGCGAGGTGATCAATGAGGCCAGGCACCGTAAGGCGGGGTGATCAATGAGGCCAGACACCGTAAGGCGGGGTGATCAATGAGGCCAGACACCGTAAGGCGGGGTGACCAATGAGGCCAGACACCGTAAGGCGGGGTGATCAATGAGGCCAGACACCGTAAGGCGGGGTGATCAATGAGGCCAGACACTGTAAGGCGGGGTGATCAATGAGGCCAGACACCGTAAGGCGGGGTGATCAATGAGGCCAGGCACCGTAAGGCGGGGTGATCAATGAGGCCAGACACCGTAAGGCGGGGTGACCAATGAGGCCAGACACCGTAAGGCGGGGTGATCAATGAGGCCAGGCACCGTAAGGCGGGGTGACCAATGAGGCCAGACACCGTAAGGCGGGGTGATCAATGAGGCCAGGCACCGTAAGGCGGGGTGATCAATGAGGCCAGACACTGTAAGGCGGGGTGATCAATGAGGCCAGACACCGTAAGGCGGGGTGATCAATGAGGCCAGACACTGTAAGGCGGGGTGATCAATGAGGCCAGACACCGTAAGGCGGGGTGACCAATGAGGCCAGACACCGTAAGGCGGGGTGATCAATGAGGCCAGGCACCGTAAGGCGGGGTGATCAATGAGGCCAGACACTGTAAGGCGGGGTGATCAATGAGGCCAGACACCGTAAGGCGGGGTGATCAATGAGGCCAGACACTGTAAGGCGGGGTGATCAATGAGGCCAGACACCGTAAGGCGGGGTGATCAATGAGGCCAGGCACCGTAAGGCGGGGTGACCAATGAGGCCAGACACCGTAAGGCGGGGTGATCAATGAGGCCAGACACTGTAAGGCGGGGTGATCAATGAGGCCAGACACCGTAAGGCGGGGTGATCAATGAGGCCAGGCACCGTAAGGCGGGGTGATCAATGAGGCCAGACACTGTAAGGCGGGGTGATCAATGAGGCCGGGCACCGTAAGGCGGGGTGATCAATGAGGCCAGACACCGTAAGGCGGGGTGATCAATGAGGCCAGACACCGTAAGGCGGGGTGATCAATGAGGCCAGGCACCGTAAGGCGGGGTGATCAATGAGGCCAGACACCGTAAGGCGGGGTGATCAATGAGGCCAGACACCGTAAGGCGGGGTGACCAATGAGGCCAGGCACCGTAAGGCAGGGTGATCAATGAGGCCAGACACTGTAAGGCGGGGTGATCAATGAGGCCAGGCACCGTAAGGCGGGGTGATCAATGAGGCCAGACACCGTAAGGCGGGGTGATCAATGAGGCCAGACACCGTAAGGCGGGGTGACCAATGAGGCCAGGCACCGTAAGGCGGGGTGATCAATGAGGCCAGACACCGTAAGGCGAGGTGATCAATGAGGCCAGGCACCGTAAGGCGGGGTGATCAATGAGGCCAGACACCGTAAGGCGGGGTGATCAATGAGGCCAGACACCGTAAGGCGGGGTGACCAATGAGGCCAGACACCGTAAGGCGGGGTGATCAATGAGGCCAGACACCGTAAGGCGGGGTGATCAATGAGGCCAGACACTGTAAGGCGGGGTGATCAATGAGGCCAGGCACCGTAAGGCGGGGTGATCAATGAGGCCAGACACCGTAAGGCGGGGTGATCAATGAGGCCAGACACCGTAAGGCGGGGTGATCAATGAGGCCAGACACCGTAAGGCGGGGTGATCAATGAGGCCAGACACCGTAAGGCGGGGTGATCAATGAGGCCAGACACCGTAAGGCGGGGTGATCAATGAGGCCAGGCACCGTAAGGCGGGGTGATCAATGAGGCCAGACACCGTAAGGCGGGGTGATAAATGAGGCCAGACACCGTAAGGCGGGGTGATCAATGAGGCAAGGCACCGTAAGGCGGGGTGATCAATGAGGCCAGGCACCGTAAGGCGGGGTGATCAATGAGGCCAGGCACCGTAAGGCGGGGTGATCAATGAGGCCAGACACTGTAAGGCGGGGTGATCAATGAGGCCAGACACCGTAAGGCGGGGTGATCAATGAGGCCAGGCACCGTAAGGCGGGGTGATCAATGAGGCCAGACACTGTAAGGCGGGGTGATCAATGAGGCCAGACACCGTAAGGCGGGGTGATCAATGAGGCCAGACACTGTAAGGCGGGGTGATCAATGAGGCCAGACACGGTAAGGCGGGGTGATCAATGAGGCCGGGCACCGTAAGGCGGGGTGATCAATGAGGCCGGGCACCGTAAGGCGGGGTGACCAATGAGGCCAGGCACCGTAAGGCGGGGTGACCAATGAGGCTAGGCACCGTAAGGCGGGGTGATCAATGTGGCCAGACACCGTAAGGCGGGGTGATCAATGAGGCCAGGCACCGTAAGGCGGGGTGATCAATGTGGCCAGACACCGTAAGGCGGGGTGATCAATGAGGCCAGGCACCGTAAGGCGGGGTGACCAATGAGGCTAGGCACCGTAAGGCGGGGTGATCAATGTGGCCAGACACTGTAAGGCGGGGTGATCAATGAGGCCAGACACCGTAAGGCGGGGTGATCAATGAAGCCAGACACCGTAAGGCGGGGTGATCAATGAGGCCGGGCACCGTAAGGCGGGGTGATCAATGAGGCCAGACACCGTAAGGCGGGGTGATCAATGAGGCAAGGCACTGTAAGGCGGGGTGATCAATGAGGCCAGACACTGTAAGGCGGGGTGATAAATGAGGCCAGACACCGTAAGGCGGGGTGATCAATGAGGCCAGACACCGTAAGGCGGGGTGATCAATGAGGCAAGGCACTGTAAGGCGGGGTGATCAATGAGGCCAGACACCGTAAGGCGGGGTGATCAATGAGGCAAGGCACTGTAAGGCGGGGTGATCAATGAGGCCAGACACTGTAAGGCGGGGTGATCAATGAGGCCAGACACCGTAAGGCGGGGTGATCAATGAGGCTAGGCACCGTAAGGCGGGGTGATCAATGAGGCCAGACACCGTAAGGCGGGGTGACCAATGAGGCCAGACACCGTAAGGCGGGGTGACCAATGAGGCCAGACACTGTAAGGCGGGGTGATCAATGAGGCCAGACACCGTAAGGCGGGGTGATCAATGAGGCCAGACACCGTAAGGCGGGGTGATCAATGAGGCCAGACACTGTAAGGCGGGGTGATCAATGAGGCCGGGCACCGTAAGGCGGGGTGATCAATGAGGCAAGGCACCGTAAGGCGGGGTGATCAATGAGGCCAGACACTGTAAGGCGGGGTGATCAATGAGGCCAGGCACCGTAAGGCGGGGTGATCAATGAGGCCAGGCACCGTAAGGCGGGGTGATCAATGAGGCCAGGCACCGTAAGGCGGGGTGATCAATGAGGCCAGACACCGTAAGGCGGGGTGACCAATGAGGCCAGGCACTGTAAGGCGGGGTGATCAATGAGGCCAGGCACCGTAAGGCGGGGTGATCAATGAGGCCAGGCACTGTAAGGCGGGGTGATCAATGAGGCCAGGCACCGTAAGGCGAGGTGACCAATGAGGCCAGGCACCGTAAGGCGGGGTGATCAATGAGGCCAGACACCGTAAGGCGGGGTGACCAATGAGGCCAGGCACTGTAAGGCGGGGTGATCAATGAGGCAAGGCACCGTAAGGCGGGGTGATCAATGAGGCCAGACACTGTAAGGCGGGGTGATCAATGAGGCCAGGCACCGTAAGGCGGGGTGATCAATGAGGCCAGGCACCGTAAGGCGGGGTGATCAATGAGGCCAGGCACCGTAAGGCGGGGTGATCAATGAGGCCAGACACCGTAAGGCGGGGTGACCAATGAGGCCAGGCACTGTAAGGCGGGGTGATCAATGAGGCCAGGCACCGTAAGGCGGGGTGATCAATGAGGCCAGGCACTGTAAGGCGGGGTGATCAATGAGGCCAGGCACCGTAAGGCGAGGTGACCAATGAGGCCAGGCACCGTAAGGCGGGGTGATCAATGAGGCCAGACACCGTAAGGCGGGGTGATCAATGAGGCCAGACACTGTAAGGCGGGGTGATCAATGAGGCCAGACACCGTAAGGCGAGGTGACCAATGAGGCCAGACACTGTAAGGCGGGGTGATCAATGAGGCCAGACACTGTAAGGCGGGGTGATCAATGAGGCCAGACACCGTAAGGCGAGGTGATCAATGAGGCCAGACACTGTAAGGCGGGGTGATCAATGAGGCCGGGCACCGTAAGGCGGGGTGATCAATGAGGCCAGGCACTGTAAGGCGGGGTGATCAATGAGGCCAAACACCGTAAGGCGAGGTGACCAATGAGGCCAGACACTGTAAGGCGGGGTGATCAATGAGGCCAGACACTGTAAGGCGGGGTGATCAATGAGGCCGGGCATTGTAAGGCGGGGTGATCAATGAGGCCAGACACTGTAAGGCGGGGTGATCAATGAGGCCAGACACTGTAAGGCGGGGTGATCAATGAGGCCAGACACCGTAAGGCGAGGTGATCAATGAGGCCAGACACTGTAAGGCGGGGTGATCAATGAGGCCGGGCACCGTAAGGCGGGGTGATCAATGAGGCCAGGCACTGTAAGGCGGGGTGATCAATGAGGCCAAACACCGTAAGGCGGGGTGATCAATGAGGCCAGACACCGTAAGGCGGGGTGATCAATGAGGCAAGGCACCGTAAGGCGGGGTGATCAATGAGGCCAGACACTGTAAGGCGGGGTGATCAATGAGGCCAGGCACCGTAAGGCGGGGTGATCAATGAGGCCAGGCACCGTAAGGCGGGGTGATCAATGAGGCCAGACACCGTAAGGCGGGGTGATCAATGAGGCCAGACACCGTAAGGCGGGGTGATCAATGAGGCCAGGCACCGTAAGGCGGGGTGATCAATGAGGCCAGACACTGTAAGGCGGGGTGATCAATGAGGCCAGACACCGTAAGGCGGGGTGATAAATGAGGCCAGACACCGTAAGGCGGGGTGATCAATGAGGCCGGGCACCGTAAGGCGGGGTGATCAATGAGGCCAGACACCGTAAGACGGGGTGATCAATGAGGCCAGACACCATAAGGCGGGGTGATCAATGAGGCCAGGCACTGTAAGGCGGGGTGATCAATGAAGCCAGACACCGTAAGGCGGGGTGATCAATGAGGCCAGACACCGTAAGGCGGGGTGATCAATGAGGCCAGACACCGTAAGGCGGGGTGATCAATGAGGCCAGACACCGTAAGGCGGGGTGATCAATGAGGCCAGACACCGTAAGGCGGGGTGATCAATGAGGCCAGACACTGTAAGGCGGGGTGATCAATGAGGCCAGACACCGTAAGGGGGGGTGATCAATGAGGCCAGACACCGTAAGGCGGGGTGATCAATGAGGCCGGGCACCGTAAGGCGGGGTGATCAATGAGGCCAGACACCGTAAGGCGGGGTGATCAATGAAGCCAGACACCGTAAGGCGGGGTGATCAATGAGGCCAGACACCGTAAGGCGGGGTGATCAATGAGGCCAGACACCGTAAGGCGGGGTGATCAATGAGGCCAGACACCGTAAGGCGGGGTGATCAATGAGGCCGGGCACCGTAAGGCGGGGTGATCAATGAGGCCAGACACCATAAGGCGGGGTGATAAATGAGGCCAGACACCGTAAGGCGGGGTGATCAATGAGGCCAGACACCGTAAGGCGGGGTGATCAATGAGGCCAGACACCGTAAGGCGGGGTGATCAATGAGGCCAGACACCGTAAGGCGGGGTGATAAATGAGGCCAGACACCGTAAGGCGGGGTGATCAATGAGGCCAGACACCGTAAGGCGGGGTGATCAATGAGGCCAGACACCGTAAGGCGGGGTGATCAATGAGGCCAGACACCGTAAGGCGGGGTGATCAATGAGGCCAGACACTGTAAGGCGGGGTGATCAATGAGGCCAGACACCGTAAGGCGGGGTGATAAATGAGGCCAGACACCATAAGGCGGGGTGATCAATGAGGCCAGACACCGTAAGGCGGGGTGATCAATGAGGCCAGACACCGTAAGGCGGGGTGATCAATGAGGCCAGACACTGTAAGGCGGGGTGATCAATGAGGCCAGACACCGTAAGGCGGGGTGATCAATGAGGCCAGACACCGTAAGGCGGGGTGATCAATGAGGCCAGACACCGTAAGGCGGGGTGATCAATGAGGCCAGACACCGTAAGGCGGGGTGATCAATGAGGCCAGACACTGTAAGGCGGGGTGATCAATGAGGCCAGACACCGTAAGGCGGGGTGATAAATGAGGCCAGACACCATAAGGCGGGGTGATCAATGAGGCCAGACACCGTAAGGCGGGGTGATCAATGAGGCCAGACACCGTACGGCGGGGTGATCAATGAGGCCAGACACCGTAAGGCGGGGTGATCAATGAGGCCAGGCACCGTAAGGCGGGGTGATCAATGAGGCCAGACACCGTAAGGGGGGGTGATCAATGAGGCCAGACACCGTAAGGCGGGGTGATCAATGAGGCCAGACACCGTAAGGCGGGGTGATCAATGAGGCCAGACACCGTAAGGCGAGGTGACCAATGAGGCCAGACACTGTAAGGCGGGGTGATCAATGAGGCCAGACACTGTAAGGCGGGGTGATCAATGAGGCCAGACACCGTAAGGCGGGGTGATAAATGAGGCCAGACACCATAAGGCGGGGTGATCAATGAGGCCAGACACCGTAAGGCGGGGTGATCAATGAGGCCAGACACCGTAAGGCGGGGTGATCAATGAGGCCAGACACTGTAAGGCGGGGTGATCAATGAGGCCAGGCACCGTAAGGCGGGGTGATCAATGAGGCCAGACACCGTAAGGGGGGGTGATCAATGAGGCCAGACACCGTAAGGGGGGGTGATCAATGAGGCCAGACACTGTAAGGCGGGGTGATCAATGAGGCCAAACATCGTAAGGCGGGGTGATCAATGAGGCCAGACACCGTAAGGCGGGGTGATCAATGAGGCCAGACACCGTAAGGCGGGGTGATCAATGAGGCCAGACACCGTAAGGCGGGGTGCTCAATGAGGCCAAACACCGTAAGGCGGGGTGATCAATGAGGCCAGACACTGTAAGGCGGGGTGATCAATGAGGCAAGGCACCGTAAGGCGGGGTGATCAATGAGGCCAGGCCCCATAAGGCGGGGTGATCAATGAGGCCAGGCCCCATAAGGCGGGGTGATCAATGAGGCCAGACACCGTAAGGCGGGGTGATCAATGAGGCCAGACACTGTAAGGCGGGGTGATCAATGAGGCCAGACACCGTAAGGCGGGGTGATCAATGAAGCCAGACACCGTAAGGCGGGGTGATCAATGAGGCCAGGCACCGTAAGGCGGGGTGATCAATGAGGCCAGACACTGTAAGGCGGGGTGATCAATGAGGCCAGGCACCGTAAGGCGGGGTGATCAATGAGGCCAGGCACCGTAAGGCGGGGTGATCAATGAGGCCAGACACTGTAAGGCGGGGTGATCAATGAGGCCAGACACCGTAAGGCGGGGTGATCATTGAGGCCAGACACCGTAAGGCGGGGTGATCAATGAGGCCAGGCACCGTAAGGCGGGGTGATCAATGAGGCCAGACACCGTAAGGCGGGGTGATCAATGAGGCCAGACACCGTAAGGCGGGGTGATCATTGAGGCCAGACACTGTAAGGCGGGGTGATCAATGAGGCCAGGCACCGTAAGGCGGGGTGATCATTGAGGCCAGACACCGTAAGGCGGGGTGATCAATGAGGCCAGGCACCGTAA